>JAOCZM010000289.1:5907500-6452500 GCA_026122235.1 Vinca minor | reverse complement strand
GCGCATGCACACAAGTTCAAGCTATTTTGTTATCGACGAGCCATCCATTTGCACCCCTTGCGCAAGCGTGCACGAGGTTCTCACATGTGGCATAATATAAGTAAGACAATTTAAACTCATGTGAACCACTTTAACTTATAAAGTGATTTTCACTATCATGGGTTTCCTATGTGGGATGTGGGTTTAAAACCCATTTACCACATTTCAACCACCCCACTTTATACTAATTTATCATTCACACCAAGATTTAGTTTTCTCACATGTTGTTTATCATCGCGAAGCTTGAGCAATCCACTTCGTGATAATCTCAATAACATTCAAAACCGAGCGGTGTAACATATAAATATATTGGCTCAAAGATGTCCTCACGACACTTTAATTACAATTTATTATATGAGAAAAACCAAATTCTCCAACAATCCCCCACATGAATGAAAAATCTTTTAAAAAATGCACATGAAATGCAATGCAAGAGTTCGGCGAGAATTCGTTGCATCGGGAAAGGTAGTTGTTAGCTTTGAACCTTCCCTAGTGAAATATCATCGGATACACTTGCTAACCAGTGGACGCGATGCCTTGAACTTTTCAGTGTTTCGTGTGTATCAAGACAACGATACTCACACAACGATTTATCTATGCTGTTAATCGATTCTTTCGTTGTTGTCCATTTCGGCCCTGGACTGCCTTGGAAATGTTAATCGAATGCTCTAGAGATTTAGTCATGTAGTCATCTCAGAGAAGCGGCCCCTTCACATTCGATATAGGTGATCTCTTATTTAGAAGTATTCTTTCATACTTCACGTAATACGTATAAGGATCATTGAAAACTTTCGTTCATCCTCCAATAGACAGGTCTATCACTTTTTCACCTTAGAAATGAGCTGTCCATGGTTGCATTTTACTTTTGCTATTTCTTGTATATGTGTTTTGGAGGTTTTGGTTTAAGTCCCCCTCCTTTGCCTTTGGCTTTATTAATAAACGGGGGTCCGCCCCACCACGCTGGTGGCTTTTATAAAATTAAAAAAAAAAAAAAAAACTCTTTTCTCGAGTGCTTTGTTCGACTCCTCCCTACAATTCGGTTGTCCCTTTGAACCTGCAATTGGGCTTTACAATTCAGGTAGGGTTGCCATCATGAGTGGTAATCAATTTTAAGGGCTTCAGTCCCATTTCCCTCAATGAAATCTCTATAAGATCTCTCGTCAAACCTTTTGTTAATGGATCCGCAATATTTTCGTTGGATATCACAAAATCCAAAGATATAACACTGGTTTTCAAAAGTTTCTTTACGGATTTATGTCTACAACATATATGTCTAGACTTCCCATTATACACATTATTCTTTGCTCTACCAATAGCTGACATGCTATCACATGGTGGCATTGGTTTTGAAAACATTGTAACATCTTCCAAAAACCCACGTAACCATTTGGCCTCTTCGCCTGCTAGATCCATAGCTATGAATTCTGATTCCATAGTTGATCTCGCAATACAAGTTTGTTTGTATGATTTCCATGAAACCGATGCACCTCCTATTACAAAAATGTATCCGCTTGTGGATTTTATATTTTTGGAATCTGCTATCCAATTTGCATCAATGCACCCTTCAAGTACAGCTGGATATCAAGTATAAAATAATCCATAGTTAGCAGTTTACCTTATATATCTAAGTACTCTAACTAACGCTTTCCAGTGCTCATAACTCGGATTACTTGTATACCTCGCCAGTCTGTTGACTGAGTTTGCAATATCTGGTCTAGTGCAGTCCATGAGATACATTAAACTGCCTATGATCCTAGAATATTCAAGTTGCCTCACACCTTCTCCACGATTCAATGTTAAATTTTGGAAGTAAGTTTAATGAAACTAACTTTTGTATACTTTTAATATTTACATGACCTAGTCTATCATGCCATAAATTAAAAGACTCAGCAGAATAAGAAAATTTATCATCTTTATTGGCCTCTTGGGCAATTTTCCCAGTTGAGCTAGTGGAAGCCTCTCGGGTTTGTCAAACTGACCAAAATGAATTGGTCGGTTTGGCATGGCAGCCACAAACGGTAGGAAGACGGTCTCAATATCGCCCGTCTAATTCCTGAAAGGGGAAACCACAGTAGTTGGAACAGAACCGAGAACATTACCGGAACCAGTGCCAATGTTTGTTGCAGCAGATTCATTCTCAGTGTTTGCCATTTCTATAAATAAAAAATAGAACACAAGTTAGTAATTAATCAATAGAAACAGTAACACAAAAATATTGAACTTAAGACTGTTGGATATTTTTCTAGTTTACTGAAAATTTTGCTACTGGTTTTTTCCCCTTATATCAGAATATAAAAAATAAAATCATAGCAGAAACTGAAGACTGAAAAAACAGTATACTACAATATATATACTGGACTGAAAAATATTACTGGTTTATATTGTACAGAAAATAATAAAACGGTAAAAACAAAGCTGAAACCTTGATCGGTTTGGATTAAACTCCTGGACGAGACAGTAGTACTTCGCTTCCTCTTAAGTTCAATACATCCTGCCTTTATCAGTTTCAGGCACTCTTGAACACTGAACTCCCAAGGTACAACGCCCAAACTCTTCAGTCTCTTTGAAGCAAAAAAGAACAGAATCTTCGAATCAACTGGTAACAGTGTAGAACTCTCAAGCATAATGCTTATGAAATGCAGAAAAGAAATAAGCAGAATATAGAGGGAGAGGGAAATTTTGGGATGGTTTTTTTGGCTGCTCATAACTGCCTTTTATAGGCTGCCAAACCAGTCTAGTAACTACTCAGCCATAACTCAAGTATAATGTTTGATGTTAAAGTCAACCACATTCATTTGAAATGAATTACAGAAGATGTAATAGTCCATCCATAAAACACAGGCTATTACAGTCCACTGGTATTAAATTCAAATTTCGAACCAGTAGCAAAAATATGGCTGATCAGGTCCACGAGTTTTGGTTCGACATTCGTGGACGCAGGTCGCGCCTGCACAAAAGTTTAAGCTATTTTGAAATGAATTGCGAAGCTGTAACAGTCCAGCCATAAAACACAAGCTGTTACAGTCCGCTGGGTATTACTCTCAGTAATTCTGAGAGTTAACCAAAATTCAAAATTCGAACCAGTAGCAAAACTGTGGCTGATCAGGCCCAAAATTCAAAATTTGAACCAGTAGCAAGACTATGGCTGATCAGGCCCGCAATTTTTTGTCTGACATTCATGTACGCAGGTCGCGCCTGCACACAAGTTCACGCTATTTTGGTATCGACGAGCCATCCATTTGCACCATCCCCCTGCAGCAGCGCGCACGAGGTTCTCACATGGGGCATAATATAAGTAAGACAATTTAAACTCATGTGAACCACCTTAACTTATAAAGTGATTTTCACTATCATGGGTTTCCTATGTGGGATGTGGGTTTAAAACCCATTTACCACATTTCAACCACCCAACTTTATACCAATTTATTATTCACACCAAGATTTGGTTTTCTCACATGTTGTTTATCATCGCGAAGCTTGCGCAACCCACTTCGTGATAATCTCAATAACATTCAAAACCGAGCTGTGTAACATATAAATATATTGGCTTAAAGATTTCCTCACGACACTTTAATTATAATTTATTCTATGAGAAAAACCAAATTCTCGAACAGTCAAGGGGTAATTTAGAAATATAAAATAATATAATTCACTCCTCTATTATTTAAAGGCAAGTTCATAGAATTAGTCCCAAAACATTTTACGACCGGTGGATTGAGTCATTTTCACCACTTATATTCACCTCTTCAATATCCGGTAACCCACCACCACCACCCTTCACCCATTCCATCTCCGACAACTCACCACCGCCCTTCACCCCTTCCACCCCCACTGTGGAATATGTTAAAAAATAATATAATTGTTTTCTTACTCCAAGATTGGTGGGGATTTTTAGGTTGTAATTGGAAGTGTGGGGTCGGGTGGAAGAGATTTTATGGGCTTTTTACTTCAACATTGGTGGTTTCATAGGATTTTCTTTTACTTCAATATTGCTGAAGATTTTTGGGGGTAGGAGTGGGAGTGTGGGATCGGGGTGGAAGGGATTTCATGTGATTGTTTTTTTAACTTCAAGATAGTGTTTTCATGGGATTTGAGTTTTTATTTAACGATTGACGCGGATTTCTGGGGTAGGAATGGGGGGTGGGGTCAGGGTGAAGGTGTTGGAGTATGCATTTGAGAATGGATACTCCAATTGGATTGGGCAGTTAATTAGATTGGGTGACCAATATCGGATTGGTTGAACCAAATCGGTCTGTTGAACAGGCCGAACAAGTCTGTTGAACTGGATTCTTGAAACCAGAAGTTAAGGGAGTTGGAAGTGGTTGTTGGTTAGGAGGTTTTGGTTATTTATGGAATAAACCAACAACATTTTATATCCTCTATTTTGTCCTAACTTGAGAAGTTAGACATCACAAAACAAGAAAGAAAAAATTCATATTTTTTCTCTATTTCTTCTCTCCCTTTTTTCTTCCAAAAGTTATCAAAAGAACTCATTTTACGAACTATCTTCAAATCTTTGTTCTATACATTTTCTGGCTAGAACTAGAGGGTAGAATATCCATCCAAGTCATCATGTAGATACCGTAGAGGGAAGGGATTGATAATGTCATATTGTTTCTTGTGAATTCGACAACATCAACACGTAAATCGTTTAGGTTCTTGGCTTCCTAAAGGTACTAATTCTAACGAAAACTAATTGGCTCTAACTCATGATGATCCTAGTAAGAAACGGATTCCAGGTTATTTGTCCACTACCATTTTGTTGGGAATCCGAATTTCTTTCGAGCCACTCACGAGATCTCAATCGATTTTTATATGTTTATAGTGTTTTCTGTGATCGTGTATATGAATGCATGTTTAAGATTCCTTTAGAAATGTTAAAAAAACATGTTTAGGATGATGTTTAAGTGTTAAACTAGTTCTAAAACGAATTGTCGTTCGAAAAATCGTCCAAACATATCATTTGCAGAAAACTCGATTGCATTATGCTTTGTGCAGACCGAAGCATCGTTTGCACGGATCGTCCGCAACTAGACAGTGAGCATGAACTTTTCAGCGGGCGATACCCCTGTCGAACCGTTCGCCCGCGGAGATGCTTGTTTGATATTTTGAGGAGTTTTTATATTTTTCAAAGCATTTTGTCATGTTATGTGAGTATGGTCCATAGTAATAGCTTAATTACCTAGTGTTATGTATTTTTATGAAAAATACGGCAGGTGTGTCATGCCTTCTCTCAATATTCTGTTTGTAATTCTCCTCGCATGTAACTTGAGGATTCTTCTCTATCTATATAAGTATAGAATAAGAGTAGTGTAGAGGACATGGAGAATAATGGAGGCAATCAGAGTAGAAGAAATCAAGAGGAGAAAGAAAATTTTATAAGATAGATTTATTGTCTTCACCTTAGATTGACCGAGGATTTTTCCATTGGCTTGGAAGGATCCGAATAGGATGGGCTATTACTTTGTCACATTTATTTTATGTATTTCATGTATGAGATGCATGATATACATATGTATAAACTATTATACTTAGTATGGTGAGATCATATAAACATGAAAATCCTTTAATCTTATATATTAAGTTAGTGTATTCCTTAATTTGGCCCTTGTCAATGCCTACATCGACAAATGTGTGGGACTTGCCAAAGCAATATGCACATGTCTATCTGGGTGAGGTGCAAATAATAAGTGTGGTATCCACCAGCTAAAGTCTTGGGTTCTACTTAACTAGATGATCTCAATAAGATTGAGGATCTAGAGGCAAAAGAGTTAAGAGTGTACATTGTGATGTACTAGAATAATTGTTATTCACTTAACTAACCAAGAATTACATAAGTGATGTAATTCGAAAATGTTGCCTACCTAAAGAACCATGTCTTGGGTGATTAGCCAAAGCTAACTCAGGATGAGGTGAAATATGGATCTTGGCCTACTAGAAACTTTCGAACTTTCCGAATAAAGATTGAGGGTTGTTCATTTGAAGAAAATAGTGGGAGAGTCAATTACAAAGTCATGTTAATGATTTTAAAGCCATGATACTTAAACTTTGCATATTTTTATTTTAGAAAACGTTGCAAATACAATTGTTGCATCAAAGAATCTGTCACTGTGATCGGTCCTTAAGAAGGAAAAGTTAGAGGAACTTCCTCGACTGGTACAGGGTTTTCAGGATTGTCCTCAAGCACGAGAAAAATTTGTATGTTCTCGAAGAGCCAATTCCTGAGCAGCCAGCTCATTGGGCTTCGACAGCTGAAATAAATGCTTATCATAAGTACGTTGATGATGCATTAGATGTATCAAGTCTAATACTTGTGACCACGACCTTTGAGTTTCAGAAGCAACATGGGGAAAATGGTGCAATAGACATGATTGAACATCAAAAGCAACTCTTTCAGGACCAAGCTCGCTAGGAGAGATTTGATGTGTCAAAATCTCTGTTTCTATGTAAGATGACAGAGGGAACTGCAGTGGGAACTCACATTTTGAAAATGATAGAGTATGTCAAAAACCTTACAAGAGTGGGATTCCCTCTTGGCTAAGAGCTGTCTATAGACTTGATTCTGCAATCGTTGCCAGGATCATATAGTCAATTCATTCTTAATTATAATATGAATGAAATAGACAAGCTACTACCTAAATTTTTGAATTTGCTTTGAGGACTACTGCGAAGGAAATAAGCAAGTCCAAAACCATTTTGATGGTTCATAAAGGCAAAGGCAATGGTAAACCTAAGGGCAAACCAAAAAAAATTCGGTAAATGATTGAAAGCCAAAGGCGGTGTAGTTAAGAATAGTACTTGTCACCACTGTGGTGAAAAAGGACATTTGCACAAGAACTGCAAGAGTTATCTTGCATCGAAGAGACAAGAAAATGAATCAAACATTGCTTCAGGCTCAGGTAATTATTTGATAGGTATTTATGTTATAGAAGTCAATTTGTCTATAACTACTTCTTCTTGGGTATTAAATACCGGATGTGGTTCTCATATTTGCATGAATGTGCAGAGACTTCAAATGAGTAGGGAATTGACAAAAGGCAAAGTGGACCTACGTGTTGGCAATGAAGCAAAAGTTGCTGCCTTAGTTGTAGGTACATATTGTATTACTTCGCCTACTGAAATTTCCTAGAGTTAGAGAACTGTCTATATGTACCTGCCTTGACTAAAAATATTATTTCAATATCTTGTCTGGACAAGAAAGGTTTTGGTATTAGTATTAAAAATCAACGATTGTCGTTTTCATTGAGTAGTATCATTTATGGTAGTGCAAACATGAATAATAGTCTATATGTATTAGACATCGATTCACCTATCTATAACATAAACACTGATAAGATTAAGAATAATGATTCAAATCCTACAAATCTCTGTATTGTCGCTTAGGTCATATAAATGAGAAACGCATTTCCAAACTCCATAAAGATGTATTATTGGAATCACTTGGTACATGCGAACCTTGTTTAATGGGTAAGATGACTGCATCTCCTTTTACTAGAATTGGAGAAAGAGAAAACGATGTATTGGGATTAATACATAGTGATGTATGTAGTCCATTCAATATACATGCTAGAGGGGGTTATCTATACTTTATTACATTTACTAATGACTTCAGTAGATATGGATATGTGTATCTTATGAAACACAGAAGCCTTTGACAAGTTCAAGGAGTTTAAAAAAGAAGTAGAGAACTAGCTTGGCAAGAGTATTAAATTGATCGAGGGAGAGAATACTTAAGTCAAGCATTTTGTGACAATCTTAGGGATTGTGGAATTGTTTCTCAAATCTCTCCTCCGGCTACTCCACAAAGGAATAGCGTATCCGAAAGGAGAAATCAAACACTATTAGATATGATTTGATCTATGATGAGCCATGCAAGCCTACCTCTTTATGGGGTCATGCCTTAGAAATAGCAGATTTATCACTAAACCAAGTTCCATCTAAATATGTGTAAAGAAGACCATATAATATATGGACTGGGAGACGTCCCAGTATGTCTTTCATGAAGATTTGCTACTATGAGACCTTTATGAAATGCTCAACTTCTGATAAGGGGAGTTAAGTCAATCAAGTGCTCATTTGTTGGGTATCATAAGGAAACTAAATAGTACTACTTTTATATCCCTAACGAGAACAAAGTGATTGTTGCTCGAACATGAATCTTTCTAGAAAAATATTTTATTTCCAAAAAGACAAGTGGGAGTCAAGTTGAACTTGCAGATGTTTCCGAACTTACAGAAGTTCTAAACTCTCAAAAGAGCAATGATATTCAATGGAAATTGAACCAGCTCCACAAATAGTTGCGCAAGAAGAGCCAGTTTAAGAAACAAAATAATTGCGTAGGTCTAGTAGAACTCGTAGATCCCCATAGACATTTGGATTTCTCATAACAGAACATGGTGATGTTATGCTTGTTGATCACGGTGAGCCTACAACCTACGAACAAGCAATTACTAGTCCAATTTATGAGAAATGGCTAAAAGCCATGAGGTCTCAAATGGATTCCATGTATACTAAACAAGTATGGATCTTGGTTGATCCATCTGAAGGGGTAACTCCCAAAGGGTGCAAATGGAGTTTTAAGCTAAAAATCGACATGGATGGAAACATACAAACCTACAAGGGCGATTACTCGCGAAAGGTTTCAAACAGATTCATAGTATTGACTATGATGAAACTTTTTCCCCAGTAGTAATGTTTAAATATATAAGGATCTTGCTTGCAATAACTTCATACTATGATTATGAGATATGGAAAATGGATGTCAAAACAGCTTTTCTTAATGGAAACCTTAAAGAGGATGTGCACATGACACAACTTGAAGGTTTTTCTGATCCTAATAATGCCTGAAAAGTTTGCAAGCAAAAATGGTCAATTTATGGACTAAAGCTAGAATAAATATTTTAATTATGTCGTACGAGAGTTTGGTTTCATTAGAAACGTAGATGAACCTTGTGTTTATAAGAAGGTTAGTGTAAAATATATTGTGTTCCTAGTATTGTATGTAGACGACATACTACTCATGCGGAATGACATTCCAACCTTGGAATATGTAAAGATTTGGTTGGGACAATGTTTCTCTATGAAGGACTTAGGCGGAGCAAGCTATATATTAGGTGTCAATATCTATAGAGATGGATCGCGAAGACTTATTGGCCTAAGTCAGAGTACATATATCGACAATGTGCTAAATCGGTTTAGCATGCAAGAGTCTAAGAAAGGACTTTGTTCTATTGCACATGGAACTGTTCTTTCAAATCAATAGTCTGCTAAGACACTTTAGGAGAAATAACGCATGAAGAAGATTCAATATGCTTCTGCAATTGGATCTATCATATATGTCATGTTGTGTACTCGCCTTAATGTCTTGTATGCTTTGAGTATAACGAGCAGATAGCAGCCCACATATGGTAAGCGTCACTGGATAGCCGTCAAGAATATCCTTAAGTACTTGTGAAGGACTAAGGATACATTTTTAATCTATGGAGGTGAGGAAGAGCTCATTTTAAATGGTTACACTGATGCTAGCTTCCGAACTGATAGAGATGACTATCGCTCGCAATTAGGTTATGTATTTTGCCTAAACGGAGGTGGTGTAAGCTGGAGGAGTTCAAAGCAGGCAATTGTTGCTGATTCTACAAGTGAAGCCGGGTATATAGCTGCAAGTGATGCAGATAAAGAGGCGGTTTGGATTAGAAAGTTCATTAGTGAGCTTGATGTGGTACCTAGCAGTAAGAATGTTGTTGATCTCTATTGTGACAACAATGGAGCTATTTCTCAATCAAAGGAACCAAGATCTTACTGAAGGTGCAAACATACACTTGGGTGATATCACCTAATCTGAGAGATTATTGATAGAGGTGATGTGCAGATATACAAAGTACATACAGATGATAACATCGCTGACCCACTGAAGAAACCGCTGTCACAACAGCAACATGATCGTCATACAGCTAGTATGGGTATTAGATACCTTGACAACTGGTTTTAGAGACGGTTATATTTAATTTGTATGCACTAAAAAGCCAATCTTTAGATTGTGGTCTTTTGTGCAAGTGGGAGATGTTGTATCAGATTGTATCAATATTATATATTGTGATGTATAAAGGCTTGATTCCATTATTATGTGAGTATTACTTCTGTGAATTAGTATTACTCATAATATCATCTTTGAGAATAGTTGCTATAAATTTTAATAATATTATTCTTAAATATCCCTTGTCGAACATTATTATGGAATTACGAGGATAATAATAATGTGTTGAGACTAGTATGTGTGGCGATTGATAATGGATATCTAATCAACACATGGGTATTTGATATTGGATATCATAATACTTGACCGACTCGCTATAAGAACACTTCATGGATTGTTATATAAAGGGTAAAAAGCACTAGACACCCTTAAACTATTACTGGTTTTCTATTTTAACACTTAAACTAAATTTTGTGGTCTTTTAACACTTCAACTTTGAAGAAGTATTGATTTTAGCACTTCCGTCCATTTTTACGTTAACTTTAACTGATGATGGTCATGTGTTTCATGTTATCACTTTTGAAGGGTATTTTTGAAAGAAAAAAATTATATTTTTATTTTCTTATCTTACCATCTTTAATCTTCATATTCTTCACAATAATTGGTAACCAGGAGCAAAACTCTCCAACTCCTTCAAGCCCACTCCTAGTTCGCCAACAGCTCTTCCTAAACCCCATACCCCACATCCACTGTCTCAACTTCAGTCCGAATATACAACTTCTCAATTCCACCAGTCCCACTTGAGCACACCCCTAAACTGGTTTCAATTGATCAAGCACGTTTATTTAATTCTTTTTTTTTCTACTTCTTTCAGTCCTCTATCTTTTCTTTTACCAGCCGCAACCAGACCCTTTGAAAATAACCACTGCTTATCCACTTCTCATTGCTCCCCCCATGGCCTATACCTCTTACAACACTGTCGTACATCTACCTCTCCCACACTATTTCACACCATATCTCCCAATCATTCTCTACAATTCCCTAGCCGCTATTATTAATAGTTGCAGTTGATGATGAGAGGTAGAGTTGTTGACTTTACAATCATCACTATCAACAACAGGCGTAACAGAATTTGTAATTGAAAGAGTTTAAATCCTCTCTTTCAACATCGCCAATGTATCCCTTGATGTCATAGATAATGGTGTGGTCGACTTTTCTTCTGGTGGGAGTTGATCAAAAGATGTTGGTGCGATTTTGTGGACGTCGGTGGTGGTTGGGAGTCCATAAAGTCATGAGGAAAACAAGTTATTGAAGAATGTGGTGGCGGAATGAGGATCATTTGGTGTCTGTGCAGTTGGAATAGAGAATGAATTTTTTTTTGTTCCAAAAATACCCTTAAAATGATCATGTGACTTGCACATTACCATCATCCGTTAGAGTTAACGGAAAATTGATGGAAGTGTTAAACTCAATACTTCTACAAAGTTGAAGTGTAAAAAAAACACAAAATTTAGTTTAGGTATTAAAATAAATATTTAGTGATAGTTTAAGGGTGTTTGGCGCTTTTTTGCCCTTATATAAATGTCAATAGTGTTTCTTATGATGATCATGTTTGTATGTATAATCCTTCGACTTGAAATATCACAAGATTTCCTACATGGATAGTGATATGCTTTGATGGTGTCAAACAATGTCTGTAACAATATGCTTTATAAAGGAATTTGGGTATGTTACGAACCATGTGTAGGATGAGATGTGATTGAGAAAGGATTTGTCCTCATATATAACATGGGTGATATCTTGGGCACCTTAAGGGAGTGATACTAATTCATGGCCATAAAAAATGAATCGATATTGTGATATCTTTGTCATTTGATTAGTCTACTCCCGAATCAAGAAACAAAAGATTGAACTATACAAGTATGATATTTCATGACTTGTGTTCGATTAAGATATCGAGAACAAAAGGGTTAGCTACAAAAGTTCATGAATGTGATTATGTCGAATCACCATTAATATATGATGTATTGCTAGATACTGCTCATGACTGTTGACAAATTGTTGTCACGTCCAACACTGCAAATACATAATGGGTCGCACTCTATGATCAATTTGATTAGGCTTGTTGGAGTTCGCATTTGATAATAAATGCTCCAATTGAATTGGGAAGTCAATTGGAATGGGCCGACCAATATCGGATTGGTTGAACTGATCAATTGTACTGAACCGTCTGAACTGGTCTGTTGAACTGGAGTCTAGAAAACGAAAGTTAAGGGAGTCGTAAGAGGTTGCTGGTTATGATTTGGTGGTTTATTATGGAATAAATCACCAACCCTTTATTTCCTCTCTTTTGTCCTAACTTGAGAAGCTAGACATCACAAAACAAGAAAGAAACAATTCAGATTTTTTTCTCTATTTCTTCTCTCATTTTTTTCTTCCAAAAGTTATCAAAAGAACTTCTTTGAAGAATTGTCTTCAAGTCTTTGTTGTAAACATTTTCTTGCTAGCACTGGATGGTAGAACGTTCATCCAAGCGATCGTGTGGATACCGTAGATGGAAGAGATTGACAACATCGGATTCTTGCTTGTGAATTCGACAACATCAACACAGAAATCATTTCTGTTCTTGGCATCCAAAAGGTACTAATTCTAACGAAAACTAATTGGTTTTTACTAGTGATGATCCCATTAAAAACGGATTCCAAATTTTTCTTCCGCTGCTTTTTTGTTGGGAATCCGAATTTCTTTCTTACAGAAGGGCGGTGGTGAGTTCCCGAAGATGGAAGGTAAGAGAGGTGGTGGTGGATTGCCGAAGATGGAAGAGGTGAATGGAGGTGGTGAAAATGACCCAATCCATTAGTCGTAAAAAAAATTGGGGACTAATTTTATGAATTTGCCTTTAAATAATAGTGGAGGGGATTATATTATTTGAAATTCCTACATTACCCCTTGAATAACCATTAATTAATAGAAAATTAGACAGAAAGACCTAACATGCAAATCGTAAAATGAATTAGGATGCAAAATGTAAAAAAATATATAGAAAAATGACCCAAGTCACAAGTGTAAAATATTGTGGGATTAAATTTGAGAATATTTGCCAAAAACAATCTTTCCACTGGAAAAAAAACAATGAAAACTACAATTCCTGTAAGATCACTTCCTCGCAACCTATGGAGAGTAGTAAACTTCCTATTCTGATGAAGGACAAACAAAAGGCCATTTGAGTGGAGTTTTTACTTCACAATTCTCATGAGCCGTATGTTACAATAATAGTTTACATCAATCGAAAATTACAAAGGAAAACAGAGAAAACATAAAAATAAAATTGAGGTTTGTGTTGGACACAATTTCTTTAAAACATATTCGCTTTCCTCCCGAATCAGAGTAGGAGTTTGAAAAGCGTCTGTCTCCCATGATACAACTAGAACGCAGAGATCGGTATGCACTAAATAGCTCCACTGGCGAATTAGAACTTTGAATGTTGATGAACCCTAGAAGATACATAAATGTAGAGAATTTTCCGATTATTTGAGAGTGTGTGGAATCACTGAAATTTGCCTCTATTTATAGGTTGGCTTAAGAGAGCAGTTGCAAATTCTGGATTTAAACAGAATAAATACGAATGTTACAATCGCATAATGAATTCTGCCGTTACACAGTCTATCTGTTATAAATGCACGAATATATGCAAAATCAACATGGTTGCTACATAGCTTTTCATCTGTAACTCTCTGACAGAAAATATATTTGAACTAGTAGCAAAAACGTGGGTTGATCAAGCTAGCGATTTTGGCCTGAGCAATTGTGTGCGCAGGTCGCGCCCACACACAAGTTCAAGCTATTTTGTTTTCGGCGAACCTTGGATTCGCACTCTCTGCACAAGAGTCGAACATGGGGCATAATCTTGGCAAAGTAATTTAAACACATGTAAACCACTTTTACATATAAAGTGATTCTCACTTCCGTATGCAACACATGTGGGATGTTATCCCACTAGCTTAACTTTCATTTTCTAACCATTTTAGAACTATTTTCTCATTCAATTCAAGCTTCATTTCCAACAATCCCCAACATGAATGAAAAATTGTTTGACTTGATGTTGGTATTCATCAACCGACTTCTGCATAGGAAAAATAGGTGTTACCCTTTGAATTTCCCCCTTGTGAAATATATTTTCTTTACTATCTGTCCAGTAGACTTGATGTCCTTCAACTTTCATGCTTTCTTGTGTAAAGAGTCCACATATATTACACATGAATAATCCATATGTTCTGTTATCATGATTTTGTCCATTATGGTCATGAACATTTCCTTGTTCTGCAAGAGTTTTTAAAGAATTAGCCTAATCAATTATCTTTAAGTTGAAAGTGTTTCAACTTATTTCCTTTAGTATCATTAAAGCGACAAAATTTCTAACCTGATATGTTAAATCACTGTTTCAAGACAGAAACGAGCGGAGGTTACCCCCACAGTGACCATACTAAATCTTACAAGTATGTTGTCCCTTTGAACCTTGATATTGGATTGTCTAGTCAACTAGGTTGTGTTTTCCTTCATAAGAATTTTATCCTCTATATGCTT
The DNA here is from genome assembly GCA_026122235.1 of Vinca minor. NCBI lineage: Eukaryota > Viridiplantae > Streptophyta > Magnoliopsida > Gentianales > Apocynaceae > Vinca > Vinca minor. The sequence goes on along the minus strand of JAOCZM010000289.1, from coordinate 6,437,904 downwards.
TACACCCCAATCCTTTCGTCAATCATTCAACTGTCTATTTATTTAACCATTTGGTTAGTGGATCTACAATGTTATCTTTTCACTTTACATAGTCAATTGAGATAACTCATGTCGAGAGAAGTTGTCTAATGGTATTATGTCTACGACGAACATGGGCGGCTCAAACATATCCAAGGCCCTGTGCGAAAAAAAAATCGGGGCCCCAAATTTTAGGCTAAGTATATATATATATAAACAAAACAAAAAATTGGGGCCCCGGATTTTTGGGGGCCCTGTCCGGTCGCTCACCTCGCACACCCTCATAGCCGCCACTGACGACGAATATGTCTAGACTTACCATTATACATAGTATTATGTGCCCTTCAAATCGCTGATTGGCTATCACAATGTATAATATAGACGGCACATTCTTTTTCCATTTAGGAATATCCTTCAAAAAATGGCGTAACCATTCAACCTCTTCTCCACATTTATCCAAAGTTATAAACTCGAATTCCATTGTGGATCTGGCTATTACATTTTTTGTGTGGACTTCCAACACACAGCAGCTCCAGCTAGTGTAAACACATAACCACTACTAGAATTCGATTTCTTTATATCGGATATCCAATTTGCATCAGTGTAGCCTTCTATCACTGATGAGTATCTAGTATAATGCAATTCATAGTTACGAGTATAGAGTAAGTACCTTATTACTCTAACTATTGCAGTCCAATGCTCATCACTTGAATTACTCTTATGTCCACTTAATTGGCTCACCATATAAGCAATATCCGATCTAATAGAATTCATTAGATACATTAGACTCCCAATTATCTTTGAGTATGCTACTTGGAAAATACCATTTCCATGATTCTTGAATAGATGAAGACTATTATCTAATGGCGTTCTAGAAACCTCAGAATCATCCTTTTAAAATTTGTCAAGAATTTTTGAAATACACCTTTGAGGGTGTTGAATGTCTATTTTCTATTTTAGTTTATTCCAAAATGAAGGTTCATTTTCTTAGAATTAATGTATTTTCTTGGCGGTGCCTTAATTCTTCCATCCTCAAAAAATTGTCGTTGGCTCCCTCCATTCAATTGCTTATTTGATTCGTGAAATGATCCTTGTTATATGATAGTGTAATTTGGGAATGATCTTTGGTGTTGTAATAGTGTAATTTGGGACCTAGTTTTCTAGTACTTTAATAGTGTAATTTGGACTGTAAAAAGGGACAAAAATTTGTAATTTTAAAGTAAAAATACGTCATTTGATTACTAAATGTATTCGGTTAATTTAGTAATAAGAAAAATAAGAAATGGCAAACACTAATAATAATAAAATAAAAAAAATCTTCTTTAAAATGGCCGTATGCTTACTTCCAAGTAAATCACCCTTTTTTTTGGAATCAAATGCTTTCTGCACTGCAGCTGCAGAAAGAAATACCTTAAAGAAAATATGTGGCTTGGCTTCTAAATGTAACCAATAATGCAGGAAAATAAATGAAAACACAAACACGAGCAAGTTCTAAAATGTGTATTTCTCCAGCAAGTTCAAGCTCAAGCTTAGTCAACCCAAGCTCGAACCAAACTTTGACATAAGCTTTTCCCAACTGTTAATCAAAAGTTTGACTCGTTTACGGCACTTAGCAACCATCCAATGAGAGAGGAATTGATAATGAGGATTGAGTTGTATTAAACACCTAAGCACACAAACCTCTATTTTGCAACAAGGCACGAAATTGAATAAAAAATTATGTATATGTAGTAGCATTGGTTATTCTATATATATCATATCACAAAATTAAAAATTTGACTCAACTTCATAAATGATCTTCCATGGAAATGTTTTCTCCAGGTCCACAGCAATCTAAGAATTGCATATTCATAATCGACGCCTCAGACGTAGAAATCAAACTGCATATACAGTTATGTTAGAGATGAAACAACTTCAATGGCACTGCCCAGTGGCCACGCCGCTTCAACTAAGGAATTTTGATATTTGACTTTTTTCACCAACGTAATATCTTGCCAGGGATCAAGGCCTGTTCAATTTGATAGGAAATCATTTAATTTTTAGACAATATCGCAATGACAAGTAGAGAAAAAACAATGCAGGGACACACACCAAACCCATCAACGAGCAAGGTAAATTGATACGCCAGATCCATGCATAAATATTGAAGGTTATCTGGCTCAACGCGAGTATATATTGATTTGGCATCCTCAAGTCTGGTTTGACAAGCACGCTTGGCTGCATCATGAAAATCAGCTGGACGAACTTTTGCTACAGATGCATCTGGATCAACAAAGCCCGCCTACATTTGGACATAGCAACACTATGGTCATAATAAAGCAATAAGATAGGTAGTGTTTTCACATGCAACAAAAAGTATCCAATCATCTAACTTTCAAATGCAAACTCTTTCTAGATTACTCTACATAGATACTCTTTTCACCTCAGAAGCTCTGTCAAAAAAGAACGATGCAACAAATAGGTTCTTCTGACCATCTCCTCCGCCTCCATTCCATATCCCACCAAATGTGCATTTCATATGAGTGCATGTCGACTCATTAACTTTGAGTGCTTTCGAGACCACTTCTAGGCATCTATCCAAACTCGATCCCGATGGTAAAGCTGATGATGCATAATCTTTCCCTCCATATTTGTAAGACCCTGTTCAACAAGTATGATATAATCAAGTACTTATATTGCTTTCCAATGCAAGAAAATAAGGGTATTTATATGCACCCATATCATTAGATCTTCGTGCCTAAAAATATTCTGATGCCTGATCTATTGTGTCAATTATGAAACTAAGAGGCTTCCAGATTTTATGCCTGAAGGAGAAAAACACACAAAACCGACATCTTATTTCTTAAACTGGAATGTGTACCGAAAATTTCTTTTTGGTGGTTCTTAAGCAGGGCAAATAATGACCGAGAGACATTGCAAGAGTTGGCAATAAATTTTAAAAGGAAAAAGTGGAACTAAGCATTTGCTCCGTATGATTGGAAACAAAAGGAAATCAAATTGCTGCCAACTTTAATGCAAAGTGGATAAAGTTACATGCTGCACTGTATATTTCTACAAGCCATCTGCTTGGTGGACTGAATTCTGAAATCAACAATTTACACATATTTGATCGACCATACACTATCGGGTATGCATATTTCATAGACCTAACATCCAAGATAATACCGAACAGAGCACCTTACTAACAGGAAACTCAACCTTAAAGGTAACGTGAAATATGGTACTTCAGAGTTAATGATTCGTGACTTTCTTCTTTGTTATAAAACATAGAAATACAAATCGATTGCCTATTGTATGTCACCCTGTAACTAGTTGGTTCAGGTCAAATAATCCCTGAAGAAACTTGATGAGCCTACTTGAATAGTTAGTCTAGTAAAAAATAAAAAATAAAAAAAAAAAAAAAAATAGGTTACAGAATACAAAACTATGAAAAATTATCGTTTTCTCCAATGTAATATGCAGGCAAATGTGTGTTTCATTCAGATTATGTTACATTGTACACAATTTAGAAACTTGCATACCAAATTTCCCTGGCCATCTGAAAGGCATCTTAATGCAAAGAGCCCTACCAAACGAGAACGAGAGGGGAAAAAAATAACACACACACAGAGGCAGACATGTCTACAATCAGTAAAACATTTCTCAGGAGATCATAAGAAGAATTTTCAAATTTCAGAAGGATGAATAGACTAATAAAATGAAAGCTTGATGTACAACCAACTTGCAAAGATATAGCAGAAGGGACAACATATTAGAAGCATTTTTAACAACAAACCACCAATGAAAATACTAAAAAATTGATTTACCGTCAAAGCCTGCCAAAATACATGGATTGCCAGATCCATCACCAACCTTCAAAATTTCAGCTCGAGCTGCCAATAAGCCATACCGCAAATAACTGCAGCATAAATTATGTGATTAGAAACTATAATTTTTTATTATTATTTTAGTGTATGTTTCATAAAATGATACAATAACCAACTGCATATGCCCTTGAATAAACAATGCAGAATTTTACTTTGAAAAGACAGATCAATGAAGAAAGTGAAGCAACATAGATCATTAAAGAAAACGAGTTAATGAGAACTACCTGTGAACATAAAGGTAGTACTCAGTCCCCTTAAGATGCATTTTTTGGACATAGGTATCCTCTCCATCTGATACTTTTGGAGCCTTCGCAGCATCTGACTCGGAAATAGCATATGCCATTTGCACAGATCCACCACCAAGATCAACGACTCCAACAGTGCTAGCGTACGTCTTTCCCAAGTTCCCTAGAAGATAGTTAATAGTCACCTGCATATGCACACTCGAGACTCGTTAAACTTACAAAAACCTCCCTCTCTCACATAGACATGCACAAAGGACATTGAAAAATGTGACTTTTCCCTCTAATCCTTCTCTCATTGTTCAAGTTTCAACAACCATACTTTCCTAGGGCATGTATATAGATTAGAATATGGGTTTACAAAAATCCAATTCATTTTACATTTTGGGTGTCATTCCAACTCTAGCAATTATTCAGTTTTTTTAATCTAAAAAATACAAAAACAGTACATTAATCTCTGCGAAACTATCATTGTGAATAGTAACAGTAAATTCACAGAAGATCTAGTTAAGCAATGGCCATGGTTAATCGAGCCTTGAAAATTTGTAGTGACTCAAGAAGCTGTAATAAAATTCATGTACTAAAGGCATATCAACTCATTAGATAGCTAATGGGATAGTAATGACAATAATTTTACCCGGATTGACAGAGTAACAACAGATGAAGAATGAAGAGAACCAGAAGCTCAACCGCAGCCGGTTACTATCCTCTTATTCAACAAGCAATGGATTAGATATCTAACAGATTATCTATGAAAATTACATGATGTGCACCTTTGTTAGGAGCTGAAGAGGCAGAGAGAACCCTTACTGTTGAATAGAAAGTCACAAGTTTGCATCACCAGGAAAATGAGGAATGAGCTATTATGTAAAAGAAGCAACTTTACTCTTGTATAAGATTGGATAAATTTAGTACTTTCCGGAAACGTCACACACAAAAACTAGCCTCGAGATCTAGTGATTGTTAAATTCATGCTTCTTCAAATCAAATTGTGTGGTCCTAATAGCTTTATTTCCCTACTTCCGTTCTTAAGAAATTACCCGTGAAATCCCTAGTAATTCCAATCGTAATAGGGGTGTTGTTTGCAATGCTTTGGTGGTAACAATTATGAGCATGTACGAGAAGAGAAATTCCATAACAAATTATGACAAGAATATCAATCTAAGTGGTTCTTCCTCATAATCAGTATTTTATGAAATATTTATACTTGCATTTCACTTGGATCAATGAATAACTGTCACATTGATATGATAAGTTAATCAATAATTATGCTTCTTAAAGAAAGTAATGAAAATGCAACCAAGCATAATATTTGCGACTGCACCAAAGATAAGTAAACATCCACGTCAGGACAAAGGGGGGGAAGAGGGGCTAATGAACATACCCATTGATAAGCACCTTCCTGATTCCCATCCAAAACAACGACCCAATCAGACTTAGATTTGAAGGAGCTTTTGTTCTCCAGAAAATCCCTAACCTTGAATATGGATTTTATATCTAATCATGACCAGTATTTATATAACAGGAAAGCCAGACACGATAGTGAAAGGGAAATTCAGATCAGGGAGGAATAATTTACCGATTGTAAAATCCTATCTGAAGCATCCCCTTCCAGTTGCCTTAGACCTGCGGTTGCCTACATTGGCATCACTATCAGAATTGAAGTAGAACAGAGTTACAAAAGCTTATAAGAATGATATTATTTAGTTACTAACCCCAACTCTGACAGGGGTTTTGCCACGCAGGTTTAGCGGAACTACAGCCTCTGCCTTCCTTAGGAGATCAAGTAATGAATTGGCAGCAGCCTCCGGGTCCTTTGCGTAGGCACTCAAACCTGGTTTAGTCTACAATATTCAAAATTCTAAAATCAAACACTCACATTTCATTCATCATTTAGAAAAGAAAAAAAAACTAATCAAACACCAGTCTGAGCACACTGGATCCTCTGTGACACTCCTAATTATAGTCTTGTTTACACCTAGCATCAAATTTGCGGTTTGAAAATTTCTCAAACCGCAACCAAACCAATTAGAAAATGAAACAGCATAATCAAAGCGGTTTGGTTCAGTGTGATGCGATTTGGTGCGGTTTGAGTTTTCTTGATCACCCCTAGACTAACATTTCATTCATATAACTTAAACTAAAATGGATAATCATTAACTGTGAACATAACTATAATTAGGAATGTCATAGATGACCATGTGTGGAATCTCATAAGAGCCATTGATAGATAGACATAAATATTTACCCCTAACTTATTACTCAAGAGTAATAAGCAAAGTTATTTTAAACCTTTTCCTTCATGGTAATTCTCTTTCAATCATTTTGTTAGTATGTGTAAAAAGTGCAAATGTATCAAGTAATTTTGGAACGAGAGTAGTATTAAATATGAATGAAAGTTTCCATAATTAAAATATCATAGAGGATCCGAATCAATCAAGCACGAGTCGGAGTGATTATAGAATTTTGTCGTTTTGGAACACTCATTTTTACACTATAATTACGAAAACTTTCATTCATATAACCTAAACTAAAATGTATAAAATCCTATGGTGAAACGATAAACTCTCTAGTTGTTAACATGGACATGACTATAATTAGGAACATATGTGGTGTGGAATTTGAGAGAGAGAGAGAGAGAGAGAGAGAGAGAGAGAGAGAGATTAAATAATACCTGCTCGAAAAGCTCGAGATCCTTGCCAATGGGGACAAGATCTAGGTGATGGTCAAAGCGGAAGACATGAACGCGGCTGCCGGAACTTCCAGCATCGAAAATGACGGCGTAGGAATGGCGGGCAGAAGGAGAGAACTTGCGGGGGTGGGATTCGGAAGAAGAAGAAGGCATAAGGAAGAGGACAAAGGAAACAAGGAGGAGAGGGAGAGAGATAACGAGGATTAGACCTCGATACCTCTGGATCTTGTCCAAGAGGAAGGAGAAGGAGGAGCCGCCGCCGCCGCCGCCACGGTTACGCTTGATCGTCTTCTCCATTGGACTGTTTTGGTTTTGTTCATCAAAGAGCTCAGCGGCGGATGGAGAACGGTAACGGATCTGAATGTTTGAAGATGAGGGCGAGGCCTGATTTGATTGGACGGCGGTAGAATCCAGATCTTCTTCTTCTTTCACTTTGAATTGAATTGAACAAATAAACAATCAGATCAGAATTGAATTGAACAAACAAAACAAAACAAAAAGGCAAAATGCAAATGGAGGCCTGATTTGTTTTAGTAGTATTTCTATTTGTTTTGGTTCTTACTGCTCTTCTTCTTCTTCTTCTTCTTCCTTTGCTGTTTCTGATTTCCACAATAACAACTATTTCCACGTTTAAAGATGAATGGATCGGATTCAATGCCTTTTTAATTCTTTCTTTCACAATTTGGAGATCTCCAAACAATAATATTTCCCACTCTACGTTTGACACCTTTACCCGAATAATAAAATTATTTCAGTTTGCATCAAAATTTTAATTTTTTTTTACTTTATCGACTTATTCGACCAAAATTAAATTGAAATTTTTAAAACAAACGATAGCATAACTAGATAAAAGTTATGCAAAAGATAAAATTAATATAAACAATTAGAATAGGTAAAAATAAACTTAAAATATAAAAATAAAAATACAACTCTAAGCATACTAATAACAACCATGGGTATAAGAAATTTTATTTTTTAAAAACAATAATAAAAAGTTGGTCTATTCATTATTTCGAATTTGTAAAATTGAAAATTGAATACTAAACTAAATTATTTGACTTTTGAAAAAATCGAACAAAAAAGTAAAATTCAATTCGATTTAATTCAGTATTCTTTTTTAACCGAATAGGGAACGCCTATAATTAGTAGTCACATCATAAATAACTTGAGACGAAATCTAGAGCTAAACAACCCAACATCAAATTTGTGTAAGCTCGGTTTAGAATTTATTTGAATTTGAGATTTTGTTTAAGTTCTTTCAATTATTTGTCCGAAATTTTGGAGTTATTTTGTTTTCGACTATTTCATTTTTTGAACATTTGGAACAGTGTTCGAATTCACGAATATCTTCGTGTTCTTCCGATTAATAATAGATGAGCATTTGGAACGAAGAAAATGAAGGGGAAGAGGTAGAGACGTTTTTCTGAGGGGAAAAAAGAGAAACTTTTAAGAATGTTAGTAATAATTCACAGTTACACTCCAATTTTGAATATATATTTTTCCTTCGAGTTGATACTCAGTTTCAAAGTACTTGTAAACATTCTTGATCTTTGTTAATTTAATCTACTTGTTAACCTCTTAAATCTATAACAAACTTTTCTATTTATTTTACCTTAATCATCTTCATCACTTTAAACCTTTAGAATGAATATACTCCTTTTTTTTTACTTAGTGTGCATGTGTGTGTATATATATCTCCTCCCATTTTCAAGACAAATAAAATAAAATTCCAATGAGACATTAATATCCTCCGACTTTCAAGGTCAATATACAAGCTTATGTATCAAGTGTATGTTTTTTTGCTAACGACATTGTTTTGATTGATGAGACTAGAGTATGTGTTAATAGCTACGGAGACAAGCCTGGAAAGTTTGAATCTAAAGGCTTCGAAATTAGTAAAATTAAGTATTTAGAGTGTAAATTTAGTGTCGGCCGAGATATAGATCATAGTGTAATTAGTTTGGATGACAGGGGTATCATGGCGAATGAGCATGTGGCGCATCGAGTTAAAACTAGTTTGCTGAAATTGAAGGGTGCAACAAAGTTTGCGGAAATTGAAGGGTGCAACAAACGGGTATCTTGTGCGGCCATAATATACCATTAAGATTGAACGAAAAGTTTTATAGAACAACTATTATACCTGCTTTCTTGTATGATAAATAGTGTTAGGCCGTGAAAAATATCATATTCAGAAAGTGAGTGTAGCATTCTAGAAATGATAGAGTGAGAAATAATATCATCCGAGTACAGATATGAGTGACAAATATTGAAGATAAGATGAGGGAAAATCGCTTGCGATGGGATTGGACACATAAAAAGTAACCCGAGTGATGCTCCAGTTCGGAAACTTGAAGGATAGAGGTATGAGGACGTAAGAGATAGGAGAGAGACATGAGGTTGTAAGAGGTAGGGAAGTTCGAGGAAAGTTTGGGTTGAAGTCATAGAAAATGATATTGATTTGTTATACCTAGATGAGAGTATGATATTTCATAGAAAGAAATGGGGGGAACGTATTAACGCTAACCATATAGAAATCTTACATTTATTCATGTAGCCGACCCCAATTACTTGGAATTTTGTGATTAAGGTTTGTTGTTGTTGTTTCAAGACAAATGAAATATTCTCCTTGAAAATTGAGAGCCCTCTTTGGAGAGTGAGTAGGTTTTAGTTTACTCAATTTAACCCGTTCCTTCCATGAAATTTATTAAATTCTTAATCTGTGCATACATTATTCTGAAACGGAACAATACATGATTCTCTCTATAACTCAATCCTATAAATGAAACTTAAATCCCCAACACAATTAAATAAACATAGTACTTCTACAGCAGAAAGAAATTGTCATGATTAGTAGGGGAAGACAAGAAATAAAAACTAACTTCAAATTATGGTTTGGAGGGAAGGTTAGTTAGTTTTATTATCTACTTTAAAGGTAATTGGTTAATTACCCAAAACGCTATCGTTTTGGTCTTCACTTATTTAGCATAGCTGAAAGACCAAAATAGAAAGAGAAGTGACTGAAATGGAAAGGCTGTGTCTGCTGCTTGCCTTGGCATCCAAGAGTGAACTGTTGAAGTCGAGGAAGACTGTTGATTCTCTGACAACTTCAGAGAATCAGGAATCAAATGAGGAGAATGAAGCTAAGGGTCTCAAACCTAAGTATAAAAGCTTCCTCTCTTCATCAATGGAAGGCATTCGGATATTTACCCCCCAATTTGGCAACCGCCAGACTTCTTACCTTGTAATTTCCTTCACTCTAATCACCCTCTTATCTATATTCCATCTTACCTCTTTCATTCTGGTTACTGATTAAATTCTCTTGGTGTTCACAGGAGGATTTGGTGAGCTTTGCAAGTTGGAACCTCAGCCTGAAGTTTGCTTCTCTTACCTTTACTCTTTAGTTACTTTAATAGTTCTTTTACAATTATTGAAGTAGTTGATTTTAGAAGTAATTAAACCTTGTTAAAGGGGAAGCCCGGACTTTTATATATATATATATATATATATATATATATATAAAGTTCATTATCTGTTTGGAGATCATTGTCCTCTGGTTTATTGCTGTGTTTAGTGATATATGTGTGTGTGTTGTGAGTGGGACATAACATTTTGGTATCAGAGCATCCATCTTCTGACCTGTGGGATGGCTAACACTAGAAGTCAGACTAGGGAAAAAGGGGCACCAGAAAATGTAGAAATTGATAGGCTAAGGAAACTGGAAGATGACACTAGGGAGTTACATGGGCATATGGAGAATCAGATGAAAATGTCAGACAAAGTGGACTTTAGCCTAAAGGAACATAAGAACCTGATAGATGTCATGCTCAAAGGGCAGGAAGGACTCCATAAACAAATGGAGGGAGTTATTTCTCAGATGATGTATTTATCCACTGATGTGAAGAATCTGAGTACTGTAGAACATGAGACCAGGAGAGCTGAGCCCAGAGAGGGCAAACAAACTGAGACTGGTCAATCTAGTGTGACGCCCTGACCCGCCCCCAGCCCGGACGGGGACGAGCCGAACCGCCAAGGCTCTAAACAAACATTCTATTACCCAAAACAAATAATATCCACAAGGTTACATTGAAATTCGGTAAAATACAAGACTAATATCCGTTTATCCATATTGCTAATCCCAGGTTCCGCTGCGCACTCTGATACCCAAAATATTGCACCATCTTCAGATACTTGTGGAGGGGAAAAAACATTTGGAAAACGTGAGCCGAAGCTCAGTGAGGGCCGTGCAAGTGGTGCTGATGTCTTTAAAACCATTTTCCTTCCAAAGTACTTTATATCCGGAAAATAGTTCGAACAATCAGAAAACCATATTTACACTCGTATAATAAGGGGCCTGATTCGAAAATAATTGTACGGGACTGTCGAGGTGAAATTGACATAGGCATCACAATAACAGCTGATCACATTTCATACGGTCCCCAAATGCACACATTCAAAGTTAGGACTCTAGAGGTGGCTCACACCCTTTTGGTGTAGCACTTAGCTCCTTCAGATCAAATAATTGGGCCCGATTCAATAGACTCGTAGTCTTATCATCCCATGTCAATATTCACAGGACAAATCCATATAAGATTCAGTCAAATTTATCATTTCCAATTCAATAAAATAATATTACAAAAATGCCCCTATTCAGAAAGATATTTCATGATGACAAATAAATGTAATCAGTGCATGTCATGAGTGGATCCAGGTCATGAGTGCAATGAATAAATGAATACACAATACTTATATATAATTTTACAAAAGGGTTAGGACCACTCACCTGATAAACTTATCAATAGCCTTGAGATCCAAAATAATCAAAATCCTAAAACCAATATCCACAAAATTATAATCTTCCACTTAATCACATATTCATTGCTGTTAAAACAAGAAATAAATACAAACATAATTTCTAGATATTTACCTTGACTTCGAAGATCAATGCAAGGGAATAAGAAACTGATAAAACTTAGTAGCTCTCGGTTAGCCAAAGCAAATTAAGCAGAGAGAATTAATGGGTCATATGAATAAGGATACTGATATAAGTAAAATGAGAGACAGAGTTGAGTTGGAGTTCTTGGAGAAAGAAACTGGCAATCCAAAATCTCATTAAATATAAAAGAGGAATTTGCTAAAGAAAATACAGTGAGCAATGTGAGAAGGACACAACTTGTGCTAGGTGTTGCAATAAAATAAAAGGATGGCAAAATGAGATGATTCATGGATTGGCGTGGCAGCTTTGGAGATTTTAAGCAACATTTTTTCTTTTTTTTTCTTTTAATTATAGAATATCAAATGACTATTATACCTTTGTCTCTTATAAAAATTACCATCTCAAAATTGATATACTTAAAAGTGCTTACGGAGCGGGTGTTACATCTAGTGGCATGACAGGAGATAGGTCTGTGCACCATACCCCTGTGAACATAGAATATGGTCATGCTAGATATCCTGTGGGGAATAGAAGAGAGGGAATAGTGGATTACAAAGCCCCTAAGCTTGAATTTCCTGTGTTTGAAGGGGTGGGAGCTAGAGAATGGAGAGGAAGGTGCAGAGATTAATTTCAACTGCACCATGTCAATGAGGATGAGAAAATTACTCTGACTAAGTTGAACTTCAGGAATATAGCATATACTTGGAGTAGAGGGAGAGTTGCAACTCATCCAAATGAGAACTGGGAGCAATTTGCTGCTGCAGTCTACAGAAGATTTGATGAGTCTGATGAAAGGCAACTCCTAGAGGATTTCAGTAGGATCAAACAAAAAGGAGATTTGGAGGATTACATTGATAAATTTGAAGAGCTTAGATCAGTGGTGATGACAAAGATGCCCCATGTCAATGAGGAATACTATGTGTCAATTTTTATGGGAGGCTTGAATGATGAGTTGAGACATATGCTGAAGGTTTTTTATCTCAACACTTTTGATGAAGTCTGTGAAAAAGCTTTACACCTCCAAAAAACCTTAGATGCACCATCTAAGACTACCAAAAAGAACACAGGCATCCTTTCCACCCCAAAAGTGCAGTACCAAAATCCTAAGCTACTGACCAACCACCCTCTTGCTAGGAACACTAATCCCTACAGTCAACCAATATAACAAGACCCCTGTAACCTTCAAGAGGCTGTCAGAAAGTGAGTACAAATCAAGGAAGGAGAAAGGCTTGTGTTTCAAGTGTGGAGAAAAATTCTCACCTGGTCATGTGTGTAATAGAAAGGAGCTGAATATTGTGGTAGTGGAAGATGAGGAAGGAGGGGAAAATTGAGGGGAATACCTACTTTATAGCAAGTTGGAGGAAGGAGAAACAGAAGAAGAGGAGGAGATATTGGAGATTTTTGTGAATGCTATGACAGGCAAGCTGTCTAACAGCACTTTCAGAATTCCTGGGTGGATAAAGAAAATGAAGGTTTCCATATTAATTTACACAGGCAGCACAAGTAGCTTCATAGATGGGAAGGTAGTGAAGGAGCTTAACTTATGGGAAACCAGCAGCAAGCCAGTAAGAGTCACAGTGGCAAATGGAGCTGAGATGAAAAGTTCTGGAATGTGCAGGAAGTTTGTATGGAAAATAGGAGATAGTGTTTACATGCATGATGTGAGAGTGCTTGACCTAGGAAGCAGTGACATGATTTTGGGATTAGACTGGCTAGGCAGATACAGCCCAATCCTATTTGACTTCCTGGAGATCTCACTCTTGTTCAAAAAAGATGGGAGGACCTCATGTTACAAGGAGAAAAAGAGAAGGTCAGCATGAAGGCTACCAGAGCTGACTCCATACTCAGTTCTTTGGAGGGTGGTGACCAAGTATACTATGGTCAGTTGTTCTCCATGGAGACTCTAGAAACTGAAGAAGAGGTGCCTGAGGAAGTGAGACCCTTGTTGAGCCAGTACAAAGTGGTTTTTGATAAGCCTAAAGGGCTACCTCCTTCCAGGAGTCATGAGCACAAAATCACTTTAGAAAATGAGGGACAACCATTCAAATTGAGGCCTTACAGGTACCCTCATTTCCAGAAAACAGAAATAGAAAGGTTGGTACATGAAATGTTGGAAGAAGGTATAATACAACCTAGTAACTCACAGTTTGCTAGTCCTGTCCATTTAGTCAAGAAAAAGGATAGTACATAGAGGTTCTGTGTAGACTACAGACAACTCAACTCCATCACCATTAAGGACAAGTTTTCCCTACCTATTATTGATGAGCTACTAGATGAGCTGCAAGGTGCAGCCTATTTCTCAAAGATAGATCTGAGAGCTGGCTACTTTCAGATCAAAGTCAGTTCAGAAGATGTCCACAAAACTGCTTTTAGGACACACTTGGGCTTGTATGAATTCCTAGTTATGCCATTTGGATTAACAAATGGTCCTGCTACTTTTCAGTCCCTTATGAACAAAGTATTTTCTCCCTATCTCAGGAAGTTCATCCTTGTATTTTTTTATGACATTTTGGTGTACAACAAGGACTTCAATTCACACTTGGAACACCTGAGGATAGTGCTGGAGCTACTTAAAGACAACCAGTTATTTGCCAAGCTAAGTAAATGCAACTTTGCCCAAAAGCAAGTGGAATATCTAGGCCATATCATAAGTCAGGAAGGGGTGGCTGCTGATCCTTCCAAGGTAAAGGACATGCTGAATTGGCCTTATCCTAAAAACATCACTCAGATGAGGGGATTCTTGGGATTAACAGGCTACTATAGGTTTGTTAAGGATTATAGGATAATCAGCAAACCATTATGTAGAATGCTGCAAAAAAGTAGTTTCAGATGGTGTGAAGAGTCTGAAGAAGCTTTTGAAAAACTTAAGGTAGCTATGAGTACTACTCCTGTGCTGATCATGCCTGACTGGAATAAGAATTTTATCTTGGAAACTGATGCCTCAGACCAAGGCATTGGGGCTGTATTGATGCAAGAGAAGAGGCATGTGGCATATCTGAGTAAGGCTCTTGGGCCTAGGCATAGAGAATTACATGTATGAAAAAGAATTGATAGCTTTAGTGTGAAACCCGTAACTTTTGCTTACGTGTTATTTTACATTTAATTTATTTTTGTGTGATTTATTGCATAGGCGTAATTTATTTTGCGCGATTATGTGTTTACGTGTCTATTTATTTTTATAACATGTTACGTGTTACTTTTTTTTTATACGTTTTATTGAGGGGGCGTTTCACACACATTTCATAACTAAGGGATATAAATTGTGTTTCACTTAGATGATGGATTGGAAATTAAATTAAAAGTAAAAGGAAGGTTAAGCAATCGGGGGTTTCTAAGACTTGAGGGGTCATGGGGAGCATTGATTAAGTGAATAAATAAATATGAATTACTATCTCTTATAAATAAGGAACCGGAGGGACGGGGGTTATTGATATATATTTATATATTATAAAAGAGGCGAGGGGCACAGGATATCACAAGGACAAATCATAATTAACAAATAAGAAATGAGAAAGCAGTAGTGAATTCTTTTTTCTTCCCTTGGGTATCGTGTCTAATAACAAGAAAATAAAGCTGCTGGGCAGCCTATTAGAGCAACAGTTGGCGATTTCTTGAGGATTTTGGTGAGTTTTTAGATTTACAGTCGAGACTTTGAGAGATCGGCCCGAGGAGCGATGCTTGGGTCCGTTTTTAACTCATAATATACTTATTCGAAGGCGATCGGATAAGCTTCGAGTGAGCGCAGACGGAACTGTCATTCCGAGTCCCGAGCAGGAAGTTATCGCACTGTGAGCGGGTCTGAGCAGTGCAGATTTCGGGTTTGTGTATTTAATTGCTTCCGATCGAGGTAGGGACCCTATTTTTATATTATTTTCTGTCCGAAATTGATATATATACGTTGGTACTGTTTTGGATTGTTTAATTACTGATTTTACGTGAATTGGTACATAAATTGTTGAGGTTACAAATTAATTGCACGTTTGTGTTTATTGTTTTATTAATCGTATAACTATCTTGAAATTTTTATGTTTGCCTAATGAGATATAATCTGAAATGTTTTCAATGTTTATGTAATTCAGTATATATCTAATTGTATACCTTTATAGTTATTCATGAATTGTTAGTTGGTCAATTGATGAACTTGCCTATCTAATTATATCGCTTTGATTGTCATATTTGGTTGTCGTCTTCTTGGTTTTGGTCGACCGAGTCGTCGCCTTCTATTTGAGCTCTTGTCTATGAACAATTGATTAGCGGGATTCATTCGAATATCGAGTCATATAAGAATATCCTTTGTGGTCTAAGTGAACAGTGAAACATCCAGGGCCTTAACCCGATGAGGAGATCATTGGGACTGTAACGGTTTTGTGGAGTCCCTGATGAGGGATGATGAGGCAATACATAGAATGGATCCGTAAACCTTGGACCCTTAGTTCAGGGGGTCATACTGAACCCACGTGTTGAAACGTCTTGGGCCTTCCTAGTTTGGACTATAACTAGGACCGTTACAGTCATTGTCGATTAATAAGTGAATAGACGATTGAGCTCGAATTGCGGGATTTAGTGTCATAGCGGTAGTGATGTTCCTAGTGTCTAAACGATGTAGTGATGGAGTGTATTGTGTTGGTAAAGCGTGGTGCTTTGCATACATTCGATTATGAAAGCGTTTAGATGCGAAGAATGTGACTATTTAGCTTACTTGTTGTTTCAACTTGTATTTTGAGAATATGTTATGTGCTTGCTTATGTTTATTATTTGTGAATATTTAGACCCTACTGAGCACCGGAGCTCAGTCCATCCGCTTATTGTGCAGGTGATGACGAGTACATTGATGATGTTGATAGAGCTTGGGAAGGGGAAAAGGAAGAGTGATCTATAACCGGCTTTAGTTAGAGATTTAGTTCTGTTATTCGTTTATTCGTAGAACTATTTCATTTATAGCATTGTTGGACCTTTTTCCTTTGTAATACTTAGTATTTCACTCATAGTAACTTAATTCCGCTACTTAACTCTTGTTTTGGATTATATCATAAATGAATTTCCTTTTTAGTAACTCTGGTTGTCGGCTTTGGTGTTTCATCAACCAATGAGACACTGCCATGTCATCGACCCTGGTTGCGGGGTGTGACATTTAGCTACTGCTGTGAACAAGTGGAGACATTACTTGGAAGGAACACACTTCATCATCAAGACAGACCATCAAAGTCTGAAATACTTGATGGAGCAGAGGATCACAACTGTAGCACAGCAAAAATGGACTTCAAAGTTGATGGGCTTGGACTTTGAAATTCAATATAAGAAAGGGTTGGAGAATAGAGTGGCTGATGCACTCTTAAGGAAGGAAGAACTGAATGCTTTAACTGCAATAATTCCAGTATGGGTGACAGAAGTGATGGGGAGTTATGAAGATGATGCAGAGGCACGAAACTCATAGCTGAGCTACTGATAGAGCCTGCAGAAGGGAATGAGTGGAAGTACAAGAGTGGTATACTGTACAAAGGAGGAAAGATTTACATTGGCTCAGGAAGAGGAGTAAGATTGAAACTCATTAAGGAGTTGCACTCATCACAGCTGGGAGGGCACTCTGGAATCCAAGCCAGTTATCAAAGGGCAAAACAGTTTTTCTTCTGGCCAGCTATGAAGCAGCACATACAAGAATGGATTCAAAGTTGTGATACATGCCAAAGAAACAAGGTGGAGAAAACAGCATATCCTGGACTATTGCAGCCCCTTCCCATTCCAAAACAATCTTGGAGCCACATTTCAATGGATTTCATTGAAGGGCTGCCAATGTCAGGAGGTCAGGATGTCATCATGGTAGTGGTTGATAGGCTGACAAGGTACAGCCATTTTGTGTCACTATCTCACCCTTTCACAGCAGCTACTGTGGCTGGAATCTTTCTAGATCAGATATACAGGCTCCATGGATTGCCAGAGAGCATAGTCTCTGATAGAGATAAGGTTTTCACCAGTGTCTTCTGGAAGGCCTTATTTCAAGGAATGGGAACCAAACTAGCTATGTCTACTGCATACCATCCTCAGACAGATGGTATGACAGAAAGGGTAAATCAGACACTTGAGATGTATCTCAGATGCTTTTGCAACCAGAGGCCAAACAAGTGGAATGAGTGGTTATCATTGGCTGAGTGGTGGTACAACACCACATACCACAAAGCCATATGTATGTCACCTTTTGAAGCATTATATGGATATAAGCCTCCCACTTTGGCTTTAGGATCTTATCAGACAGGATCTAATGAAGCTGTCAGGAGCTACTTGGAAGAAAGGGGCAAGGTGGAGTCCATCCTTCATGACAACATACAGAAGGCACAAGCAAGAATGATGTTTTATGCTGATCAGAAGAGAACATAAAGAAGTTTTCTCCGAATTTATACGTTTATAGAAAGAAAAAATATGTCCGTGTATATCGATATTGTTTGCCCCCCACCGTTCCTTATCAGAATAAGACAAACCGTTCCTAGCTAACAACATAGGAATGATAGAGAGTTAGTTCGGATCCTTTCTCGACCCCACTTGTCTCTTCGCAACGAAAGCCAAAGAAAGGAAAGTAGGGCTACTCTTTCAGGGAAGAGAGAGGGGAACAAGATGGTTGGTCAGAGGTAGACTCTCTATATACACCACATTCATCATTCGCATTGAGACGAGGATAGAGTTGTCTAATGGTAAGGAGCTAACTGAAGTGGGAGATTGGGTATATTTGAAGTTACAGCCTTATAGGCAAACTTCTGTGAACCTAAGGAAAATTTTGAAGCTGTCATCCAAGTATTATGGACCCTACAAAGTCCTCCAAAAAATAGGGCCATTGTCTTACAAGTTGGACTTGCCTGAGCAGTCCCTTATCCATCCAGTATTCCATGTGAGTCTGCTTAAAAAGAAGATAGGAGATGGCAAAGTAGCAAGGGTGGAACTACCTTACATTGGGAATGATGGCCAGCCAAAAGTGTTTCCAGAAGCTGTCTTGGATAGAGGACTATTCAAGAAGAAAAACAAGGCAGAAGTGAAATGGTTGATTCAATGGGATAATCTCTCCAAAGAGGATGCGACTTGGGAAGATCCAGATTTTATCCAGCAACAATTTCCAGAATTCAAACCTTGAGGACAAGGTTTGTTTGAAGGAAGGAGTAATGTCATGATCAGTAGGGGAAGACAAGAAATAAAAACTAACTTCAAATTATGGTTTGGAGGGAAGGTTGGTTAGTTTTATTATCTACTTTAAAGGTAATTAGTTAATTACCCAAAACGCTGTCGTTTTGGTCTTCACTTATTTAGCATAGCTGAAAGACCAAAATAGAAAGAGAAGGGACTAAAATGGAAAGGTCTGTGTCTGCTGCTTGCCTTGGCATCCAAGAGTGAACTGCTTAAGTCGAGGAGGACTGTTGATTCTTTGACAACTTCAGAGAATCAGGAATCAAATGAGGAGAATGAAGCTAAGGGTCTCAAACCTAAGTATAAAAGCTTCCTCTCTTCATCTATGAAAGGCATTCAGATATTTACCCCCAATTTGGCAGCTGCCATACTTCTTACCTTGTAATTTCCTTCACTCTAATCACCCTCTTATCTATATTCCATCTTACCTCTTTCATTCTGGTTACTGATTAAATTCTCTTGGTGTTCACAGGAGGATTTGGTGAGGATTTGGTGAGCTTTGCAAGTTGGAACCTCAGCTTGAAGTTTGCTTCTCTTACCTTACTCTTTAGTTACTTTAATAGTTCTTTTCCAATTATTGAAGTAGTTGATTTTAGAAGTAATTAAACCTTGTTAAAGGGGAAGCCCAGACTTTGATATATATATATATATAAAGTTCATTATCTGTTTGGAGATCATTGTCCTCTGGTTTATTGCTGTGTTTAGTGATATCTGTGTGTGTTTTGTGAGTGGGACATGAGTCGAAAACACAGGTCCCGAGCGGATTCTACCCAGTGTTACTACCAACTGGAAAAAGAACGGTTTTAACCACAAGATGTTAAAAGAGTGTTGGGGCCTTAAAAACACAAAAATATCAACACACACTACAAGTAACTCTCACCAGTTAAGGGCAACTGGTTGAAAATGAAGCACTCGATCGAGATCAGATTCCAAAATTAGAAATTAATGAACAAGGGGTCAGATTTACTACATAGCTAAACAATTAGAAATGATATAAACACATCTCACCCGGTAAAAAAACTACAATGTGAGCAA
Organism: Vinca minor; assembly: GCA_026122235.1. Lineage (NCBI taxonomy): Eukaryota > Viridiplantae > Streptophyta > Magnoliopsida > Gentianales > Apocynaceae > Vinca > Vinca minor. The sequence goes on along the minus strand of JAOCZM010000289.1, from coordinate 6,417,951 downwards.
ATTTTAGGAAATCACAGCTCCGAAAGAATTGCAGGAATGTAGTGAGAAAGTTCTGCTGTAAGTGACTGAAAACCATTAACAAGCTGCGTGTGAAAGTCTTGATCTTCCTCTCCAATTAATCTGAAATGTACGCGTATAGCTCTCTTGCACACTGCCATAAATTCTAGGAGAGCAGCAATTAGTTGCTGCAACTCCTGTGAGCGCAGCCTTGTTGCAGGCTCACCAGAAAGGAAAGCTGTACATACGCTAAGGACCCCGCTGTTCACCTGCAAATGCCCAACCCGTTAAGTGGATTACTCAACGCAAAGAAAGAGCAAGCAATGGGGATGGACATCAATCAGGAAATGACACGAGATAGACGATCCTAATAAATAAACTTATGACACCAAACCACTGGCTGAAGTGCCAAAAAAATTCCTCCAATACCATATTTTAAGATCATAAATTTTTACTTTCACAATTTTCTTCCTAGAACGTAAACTAATCAAATAGAACGCATAAATCAAACCACTCACTTGAACTGCAACAGATCCTTGGAGTATCCTTTGTAAACTCTGCAGACGTGGGAGTTGATCACCTTCGGAGCTGCGTGGTTCCTCAAGTTCATTCCGTAGTGCAGCTGTCCTAGTTTCAATCATTCCAATTGCATTTTCAACCGGGGAGAATTCGAGTGATTCAGATTTGGTGACCAAAAGTCTGTTCACCAAGGCAGGGAAAGAGCCCTCAGTCTGCAAAACTGTTCGGCGCTTCCACTGATCTTCTAACCCACCCTGGGTTTTTCCATTTTTTGTAAAAGGAGTGTCAAACAAGAAGCGATCAAAGACACGCGCACGAATACTTCCAGTGGAAAGAGAAAATATCCTTTCCCTCCTGCTCCCCAGATCCTCATCTTCCATGACTGGATCAACTGCAGTTATCTGTAGGTAGCACACTCCTGGCTGCAACTCCTCTGCTTTGACCTGACTAGAGTCGGGAATTACGCGCAATGTAGTTCCATCCATTCTTGATTCGTATATATGGCTAAGCTTTTCCATTATGTCGCCCAACCGCACATCACGGGGTTCTCTGTATACATACTCTTTTCTGTCCAGCTTCCCAAAATTTTTCACCATAGAATCCCACCCTATAATACGTTGCATCAGTGAATGGAATGGGGCTTGATTCTTGCTCGAGGATTGATTCATAGATGTTGGTTAACATTGTGTGGCATTTCGCTAGCTGTCCATATGATCTTCTACTTTTATACACTGGAATTACAAGCTCTAAAATGCTTGCACAAAAATGGTAAAGCTCGGCTTGAGAGAAGAGTTTATTTGCAAGCTGTAGGTATTTTACAGCCGAGTCAACTGTAAGTTTTGAAGCACCATAACCTTCCACCTCAGCTGCTGACGTCTCAGACGTTATCTCACTGCTTACCATTGGGCAAATTTTACGCAAGGCACTAACATGTTCATTGCTCCAGACGCCATCATTTCTGCTCACGAGGGCCTAGAAACAATTACCCCATTTTTACATAAGCATCAAACTAAATGTATACCTCTTTCCTGATACATTCTAACAGAAGGCTTGAGATAAAACTTCATATAGTGGACATCATTTAGTTTTGTACCAATGAGTAACATCAAATTACTAATAGAAAATCAGAAAGGAAGAATATATTGATGATGGACGGGCATCTACGAGCTTAACATGACATGCGAAAAAATGTGCAACTAAAATAATTACACCAGCAGACATGATAGAAAGGGTAAGCATAGGAGCTATACCAGCAGTCTCCTATTGAACAACCACACAAATATCATAGAATGATAATGAAGCAAATATCCAACACTATTCACCCTACTATTCCTCAGGAACAATTTGTATTGGCAGTTGCCTGGTCAAATGACAAGGTTTTCTGGTAGAATAATTATTATTGCTACTGGCCTGTCGCTGAGAATAGTAACACCTTACTGTCTCTTTCTAAATCTCAGGAACACCTGCAAATGCTTGCATGATGCTTTCCTATACAAAGCCGACTAAATTAGAGCATGTTTAACACATATGCATGGACAAAAGTGGTGATTGCGGGAAAACAGGGATTTAAACACCTTAGACTATAAACACCCCACCCACCCCAACACAAAACATAACAACCAGGAACTCCAAGTAAAGAAATCAAGAAAGATTTTACCTGCATTACAACACCAGCGACGGCAACAGCACATTGTGCAGCTTCAGCCCAAGATTGCATCTCCTGATGTGCATCACATAGGTGTAACAACCACATTATGTGAAGATCTGGCACAGGGGAAAAGGCCATTGCAAGTTTGTAAAAACCCTCTGCTGCAGCATATCTATCTACTGTTATAACAGATGCCTAAAAGAAAATCAAGTTACAGCACTTCTTGGTAAGAAATTAAAATAGTTTTCCAATATACACGGAAAGCTATTAAGGATGTCAAATTATACCAGAAGCGCATGTTCCAGGCTAGCATCAAGAGCCAAAAGAAGACTATCAGAGAGACGTTTCACTTCTGACCATGACCAGATAATCTGCGGAGGCTTCTGGGGAACCAAAACAAGCGCATTTTCTGGGAGAGCACATTCTGTTAGTAAGTTTTGACTCTTTGATTCATCCGCCAATTCCTCCAATGATTTTCTCAGCCTACGTGCTTCACCACTTTCTTCAAGCGTTCCATCAGATTTCATCTGGGTCACTTGGACTTCAGACATCAACTCGGATAGTGTAATAGTCAGCATGGCTCTTAATCTTGCTGTTTGTGTGAAGTAAGAAAAAGAAGTCTGCAATACAAAGAGTTGTTAAAGTTGGGAAAAAGATGTGAAAGACATAAACTAAAGATAATAAAAACTAGAAGAACAACAATTACCATACCCTAACGAGTATCTGGAGCCCAATAACCGCTCTTTTCCTGATATTGTCATTCCGGAACACCGCAAGCCGAAGAAGATGAAAAGCAACTTGCTTTAGGAAACGATCATTTTCCCTTGCCATAAGATTTGCTCCATGAAGTTCGAAGACACTGTTGAAGACAGGAAAAAGAGCTTTCCAGAAAGCAAGAGACTGATTACGCGAGAAGATATGAGTGAATATAGCTGTAATGCAATCAAGTTTCCCATAATCAGTCGCAATACTGTGGATTGCAGCAGTTCTCGAAAATTTCTCGGCTATTTCCAAAACTTGCAGACTTACAGCTGCACTCAGGTTTTCTTCCCAGAGTTCCTGCATTTAAGCAATTGTATTAGCTCGAAAGTGTCGAGATTTTGTAACAACATTGGTTACACAAAAGAGATATCATACCAGTCTTTGCCTTAACATTGGGTGCAATGATTCCCTTAAAGCTTGGGTTGAAGATCCAATCCTAGAAGACTGCGCCTGGGCAAGAGCTTCCCTTAGGGAATACGGCTGACTGGGTGAACTCAGCTGTGAACTCACTCTCTGCCACAAGTATCCATTTTCAGGTGTTCCTTGGGGCTGCATCAATTAGAGAATGTCAGCTCTCGAGCATATGACAGCCTAGGAATAGAAGAAAAAGGGAAACGTGAACACCACAAAAAGATTGCATCAGAGTTTTCAAGACATACTCTCACATCATGTCTTGCTGCCTCAGACAGATAGTGATTAATTGCTGGTGAAAGTCTTTCAGAGTACTTCGGCGAAGCAGGCTTATCCTGCCCGGGGCTGTGAGAACTGCTGATGAGCATGCTATCAGCAGGTCTTCGGTGCTAAAAATAATTTATAAAGCCAACATATATGTATCAGCAGACACATAAAAAAAGACAGAAAAACTATGCTCATAAGCACGTGCAAGATATTGATTTATCCATGTGACAGTATTTTAGGAGGCGGAAATATATCAAATTCGACCTGTGCTGAAGTTCCACAGACAAAATATCACAATACAGTAACCTTATGGATCTATATTCTTGTCAATCCATCCAAAAATAAATATTTTTGTGGAATCATCAAAACAGCAGCATGATAACTTAAAATTATAAGTATTTTAAAGAGAGTTCCACTGGCGAGAATTAGAAAAAAAAATCTGCAGCAGAATTGAGCAACGTAGTTGAAATCAATAATTTGTAGCAACAAGTAGACAAAAAGGAAAAGGCGCATAGAAATAGTGTACCTCAAAATGAATTAGGCACTCCTCCAAAAGTTTAAAAAACAATCTAGTACGAGCAATACTTTGCTGCCAAGCCTTCACGAGAGAAGCGTCATCCAAATTACGTATTATTTGCAAAACAATAATCAGGACTTCACGTTTCTCTATTGCACTCAGATTGTAGAAGACTGGCATTTCATCTAAGATCTGCAAATATCAAACTTCAAATAATAAGATAATAGTCTACCTGATGGTGATGCCACAACACTAGAAAAAATCAGAACTTTTTCATAATACTTTCCAAATGTTTAAATCTCAGTTCATTAACCATTATATTTGATACAATTGCAAAACGAGAACAAGGAAGAGGAAGCCAAACAAACCGGCAAAGAATCTTAACAAAGATGCTATTAAACATTGACCAAGTAATTCCTCTTGAGGAATCATATAAAATAAGTCAACAATCTGTCTATGTTTGTTTGTTGAAGCAACCTGATTTTAGCTTTTTTTTTAAATAAAACTTGTTCTGATTTGCTTTCTGTCTCTTCTTCATTCTGCTTATACAAGGAACAAGAACTTCTCCTCTCTGGTTAACCAAAGATTTGAGGATGAGAGTACACTTTATTGATGAGCACTTTTCTTATGCAACTCTAAAAAAAGTTTAAATCCAGGGACTAAAAGATTCAAGTTGCTGTCAAAGAAAAATGAAAAAATATTTTGATTACTATAGGTGCATTGTCATCATTCATAATTTAGTTTCTGAAACCCTTTCCTGTTTTCATTGGGTTGTGTAGAAAAAGGGCTCAGCCATACCTGTCAAGGAGACTAGCGCAGTTTGTGCAGCACCTCCCACTCGGGACCATAGGTCTCAGGTTCCACAACCCCTCCCCCGATGATAAAAAAATTATTTAAAGAAAAAAAAATGCTAAGCCATTCCCAAGTATCTATTTATTTCATTGTCCAATTTCCTTTAGAAATGGTAACACTAAAAATACAAGGAAAGAGTTTTATGATAATAATGGTAAAACATATAAAACTCTAAACCGACTATTATGAGGCTCTTCGCCTAAACAAAGAATATGGAAAGTCCAGTTCTACATTTTCTTTAATGAACATAGAGAAGATGCAATGAAAGAAACCAAATTCAGGGAGAGTTCAATCGCATATAGATAAGTCACAAACATAAGTAAAATTACTGAGAAAGTAAAGTCAATGCACCTGCCCAACCAGTGGAAAGTATAACTGCGCAATATAAAGCTTATCTTCAGGCTTCTGGTAGCGAATATCAAATTCATGCTTGCACAATAGCACCACCAGAATTCTAGCTGCCTACAAATGTGCAAAAGAAGATATCATTGGTATCGGGATAGACCAATCATGAAAATGGACACTGGACATAGCTTGCTTGCTAACTGAAGAATCAGATAATACATCTCTAGTACTACACTCACCTTTGCTCGCATAGACAAATCATCATGGTCCCAAGTAAGGAAAATCTCTTGTATTAAGACAGACGAAAGGTAGTTCCTGTAGTTAAGAAGATCACTAGTAAGAAATAAGTATTCAGAAGAATGTTTGAAGTAATCAGCTAAACACATGGAGGAGAAAACCACCACCATAAGACCCAAAATATACTAAATCAAAGAAAAATATCAACAATTTCATCTAAGCATTTATGTCATGTGTCTAGCAATACTCAATTATAATACTTAGGGTCATACCTTGATGAGCCAGTGGTTGGCACAAACCTAACTAACGTATTGTTACACACATCAGAGAAGGTTTCAAAACGATAAAAGACCCACTTTGAATACCTAAGCTTCCATAAATTATGATAAAGATCCTGGGCCTATCCAGTATCCACTCATTCAACAATACCTATACCAAGGATGTCTAGGAGGTTGCATGTATAGCTCATGGATACATATGCACTAACAAATTATATGTAGACACCAGTATGAAATACAATAATTAGGTTTAAGTAGGTATATTTGTTTACCATTTTAAGCAGATTATTGTTGTGTCTTGTTATATTTAATTGCCCTGTAATTAGGATAAGGTGCAATATTACCTATCAAGGTAAATCAGTTTCCAAATAAATAACAAATAAAATATTATTGCTAACAAATAACATGCTAACTGCTAAGGTACGCGATGCTTAAATGCATATGGAACTAATACAGTATTCCAAAATAAAGAAACTAACTACTACAGAACTTTGGCAACTTACCTAGTTATTTGACTAATAATCCAAAAGTCAATACTAACAAGAAGAGATCAAATCCAACCAAACACTCCTCTAGTCCACCGTCAATGGTAAAAGGAACTCATACTTCTGGAGCGCTAAATATATGGACAATTCTATTTCCAAAGTTTTTTCAGTATCATCCGATGTTTTATAATTAGTAGACATCAGGAAGAGCGAAGAATGTGGGTGGATGTTAGCTTAAAAACAAGGGTTTTCTTCCCCCAATTAATGAACTGTCCTTTCCTTGGATATCCTAGAAAAACCTCCAAAATTTTCACACTCATTAATATGGTGCATCCAGGTTGGCTCTCAATTTATGTTTTTATAATATGCTAGTAAGTGTATTTTAAAAAATAGCTTTTTTATCATTTAAAGAGCGGAAAATTCATCTGGGAATCATCAACCTTAATGTATTTTTAGAAATTAACCTATTTGGATTTATTATATATTTTAATTCCATAAAAGCTTCAAAAAACAAAGACATTCTCAAATTCAGTCACCATTATAGCCTCCGGGTTCTCAAAATTTCCACATGGACAACCTTCCTTTCTGTTGTTGCCAGCGTTTTCCTGAGCTGGTTTTATTAGAAAGGGTAGACAAAGTAGACAGAGCTGAAGAGAGAAGGTTTGATCTGCCATCATTTGAGCAGCAAGAGGAGGAGGAAGCTTGGCCTCCTGATTTCTGTGGAACTGAAGCGAACACACACACACACACAGAGGAAACTTCAAGATGAACCTAAACTCATGAACCATTTTTTTATGCAAGAGTTAGTGTAGCAAAATTGATCTATCGAAGCCTCATACTGCCACATTTATGGTTTTATTCATATAGATATACAAATAAATATGTAATTAGTAGCTTATATCTTCTTTATGTCTTAATTACAAATCCAAATTAGTACCATAGAGGCGCAATCCTCCCCCTCCTCTCATTTCCTTTCTACTTCATTACTCTCCTTTCCTCTCCTCTCCTCTCCTTTCCCTCAATCTAAACATACCGAGGAGGTCATTTAACATATATCACGTTGTTTCTTACTTACAGTTAGGATGCAAGCAGATAAAAAGGAAAGAAGAAATGAAATATTGAGAGAACTGTGAATAGAACCAAATGTAGGATAAGGAGATAAGCTTCATATGTAAACGAAGCAAAACTAGGCTTAAAAAATGTATGAGCTGCACTGTTATCAAATTTAATGTAAATGGTTTCAGATAGTTTCATCAAAGGGAAGGTATAATTGTGTGGAGTTAGCATCTGGTAGTAAAAGACTTGTAATTCTTTTGCAAGTTTTACCTATCTGAAGGATCTCGCCCAGGCATCTCCACAAAAAGATCATGATCACATACGATTTGTAGAAATGAAAGCTTGCAGTCATGCAACACTGGTTGACAAACCCCAGAGAATTTATCCAAGTACAAGGATACCTAAAAAAACAGAGAAAAAATGAAACTTACATGCTTAGTACCTAATTACAAGAGAAAATGAGATCGGGGAGAACAGTGACAGTTAGGGAATCCTAGTTAATTGGGTGATAGAAAGAAGACCCCTTAAATATGTCTATAATACCAGAGAGTTTTTCTAGATCAATGAGTTGCTAAAGTACACTAATAATACACCCAAGGGAAAGACAATGTTAATACGGTAAAGAAAGCCTTAATTTACAAGGAGTTCGTAATTCCATAAGGTGAGTATCAGACAATTAATAAACTTTTGGAAAGTAGGAGGGAGCAAGAAAAGGTACAGATGCCAACACCCAAAATAAAAAGAAAACTGCGTCCAGAAAGCAAGTATCCTCAAGTAAAAACTTGTGCCATTGTTACAGGTGTCTATTAATCATGTATATACTTTCAGGGTATAGTGGGATCACTGTTAAGGTGAAGTCGGGGTCTAAAGGATGTAAGGGAATAATAATAGACGAGTATCTCTTCTGAAATTTCATCAAAATTAAGGAACTCATCATTCGATGAAGTAGATCACCAACAATTTACACTTTCATTTATACTGCACCTAAATGAAGAAATAAGGGCAACTCAGGAGAGTATGGATATGAATCAATATTGGATATACTTAAATCCAGAGCAGTGATATTAAAAATTATAGATCAGATCAACAACTGAAAATGACTTTTCACCAATACTCGTATATACGCACTAGATTAGATTTTTATTGGTCGACACATTTTGCAACATCTCTCTATGGTACATCCTCTAATCCTTATCACATAAATTGAATGATCATATGGGATCCTTCAAGCAGATTTCTACTCAAAGCTAACCCATTCCCTAGACGATTGGCTAATTCTCAAGAGACCTCATTTTAGTTGATAAAATGAAACAAGTGTAGCTTTTCCATACTTTCTTTTCAATTTGATACCATAATCCAGTTCTTGAAATACGAGAGTGAGAAAGAGAATTGTCAAGAAAAGAAAGTATAATTTCAAAAATCTAAATAAGAAGCATACCAGCTCAAAAACTTGACGAGGCTCAATGATAGACAAGAGGTCATAACAAAAGAAAGCCAAACTGCTGTTTAAAAATTTGGCCAAGCCTAAACCCTTCTTACAACGCTCATGAACCTCAGTTAGAAGGCAGTCATACAATTGCATTATGCATCTGAAAACACCTTCTTTCAACTGCATTGGTGGAACATCATCACCTAAAAAAAAGACCAGAAAAGGAGAAGGCTAAAGTAAAGGTTCAACGTCATAACGATTCCATTTATCGAGATGCCAACACATTTCATGGCAGTTAAGAAGGTAATATCCAAGTCCTTGGAAGTTGGAACTATGTCCTTGGGAAAATAAAATGGATGTATACATCTTAAGTATGGGATTTCTGTAATATTTATCATTTGCATCTTTGCTCAAACTGGAACAAGAAAACCATAAAGGTGTACTTGGAAAGCATTTCGTTTGGAAAGAACTGCAAGATTTTAGGTTTTGGGACCCACATCTCCTTTCACAAACCATTTAACTTTTACGAAACTCGAAGACAAAATTTTGTTACCAAATACTATCTAATCCCACCCTAAATTTCTTGGTTCTACACTTCTACTGTTATCTAAGTCTAAATATAAGTCACCAAAATAATGCTGCATAATAGTTGAGAGACTACTACCACCTTAAGCTTCACAAGTTAATGGGGGAAACATTACTATAATTTCTTGACGTTATAACGTGATTTTGGGATGGCTCAATTTTCCATCTGTTCCTCCTATACCAAGCTTTTTTCTTCTGGATTAAAACAAAAAAATTATTCCGACTGAAAAATAATTCTAAACAGCTAACTTCTTTTTCAATATATCATGGTTTTGCCTTCGGTAATTAACATCTAAAGGCTGAAAGAATTCAACACATTTCAAGGATGCAATAAACAATACAAGTCTTTCAGTCTTTGCATTATAAGATTACAACGAGATGAAAATCTTATCAATGTCACATAATGCAGATTCCTAGGATCATTTTTTTCCCCAGTAGGGGGAACGAGGGAAGAGGAATAATGCTACCACCATAATCCACATATGCCAAGTGAGTTTATTTTTTAAGTTAAGAATTTTTCAATTTGGAAACCAGTCCAAATAGACCCTAAATATATGTAACAAATATAGGATACCCATTAAATGCAAAAGCTTCAACTAGCTCCAGCAAATCTCTCTCTAAAGTCTAAACTCCTCTATTCTATTCTTACTCCCTCCACAGTAGTCAGTGGTAAATAATCAGTAGTCGATATATATTAAAACTGGGAAGCTAGATTGGAGTAGGATTTGTTGAAAAGAACTTTTCATTTTTTCCCTTTTTTGAGGTAAATGATTTTCTTCTTTAAACGGTAAAAATATAAAAGAATAAAACTTCCCACTAAACATAATGGCAAGGGAAGTCACTCGAAATTTTCGAACAACAAGAAAAGCATCTGTTGTATACAGTGTTATCAATAGCGGCCTATAGCGGAGCGGCCATATGCTGCTACAGACTCATCCATAGCGGAGCGCATCAGTGTTGCGGGAATAGCAGCCACTATTGCCGCATTGCGGCTTAAATAGCGGGAAATGCGGCGCAATTTGGATAAGAGCTTGAAAAATCCCCATTTTGCCCTTTACAATAGTAAAACCTTATGGGTAAATTGGGGATTTCTTTAATTCAAAGGCTTTGGTTATCTTTTTATCTTGGATTTAATGACTTAGGCTATGTTTTTTATCTTGGTTTTGATGATTTTGGTTATGACATTGTTTTCCTTGTTGTCTTGAATTTTTCTTATTTATTTATATTAAATTTCAAATAGCGCCGCTACCGCTATTCGCTATCCCGCTATAGCGTTTTTAGGGTCGACCGCTACGCGGCGCTATCTAGGATTGACAACGCTGGTTGTATAAAGAAACCTCAAGGAGGCTGGTGTAAACTACTCCTACTTGTACTTAAAATTAAAGGAGATAGAAGATGACAAGGGAAAAATCAGAATAAAAGCAACACTTACACCATTAATTCATGAGATTGACAGCTGAATTGTAAAAGCAAAATAGAGGGAAAAGGAACTCTGGGGGACAGAGAGTAAATAACTCTTCTGGACAGTTATATCTCTAGCACCAATTTTATTTTTTTCCTTGGAGATGATGGAATTTCAAATCATTATGAAAATACAACTCATCACCTTGTCTTTTACATCCATTTGAACCATTAAACACCCAAAAATAACAATAAACACCCCTTTTCAATTGAGAACAGCAATCTCTTCATGCCTCATCTATGATATCTATCCTAGCTTCTCAAAAGGAAAAGACATGTATGCTTGCTTAATGTCTTCAATAAACACATAGGAACCAAATTTCATTCAATTAGAATTTACCTGCAGGAATATTGTGATAGAACAGACGAGTTTGCTCCAGTGCCATAGATTTGACTATTAGCTCAAGGAAAAACCAAGCCATTGCCAAAACATCGTCATACACTGGGCCAACACGATATCCTTTGGCCTACATACAAACAATGGTTAAAAGATGGACACAAAAGATACAAGAGCAATGCCACTAAGATATGACAGCAATTTAAACACCGTGAATCAGGCATAATTTCTTATTATGCATTCCTAAGGGAAAACCTTAAGACTTTTCTATTCCATGTGTATGCATACCTTACTGCGAGCCAAGCTTCCCCAGACAGTTGATAAACCAGGATATACTGGTGGTTGGCGGCCCCCAAAATCATCAAAAGCATAATCAACATAGTTCACTAGGAAAACATTTCTTTCAGCTTCATCAACTGATTCTTGCTGCACCCTACAGAATACACCTCGTTACTGAAAATAGGAATTAAAAATCTGTTGATCAATAAACTGACTTCAAGCAGGTGGAGAAAATGCGCAGTGTATTAAAAAAAACACTCCATATCCAAGATAATTTCAAATCTCCAGGACCTTCCTTGCTATTGATATTACAGTGCTCCCATGGCAATTTCAAAAATATATCTTGTCCGTTTTTTCCTTTTTCTTTTTTTCTTTTACGGGTAAAAACTATATACCTTGTCAAAATGTTAACCATGGCTCTGAATGCTGCAACCTGATCGAAGGGGAATGGGTAGCCGGGATATAACAGAAAACCAGATAATTACATAATTAGATTCATAAAACAAAATTTTAGACTTTAAGAAATAGAAAAACAAGAACTAAAATAGAGTATGAATCAAGAAAATATAAAAGAACATTACAGACAGAGAGGTGAAGGTTTTAATTTGACAAACCTGGAGAGTTTCTCCGCCATTGCCAATAAGATGGAGAAGCATATTTAAGATTGGATGAAGAAACTGGAGCAGAGCAGTAGAGTCCACATTCTTTAAACTGTTAATAGCCTGCACAAATGCTCAAAACAGTTCCAATCTCATTACAAATTTGAAAATCAAAATTCCAGCAATAACATTTAATCAGATTTTAAGCTAAACAATTAGTGCAATGCATCCAAGAGTAGCGTATGAGAATTTATCTTTCCAGCATGAATATCGCAAACTGTGTCAATTGACAGCTGTTTATTGTAACTGCTTTTAAGATGTCTTTACTATAGTACTAAGACACGGAGCATAAAACAATCTTCCTTTCGCCATGCCTAAAACAATCTAATGTCATTACCATTATTCTGCTCTCTCTGTCTAGAATAAAATAAAATTTAATTTTCACTGTTACCCGATACGAATTAACCAAAAATTCCTAGATGATTTTCAACATATATCATGTCAAGTTAAAAAATTCCTAAAAGTACATAGATAGCTGAACTTAATTCCTGGTTGCAAATATACAAGTTTGCCTTTCAATTAGAAGTAGTCAATGCTTTTCTCAACGCCTTGCTCAGCTGGCCAGACGCACAAGAACACTTTAAAGTTAAGTATTTGCACATGTTAGAGTTAAAGGGAGCATGATTTATCATCTCATGCAAAGTTTATACGCCACATGGGTTAACCATTTCATAAAGATACACAATGATGTAGAGGTATCAAATGCCAAAAAGTTCTCAGGTGTAGAGTTATCCTAGTTCAGATGCCACAGAGATTAAAACCCAATTCATGAAGCTACAGGACAGGTGCAGAATTCAGATCTTCTGTTCAACAATACGTCACAGTCTCTATATAAGTAAGACAATATACAAGGTCTATCATTCAACTCATTTGTCACGTGTACATGGACAAAAGTTTAATTACACAAAAATCAAGGATTAACCACTTCGAAGGCTCCCACCTAAAACCTGGTTTCAAGAGTACAAACGCACATTACATCTCATCATCTTTTGACACATTTGAAACATCAAAATCAGTTTCATGCCTTGGTTTAAAGCAGAAAACCCTGATGTTTGTTCCAATACTTCTAAAAGTATATTTATTATGTTCTTTTGCAGTTCAGACGCTTATCAAAGCCAAAGCTAAGATTGAAAATAAAATTCAAGCCTTATGTTCTGAAGATATGGAACTTGTCCAATCCTAAATGACATTAGGCGCAAACACAAGATAAAGTGCCTCATTTTCTCCTCCTGTAATCATTATCAGGGCAACTCTTTGCTTTATAGCCTCAGAAAACAAATAAAATTCAACTGTTCCACCCTCCTTTCCAAAAAAAATTATTCGCTTTATTCTCCCCTGACCCACAAGCAAAATTAACATACGCTCAGCAAGAAATGAAATGAAAAGGCATATGCAAAAACAACCAGTGCCAGTGTATGACTTATCATCCTCTTATCTCATTTTTCAGGGTTGAAGGGATCGTGTGGTACAAGATTCAGATGGGAATGGTTTATTCTGTGTAACTGAGAGAGTGGAAAATGACAGCACACATCATATGTACCTCAAGCAGCTCAGATCCCCAGGGTGGACTTGTTCGAAGAGTGTGTCTGTCATACTCAAGGAAAAAATCTCTAATGCGCTCACTAATGGGATACAATGATGAACATAACCGAAGACGAAGTCTAAATACATTTTTCCTGTCCTCCAAGTAATCCAGTCTCTCCTAGAAAATATGGCAGAAGCAAACATGAGCAAGATAAGCTTATCCCAGTAATGGAGCAACAAAAAATTTTGATCAGCTGACAACAAAATGCATTCACCAAGAGCAAAACATAACTTGTGAATCTGCATAACCAGCCAAAAAAGAAAAAGAAAAGAAAAGAATTACCTTGACAGTATCTTGAAGATAATGTGGAACCAGTTCCTTCATTATGGGCAAAGAGATCTCGGACCTGAACCTGAATTGGGTCGCATATTGGATCTTTAGTCTCCATTAATAAAATGTTTTAGATACAAAGAAAGCCACTTTTCAGGGAAAGAAATGAAAATAATTCGACTACATTTCATTGCAGTCCTAACAAATAACTTGACTCGCTGAATAGATTGGCAAGGGAATTTTTGTGGGGGTCAAAGGTGACAAAAGTAACTTGGAAGGATGTTTGCATGCCTAAAGAAGAAGGGGGACATGGGGTTAGAAATTTAGCTACTTGGAATATTGCTCTCCTTGCAAAAGTGTCATGGGATATTCATTCTTCGAAAGATTCTTTGTGGGTAAAATGGGTGCATGGATATTATCTTCGGGGAGCCTCCATATGGGAAATTATGGGGGGAAATGATGATTCGAGCCTCTTCAAAAAACTCCTTGTCACGCGAGATCAAATTGGGGAGAAAATGAAGGAAGGTGAGGTGTTGGCTGCCCAGAATTTGAACAGCCACACACCCACTGCCTTGGAATTTTCAGCGCTTCTGGGAAGATGGAAAATTGGAGAGGGGTTTTCAGTTTCAATGACATATGATTTTTTGAGACACAAGGGGAGGAATATACCATGTGCGAGTGTGATTTGGAAGGCACCCAATATACTGAAGCACTCATTTATTTCTTGGTTGGCTCTACGGGGGAGATTAAGTACTCGAGATTGACTCAAGTTCATGCTATGTGCCCTTTGTGATGAGGGATGTGAAGTAACCCATGACAACCTCTTCTTTAATTGTAAATTCTCATCTATGGTTTGGAGTGAAATCAAAAAGTGGGTTGGGATTAGAAGAGATATGAAGACATTGAAGATCACTTTCAAATGTATGATGAAAGAAGCACGGGGCACCTCTTGGCCTAGTAAGAAAAAGAAATTGGCGTTTACCTCCATGATCCACCAATTATGGAGCGAAAGGAATAGAAGGATCTTTAAACAAGAATCTCTACCTACAACCGGAGCAACTAGTTTATAGGATCAAAACACATGTATACATGGCAGGCTTCTCTTTGTATCCTAATGTTTTGAACTTGTAGTTTCTTTTGGTTGTAGTAGGTGTATTTGCCAAGACCATGTGATTTATACATTAGTGGCATTTATATTTGTACTTAGGTAGAAGTGTGAGTTTGGGGGTGGATGATTTGTAATGTATCAAACGCGAACACTTTGTTACCTACGGTGAACTACTTTGTAGTTCTCCATTTTGATCATATATACATTTACATTTAGATAAAATAAAAAAACAAATCACTTGAGTAAGGCAATGCAATTAAGTACACATCAATTTGTTATTTTACTTCACAAATCTAAGAACATATGGAGACAAAACAAATTGTAATCAAGATCATAACATACTGAGCATGTGTAGACAACGGAAGTGAAGCATATCCAATAACCACCTGCATAAAAAAGTAAACCAACCCAAATGACGTGCCAGTATAGTAAAAAATTTAAAAATAAATGAATGCTAAAGAAATACAGAACTTACTGGCTTTGGAGCTTCTAATTTCGTTTGTAGGTCAATATGAAAGAAAGTAAACAAAAGATGATGCAATGGCGTCCAGATAGCAGGCAGCGAAACTTTGATTTCATCATGGTAGCAAGCATTCCTAGCCCCAATAGCAACTTGTGTATGAGCCCATTTATAAAGTGAAGCACCTGGTTCTCTTGGATGCATTGCCTGATGAAAGATAAGTTTATGTGATTTGTGAAAACATTTACTGTATACAACTGAAATCAAACTCAAAATTATGATTAATACAACCTACCTCCAGTGGAGGCTTACGAATATCTGAATCATCTTTTCGGAGTTCAACTCGTATAAACAAATTCCTTTTCCGACTCATGCTGACAGTTAAGGGATAGATATAAAGGCAATGAAATAGCTGCAAGAATGGCTCATTCCTTGTTGTTGTACGGAAGTCAAAAGCTTGGAACTGCAACAATGGTAATAAATTTCAAACTCGTTGGTCAATGTACGCAAAAGTTTTAACATCAATGTACCAATAGAAGATAAGAAGCAACATCTTCCCCAAAGACGAATGAATTAATATTATTAGTGTAGACTGATTTTGACTATAGAAATTTATGGCATACATCATCAGAAGAAAAATCTGGATCTCCCGGAGCAATTGATCCATTTCGAGCCAGCTCATTTCCTTCAGCATATTTTGAGTTAGAATTGGCAATCTGAACACCATGGGAACCGTTGCTGTGGCATCTAGTAAAACTGAAATCAGTCAACTGGTCCCCATGGTCAACTGAATCATAAGCTGCAGACTCACCTCCCAACGTATTTTCCGTATCTAAAGAGCTAGCTTGCAGTTTTTCAATCTCCAATCTCAAAACACCCTTGACAGGTTTATGAATCTTGCGCTTTGGATCCTAACATTTGAAATAATAATGGAATTAGAAACTCGAAATATGACACAAGTAATTAATTCAAAGCAAAAGGAGTATTAACTTGTCAAGATTTACTGATGTAGAATAGTGTAGCTGTCAACACATGAAGCCAATAAAGAAACAGATTGCATAATAATCTTTACCAATAATCAACGCACTATTTTCCTCAAGTACCATCTAATGCAAGTTTCTGGTTATCTTTTCTTCTTTATGTCCCAAATTGGAACGAACTTATATATATAAGCCATTGTAATAAGTTGATCCATACCCCCATCACTCTCTCTCTTTTTGAAGAAAAATAGTTTATCAACTAGTTTGTATATCAAGTTAACCTCCAAAACTAATACAGTAGAGTATCTTTGATCTTCTCTCTGTTACCCTCATCTAGCACCAACTTCAAAAAACGTAAGCAAATAAATAGATAATAAACAATGCGATCTTCGATACTTATCGTAATTCACTCATAAAGTGCAAGCATGGACCAAGACATCATGTAATCATAATAAATAGCATAACTGACACAAGAAGCCCCAAGAAGAGACAGAATCTCCAAACCTGAAGTGAGTCCTCTGTATACCCTTCTTTAACTTTATTTAAATTAGATACTTCAACCACAACTGCACTTGAATAGCCAAGCTTCCCATCTAAAGTGATCTTTGCAATTGGCTCTGAAGCATGATCCTGGGAAACAGAACCTGATATGCTAGGAGCGAGTGGACTGCCAGGGGAAGCAGACCCAACAGATGCTGCAGAAGCATTGCTATCAAAGAGTGGGATGATGGCCCAGGCAAAAGGCTCTCTATATGGCATGATCCGGGACCACACTTGTAGCTTCTGCTTCTCTCTCTCAGTAAGGTGCACCTTGGCAATTACAAGTGGCAAGTTATGCAATAGTAAAACTAGGCAGGAAATCTAGTGATATTGTGGTTACAACAGAAAGCGGGGGGGAGGGGGCTCCACTGATTCAAAATCCCATGTAGACATATGATGTCAAATAGGCAAAAATACTTCTCTGTGCAGCGAGAAAATAACAAGACCCATACTCCTACAAGTGCAGACACATGCACATATCAGTGACTAGAGTCTAGACATATGGAGTTCGGTATGGCAATAACTGAACTGCTGAAGAGAATCCCTGGACCAAAACAACATCTGAGGTCGCAATCCAGCAATCTCATTGCAAAAATGGTTGACCTTACTTCACACAGTAATCAAACCAATAAGAAAATCCAAATAGATAATGTGTTGCAAGACCAACCCAGTAAAGTGTTCCCTTAGATGAGAACTAATTAACTTAACTATTTAAAACTATCTAACCCTTACCGGTTCTTTCCGCGAATAAACTGAAGGAGTCACCCCACCCTCTTCCGTGGCAGGCTTTTCTAATTGGATCAGCAGACAAACTGATGCCGATGGGGCATCTAAATGGAAAACACCCTGAGGATCAAGAGAACTACTTGCCTGTTGATGGTTACATACAACCGGTAAGTATCTCATCGAAGCAGGAGAGATTACAGACTGAAAGCAGTTAACTTCCTAAAATTCCAACTAGTCAAAACTCAAAATTAGAAGCAAAAGAATATATCTACAGCTTACGTCTTGTGATTCTGGTGGTGACACATGAAAAATGAAATCTTCTGATAGTTTTTCTCTTCTCTCCCTATTATATAGACAAATTGTGCCATAAAACGGCTCTACAAGAAAACTTCTGAGTCTCAGACAAGGAACATCTTTAGCTAAAAATCCCAACAAAATGAAGAATATTTACATAGAAAGAACCACTGATTGTAGAACATCAGTAAGGATAACTACAAACTCACCTACTAATCCCGCTTGAAATGACAAGGAGAGAACTTTCACGGCAATCTTTAATCCACTATAAACAAAAAGGATGCATTAATGTGATATGGTCATAAACATACTGTGGATTAATCAATATGTGAAATAAATACAAGGACAAACATAGATCAGGACGGATCTACACAAAAGGGAATGCTTCGATAAAGAGCATAAAAGACCTAGCATGTTGAGGCAAATGAGATTCCTGATTTCTTTGCCCAAATATCATTGACCTCTCGTTCTCCCAGTCAAAAACAGGTTCGTATGCTGGTAAGGGTGATTCCCCAAAATGCTGCAAATAATTGAAAGCACAATTTTAAGGAAGACTGCAACAGCAAAAACAGCAAAGATGTTAATGAGAAAATCTTGCTAACCCAACAAAACCTTATAATTATGTGAATTCAAAGAGCCAGAGAAGTTAGATCCCGTAAATTGTGACCCGGATGTACTTGGGACTTCTTCATCAGTCAAATCTTCGGTCTTTGTCTGCCTAGCGTTAGCAAGATGCATTTCTGTGAAGAAACAGTATCAGCAACTGTGCATATAACTTGCATCAAATGAAACATTTATTTTATTATCTATTGCAGTGCTACATAATCCTACCATGACATTTTCTCAAGTTGTTAGGAGGATCCACTTCTCTTTATACCTCCCAACAAATGTATAATTTAGGAGAATGTGGCTGCACCAAAACTAGGGCAGGGACAACATTTACGTTTTCCAGATATTCTAATTATATCTCAGCTGAAAGTAACAGGAAACAGGATTAACTAACAATGCAATTCGGTAAGCCTTCCAGGTGATTCCCCAAGGCCAGGCCAGCCTAGTAAACCTCAGTAAAGAGGAACACAGCACAAGAACAAAGCCAATAGAAGTTTCTTTTCCTTTTTTTCCTCTGGAAAACTTTAGCAGATACTATTTTGCAGAGAATATTTAGGGAAAGAGTGAGAAAGAAATCCTTGCATTAATTAAATGGGCCGGCATATCTGGACAGCAAGCAACAGAAGACCAGTTGAAAATTTGAATATTGGAAGACTGTTCTTTTGATTTCTGAGTCAAAGGAAGAATACCCAGAACCATTGTGTTTCTTTTGCTCATATGCATGAATTTTTCAACTACTCTCCATTGAAAAGAAAGAAACATGTTCTTGTAGTGACTTCATTCAGTCTGATTTTTATCAGTCTCTCTAATTCCCAGTCAATAGCTATCTCGTTATTCTTCCTAAGAAGTGCATCTAAGCCTAGTCCCAGTGACGGATCCAAAGAAGGGTGAGTGGGGTCAAATGACCCCACTCAAAAAAAAATCTTTAATTATATATGTTGTATTTTGCTTCATTTAGATAATAAATGTATAAATGAACCCAGTGAAATTATTGTGTATATCAAATGACCCCAGTGATTTTTTAAATTATATATGATATATTTTACACCATTTAGATAATAAATGTATAAATGGCCGCAGTCATTTGTTGTGTATATCAAATGACCCCAGTGAAATTTTTTTCTGGATCCGTCACTGCCTAGTCCCCAATGCCTCAAAGCAGTACCAGACGCTTACCATCTTACGTGTGTTTATTTCTTCTTGACTTTTATGATTGTCACAATGTAGCCATCCCAAAAACCATGAACCTCATTATCATTCTATGATGATTTACTTGTGTACTTCAGATTGTTTTAACAATGAAAGAAGTGAATTGGCTTGTAAGAGGACATGTGGGAACTGTGGTGAAAAAAGTGCATTGGTTTTTCATTCTGAAAACCAATCCAGATACACCCTAAATATCATCAACATAAAAGCCCTTAAAAACAACACGACCTCGCATCTTGTTTGTGGCGTTTTACATAGAAACTCCGCCTCACTGGATGATAAGTATGGCTCCACTTTTCTGTCTAATTTAGTTGGAGTTTTGTTATGTGTGTCGTGAAAGCAATGCTTTTACCCCTATATGAACAGTCAACTATCGTGCCTCAACCATGAGTTGCGAGCTTTAGCTATGGGTTCAAGTGCCATTTCACCCTTAACCACAACTCATCCACTAATTATGCAACATCAGTCAGTTTGGAGCTCCATTTAATTTCGGCCAAAGATTTCTCCCTGCACATGGATAGATCACCTAGATTCGATCCCATACGCAATGAAAGTTTTCCTACGAATACCCAGATTTGTTACAGATCTAGTGAGTTCCTTTAACCAATCAACTGCCTGTGAATCACCGCCTCGTTCCAAAACAGGCTTGCAGTCCAATCCCAAGGCTGCTCCCACTTATCAGCTTATAGTAACCCATCTCAACCATACTTATCCAGCAAAGGATACACTCTAGATACGAATTCCAGTAGGAAATGATATGAACTTAAAAAATCAGGCCAAAGAAAATTAAAGTATGACGGTGACAAAGCATGCTTCCTCCATTTCTAAATGCATTAATTTAATTTGTTCCAGTTAGAGCAAAACTGTGGTCAAATCCAAAATTTATGAAGGGAGTATATATATATATATATATATATATATATATATATATATATATATATATATATATCTTGCATATATATATATATATAATCTTGCATATTTGTTTTCTCTTTTCCCTTTTTCTTCCGTTACTTGCTAAGTTAAAAAGAGGGTAAGTCATCAAAGTAGCAACTACAGTACAGTTCTAATGATTTCGCTCACTAGTGCATTCAGAAGCCTCATTAATTAGCCTAAATTATTTAGCAAAAAAACAAATAGCCTAAATTAAAATATTTTAGAATGTAGAATGCTGACATTGCATCTCCTGTACCTGTTTCGATATCAGTATCAGGGCCTTCAAAAATTTGAGTCTGAAATTGAACAGGTCCGACGCTATCATAGTGGCCATACTTGTTATCATCTTCGACCCAGTCAGTCCGGTAACATTGGACAAGTTCATTCAAATGTGGCCACTGCTCCAAGTTTTCATCAAGCTGCATGGAATAAAAAAAGAAAAATACATATTATATATATTCAAAAAATAGAGAAATTAGCTTAAGTGGTAGAGTTAAATAATATCCAATAACTTTTTCTTAAGTTGTCAGGGATTGATCTTGGTCTCCTGAACTACGAGTCATACACTCGACAACCATGCTATTACCTGAGTAGCAAGTAGTGGAGTTGAATAATACTCCCTCCGATCATAATAGAGGTCTTTCTAGGTACTATAACATAGTTCAAGAAAGGGGGAGACAAAGGAGACTTTTACTATTATACCCTTAAGTCTTGAGCACCCAAATTATCTATCTCCCTCTATTCCTTAATATGGATAAGGGAAAATTTAGAAAATCATCCTTAAAAGTCGGAAAAAGACCTCTGTTTTGGAATGAGAAAGAAAGTCTAAAAAGACCTCTATTATGAAACGGAGGGAGTATCCAATAAAAAAAATTTAAGTTGCTAGGATTATCCTTCGTCTTCTGAAGACTGAACTAAGAGTGAGACACTCCCAGACTATTACCTGAACTATGAGTCAGAAACTTGAATACCAGACTATTACTTGAGCAGCAAGTGGTGGAGTTAAATAATATCCAATAACATTTTTTTAAGTTGATAGGAATTTTCTGGTCTTCTGAACTACTACAAAGAGTCAAATACTCGACCAGCAGTCTCAATTACTTGATTTGCAAGTGGTGGAGTTAAATAATATCGAATTAACTTTTTCTTTAAGTTGCTAGAGCCTAGAATTGAATGTCTCCTGAACTACAACGAGTCAGATACTCGACCACAAGACTATTACAGACTATGACATGCGTGCGGCAAGTGGTGGAGTTAATTAATGAATGAAAAAAGGGATGAAAATGCGAAGGAAATGAACTCACGAGCGGGTCTAACTTCAAAGAAGCAGCAAATGATTTGCGAGGAATCCCACGGAAACGCTGAGCTCCACCATTTGAACCAGAATTATCCATAATAACTAAAACACAAAAGTGGAGAAGTGGATCGGTAAAAGTAAAAATTGAATTGAATTGAAATGTACTACTAGTTCCTCTTAACTGCGCTGAGCTGAAGGATCGAAGAGGTAGTGCATTCTTTAGGAAACTAGGTTTTACCTGAAGATAGATAAATCTCCGGCAAGAAATTCGTCGGAGAAGGAGGCTAGTTCCACCGGAGCAGATCCACCGGCATTGCAGTTAGGGCTTTAACGACTACACTACCAATTGACGATGAGCTTTGCTTTGGGTGCTCCTAAATTTACTCTAAATGAAATGTCCGGCTATAGTACGGCATGTTAACATTTATGTGCGTACAACATACTTTTCGGTCGTCGGATACAATATTTAACGAATGAGATTGCTTTTTCTATAATACTTGTTAAAAAAATTTAAACAGATATTGTAAAAGGAGATCTCAAATGTCAAATATTGTGATCTGACGACTAGCAGTTCTTTTGTAGGTGCGGAATATTTGTTGTCATACACGGGAGTCTTGGTGCTGCAATGAGTCAACAACACTCGTATAAGAGCACCGGTCAACTCCTTTTTAACACCTGAGTCAAGGATTGACGTTAGGCTAGAATGTATATAAGCTTTTGTTTTAAGTACCTACTTATAGAATCCAAATCGTTGGATTTGTTATCCAACGGTCAAGATTATAATCGGCCCAAAACTATACTGTTTTGATAAGTAATTGTAGGATCAGTTTAAATCAGAACTGTTAGCTAATTAATCCAACGGTTCAAATTTTATAAGTATGTACTTAAAAAACATTATAAGCATATTATTAGCCAAAGTGTAAAAATTGGTATCCCAGTTTTTCGCCTTACTGATTCTTTTTTTTTCTTTTTTTCCTTTTCGATTCGGGTGAAAATCTTTTGTACCCGTCTGTGTACCAATTTATGTGCCCAACCAATAAAAAATTGGCATGTGATCAAAGTAATACATCAAATTTAAAGGTTTCAAATGTAAGCATAGGTTTTTAGATCATAAAACCTAAAGGGAAAACAATCTAACTATTATATAAGTTCAATAATTTTCTTCAACACATTCCTCACCATAGTTACCATCATCTTGAGCATCTGCAAAAGAAAGATATTGAAAGGGCTGAGCCACTAAACTAGCTCAGTAAGATCAACAACTCTTGAGATGAAACATCAAATATGACTCAAAATTGTTTCCCAACTTTTCCAAAATCATTGAAAACATATGTACTATTTATATCACTTGAAATACCTTTTCAAAACACTTTACAGAAGTTATAAAATACTTTACTTGAACACAGAACAAAACAGAAATCAAAATGGACCAAAATGACCTCTGAACGACTTGGAATGAAGGTTCGGTCGACCGGAGGTCATTCGAGATCAAGACAGAAATAATGAAAATAAGTCCGGACGATTGCCAACTCAGTCCGGTCAATTGAAGGTCGTCTGAACCAGTCCTAGAGGCTGAAAATCGTCACCCGGTCGACCGACATTGACCACTAGTCATCCGCAATATGCCCCAATATTTTACTTCGGGCGACAAACAACTAATCCTGTCGACCGCCAAATTTAGAACATACCAAAATCATTACAAATTAACGAAAGAAAAATCACTTTCTGAAATATCCAAAGGTTCCAACCCAAAATAATACATTTTGACCAACTTTCCACATACCAAATCAGACCTAAATAAGAACAACAAAATCAATAAAATCATACTCTTCATATCTAACACTTATACATCGGAAATGTACTACGAGTATCATGAGTTACTCATATGAAACAAACGGGCATACAAAATATCAGATACTACGAGTATGGTTTATGCGAGACACACATAATTCCACAAAATCGAGCTCAATTATCACTGACTCTTCCAGTTAAGGAAGTGTCGGTGATTTTAAGGATGCACCTCATTTTAGACTGCTAGTAGCTCTAACACGGCAAATCCCGTTAGAGATGAGCTCAGTGATTTGGTTAGTACAGTAATCAGTGATCAGCAAAGATCCTACCATATAGTCGTTCCTAGACAAGAGCTCTAAATTGAGGAGACTCTCAAATAACTATAACAAATACAAAGCAGCAACGACAACAAGGATATACAAATAACATACGCAATTAGACTCAAATAAACAACCACACAAATGCAATTACAATTCAACGCTCCATCCATTTTCAATGCAGTAAAACATGTATAAACAACTAAATCACACAAAATTAAATGCAAGCAAGTAATTCACATAGTTCAAAAAGTATCACATATGATAATCATACATATTAGTCGCAAGCCCTTACAATCTCTATAACAAAAGATTGATAAATCGTCGTCAAAAGTTCGTTGGAGGAGGAGGCTAGTATTATCGAAGTAGATTCACTAGCATTGCAGTTAGGACTTTAGCGACTAGACTATGAAGGACAACCTGTGGATTTTGGTTAATGTGTTAAGGGGGTAAATCCTCAGCCATGTGCTGACACTTTGTGGGACGTTGTATCGAAAGGTTCAATGGCTATGATGCAAAATAGTTATTCTAAGCGAAAATAGCTATTTTTCATCACACCAGTTAGATCTTTCGATTCAAACGATCCGAAAGTATCAGAACAATACTGAGGATTTAGTCAGCACAGTAATGGGGTATTTTGCTTTTCTTATGTGTTACTTTGCTTTGGCTTTTGGGTGCTCCTAGATTCACTATGAAATCAGTTGGCTACAGTGTGTAACATCCAAATTTTAAATGTGTGATATATTTGTCAGTCGTCGGATTAAAGATTTGACGGTTAAGATTATTTTTTCACAGCACCTGTTATAAAATTCTAACAGGTATTGTGAAAAAGACGATATTAGCAGTTAGATCTTTTGATCCGACAGTTAACAATTGTTCCGTGTATACATAATAAATGTTGTACTTTAATTTTTCTTTTTTGTCAAAATCTTTTTTTATCCATTTTTTTTTTTTTGTTATATTGAAATCTTCTTATAAACTAGAGCAAAAACTCACGTAGACAATTTCACCCACCATTTAGTTGAGCCATTTAGCCTTACTGTTGTCATTAATTGGAAAACGGACAGGTATAATCATTACGTATTTGTTTCTGATATGTGGCTAATATTTTGGAATATATGCAGATGTTGTGATATTGTGAAACCAGAGGTAGTACTAATGACTGGAAGAGAAATATTATTGGTGATTAGTTAGGGGTAACACTAGAAAAAATTATACTAATAAATATGTATTGGTTTCTGAAATGTGACAAATATTTTGGAATATAGAAAAATGCAAATGTGGTATATTGTAGAGCAGAGGTAGTACATCAGTTAGACCATATAATATGATATGATATTTTTTTTTGTCTAAGGTATACTTGTTTTAGATGGAGTCATAGCAAGGCCACTTGACGTTAGTAACTACCATTTTTAGGCCCTTTTTGTACTATTATCCCCGGGGGTAATCCTAATCTCGGATGTATTATTTTACTCAACGGTGTTTTGAGATTCTCTAAATGCTTCAGTTTCTATCATGTCATAATCGGAGTCGGGATTAAATATTTAGGTTAGCATATGCTTCTCTTAGTTGAAAGTTGAAATACTCGTCGTAATTATATATTCTACATAATACTAAAATTGTGTCACGCTCTTCTTTTCCTGTGCAATTCCTCATGCTCGCTCTATCATATCTAGGTTACTTGTTGGGCAGAGCTTGCTGTGTTATTCATTGAAACATTTGCGAAAGCAAATGTTACTTATGATGATGACAATCTTGCTTAGTTCTCTTTCTTTTGAAGCTCGCTTTAGACCCATTTTTTCTTTTCATTATTTCTTATGGGTTTGGGGAAGTGGAATATTGTCGGTTCGGCTGTATAAGGAGACGTGATATGTTGAAGATTGGTGGTTTTTTTCTATGTTCCATTGTCATGCCTTTTTTTTTCTTTCAAAAGGAGGATCAATAGTGCTTCCCCTCCAGCATGACTCGAACTCCCAACCTACCGGTTGGAAGTGAAGCGTCTTACCGCTTGAACTGCGTTTCGTTGTCCATTGTCATGTCTTGTGATGCTTTTGTGTTTGACTATATTAATTATTTTCATCTACACATCAATGCTTTTTGAAGTCTTTTCATGCCCGAAGAAGAGTTATGTGCCATCATAAAGTATAATAGGATAAAATTGATGCACAATCTACAGTTGCCAAAAACTTGTAATGTTGACTGTTCAAATGATTTAATTTATCATCTGTTATACCAAATTTCCTTATTGTAATTTAAGTTGCGTGGTAAACCAAACAACTGCACTTTGCCCCCTTTTTTCGTTTATGGTATACCAATTCAATCTCGCACAAGACGCCTTATTACATGATGGATCACTTGGATTGACATGACTACTTTTGTATAGCTGAATATGGAGTTTTGTTGCATACCAGCTGAAGGTCTTATAACTTTTTACCCAATAGTTTGGATGTAGGTTGAGTCCGTTTCTTGGATAATTACTTGGGTGGAGAGGGATTATGCTTGGATCTAGGTTTTTGTGAGATTACCATCATACACTCTTCTATTTGGAAGTTATTCGAAAAGGTCTTCTTTAGTTGATTTTACCATCTTTAACTGTTAATTTTGAAATGGTGTTTGTTGGAAGGACATATTTCAAATGATTTTGTTAACTTGAAGGGTTTAAAGAACATTTCTTAATTTTAGCACTGATTAGATGGTTTCATCTCAAAGCACAACCAGTTCATTTTTTGCCAAAACCAAGACAACATTTTTTCAAACTGAAACCCTCTCAATCCAAATATACTCCTCCATAGATTTTGCCAAGTTTTCAGGGACAATAATACAATTAACACATTTGTTTGAGTGAATGCCAAGTAATTGAGTTTTCTTAGAAGCTAAAAAGAAGACGCTCGACTTACGTATAGAAAAAAAGGGAAAAGGAAGAAAAAAATAGTTGCATATCGTTACTTAAAG
Organism: Vinca minor; assembly: GCA_026122235.1. Classification (NCBI taxonomy): domain Eukaryota; kingdom Viridiplantae; phylum Streptophyta; class Magnoliopsida; order Gentianales; family Apocynaceae; genus Vinca; species Vinca minor. The sequence continues at coordinate 6,390,756 of JAOCZM010000289.1, read as the reverse complement.
TATAAGACCAAACATTCTAATAAAAATATGTGGATAGTCCAATAAGATTTATCTTATATATAGCTCTAAAGTTCTCAAAAGTTTGGCGTCTCCAAAAAACACTTTCCACTGTCCACCATGTGAGTGTAATTATCAGTAGATTGCTTCTTAAGCATTCGGTAACAGACTGAAGTCTCTCAAAACTAAAATAAGAGTCAAATTTTAGATTCCCAACTTTTAGTTTTCAGAATTGTAGAGCAGTAGATTACTTAAATTTGAATTGTACTCCTGAATGTGCATTCTTGATCCCCAAATATTTGACCCTGGATGAATATAATGGGTCCAAGTGGGGCCTCGGGTTTGGCCATCAATGGCATCTTAAAAGTTTATGCTTGTGTAAGTGGCTGCTCCATCGACGTAAGTAGTATGAGTTCTCTCTGTTGATGACTAGTTTCATACTTATGTTCTGTGGTCCCCTGGAGGAATGTTAATGATCTTAAATCAAATCATTGCTCAAAGCATATATGCGTTATTTTAGACCACTGGTAGAAGATTATATTGCTTGATTCAAATATTCTTTTTATATATCTCTAGTTTGTTTTAAAAGCGCCGTTTTTGTTGGTTTTTTATTCAGAAAAGCCTGAATGGAGAAGCAAAAGCCTCATGCATTTTATCTTTTCCCTATATAACAAGGATTTGTGTTGCTTGAAGACAATCTATAAATTTTAGTTGACTTGTTGCTTTCATATTGTCAGTCATATACCTACTAGGCATCTAATGTCCTTCCATTACATTCCTATAGTTCTCTTGAGTTATGTAATTTCGTTATGTACTTAAATCAATCTAGGGGTTAGGGATGACTTTGAGAGTTCTCATCATATCTTATGGTCTAAATGAACACAAATACTGTTATTTTCATATAAAGAAAAAAGTATAAGTTAAGAACCATTGCGCTGCTAATAACCTCACTTAGAGAGATGTCCAATCAGACCTTTCAGGTAGAATAATATTTTCAGTGGAAATATTGTTAGTAGTGCCCTAGGACCATCAGCACATGTTGTGCGTTTTATTATCTTTTGTGCATGTAATTGAATAGTTAATTTTGCTTTTGATTATCAAATGTGTGATTTGATAGTAAAACTCATTAGCTTATGTAATTACTATTCTAGAAGTCCCTAGTTTTATGTAATGCTTAATTACTATGAAATAAAACTAGTATGATTGTTGATTGATGATCTTGTTTTACTGATCATGTGTAATGGATACAAATCACATCATAGATGCAATATATAGGGATACATTGTATTGGACGTGATCCGTCAGAGAAGTAATACTTCATGGTCTTAAGTCATAAGTATTACTTCCTCAATACTATTTTAGAATCCTTAGACCTTATGTCTTCATTGATTCTAGTATGAATGGAGCCACGCTTTTGACTCAGCCTGACGTTACTTGTAACAGTAGTAATCAATACGATCGATGATCGGATGTAGTGTCCTATCATAGCTTGAATGTGAGAGACATCAGTAATGAATTTGTCCCTCTCTATTATTAGAAAGAGATATCTATGGGCCCCTCGATAGGGAACGACTGTTTAAATGCATGGCCGTGCTCAAATGTATTTGATAAAGTGGTTATCAAATACTATTTGTCAAAACAGTCTACCTGGAGACCGAGCATAAATACAATTAAGCTTAATAAGGGTGACGACCACTATGCCTTATGCTTAATTATGATATCGCGAGACAAAGGGATTAAATAGTGGATTGATATTAGGTTCCGTTGTATATTCATTCACTTTGGGTAGTCACAATGTCCTGCTAGGGACCGCTTGTGATTTATGAACTCACACTACTACTAAGTGTGTTTTCATTTCCATTGTGAGATGAACCTACATGGTCACACGCATAGACGAGCTAACGAGCTTCATGTCTAGATTCAATGAATCTAGAATGTGTCTAGGTTCGTTGTATCTGACATTCACTTTTCTCGAAAATAATAAAATGTTTATTATTCGAATTAGTAGATAGAGGGCAATTTCGGTATTTTACCCATAGCCGGGATTACGTGGGAGTTATTATCCGATAAGGACTCCCACTACCAGTAAGGTCTCAGGGAACGTGGGATTCTCGAGACTCCCACTGCCGAGAGAAGTTGAATAGAGGTGGGAGTTGTTCTAGTAACGAACTCTCACACTCTATATAACATCTCTTAGCCGAAACCTAGATGACTAATGTTTTCAGCTGAAATAATACATAGAATCGAAAAATAGCTTTTCCATTCTTGCCTCTCCATTTTCTCTCTAATTCCCGAATCTCAGAAAACGAAGAGCTAGCAATCGCTGCCCATTTCGTCGCGTGGATACCGGTGGAGGGACTTTCCGCAAAGGGAGATCAATCGGTAGCAGCATCCGATCCAAGAAACGTCATCCTCCATTCAAGAAGTAGCTTCTTGAATCCTAAACGTAAGTTTTTCTTGCTGTTTTTCGAATTATTTCATATGAGCGGATCCTTCAGGGGAGGATCCATGGGTGTTTGGAACGAGTTTCCGCCCATGAATCCCTTCAAATATAACCATAATAAATTTCTCCCCTAGCTACTAGAATTCTCGATCAATAGATAAAGAAATTTTCAGTAAATTGTCTTATGTTCCTAGAGAATAACCTTACACAAAGAATTATAATTCATCATTTTATAGTTGCTTCATCATTTAGAACTGTTACCCTGATGTTTCTAGACCTAAAGCCTTCGAAGGCTTTAACCAAAACTATTTCAAAAGGACCCAAGAATACTTAAATTTTGGATTATTTTACAAGAAAAAACATTACAGGCTCACTACAGTTAAACTACTCATTTACTGGAAGTCAAAAGTTACCAAACAACCAAGAAACCAAAATCCTAAATAAGCAAAAATAACACTATTACTAGACCCTATATTATTTATTTCAAGAAAGAAAGAAACTAAAAAATTCTTCAACTCCAATGTTGTATGTGACCTTCAAAATCCTATTAGTCTTGTCTTTGTATTATACATGGCCATCTTTGTACTTGAATATTTTTGTTGCCTATCGGCTTGTAGTTTTTTTTGTTCATTTTCATGATAAACTTTACTTACTTTTAGATCATGTCAGGAAAATTTACAAGAAGTTTCCTCGAATTTCTGTGCCACAACATTTAGACATCGGGGATGATGATGAAATGCAACAACTTTTCGAAGCCCTCGCTGCTGCTAAAATACGAGTTGAAGCATGCTTGTCATTTTTTAGAGCTGCTATTAAGTAAGATAATTTTCCTACCCTCCTATCATCTCCCCCTTCTATCCCGGGGGTGAAAGTTATGAAGACACATGGTTGCTTGTATTACTGTCGCAGGTTCATAGAGATCTCGTCTCGTCTTGTATTATTGAACACCAGGACCATTTAGAACTGTGGAAGAAGTTTATGGATGAAAAATAGATTGAAAAAGAGTTCGAGGACGTAAACAATATCTCAAATAAGGTTTGAGAACGACTTTGACTAATTTCCTTATGAGTTATGAAATCCAAAAACCTTCAGTTTATCGTATTGGTATAGTAGATGATTTAGATTATCAAAATCTTAAGAACGTGGGAGAAGTATTTAGTATACATGGTAAAAAATAATATGCTTTCTTTCGCTTGGATGATTCTAATTTAGTGTATTAGCTTATGCCCATTCAATTCCTTATTAATCTTAAGTTGGTATAAGTCTATTTCTTCCCACATTAATACTCTTTGACCCAAATTTGCAACACACGGGAAATCTCTGAGTATCTTCTGATGTCATTTCCACTAGGAATTTCTTAAGAAACTTTGGGGTTGCTTAATCTTGTTAGAGTGTCAGAATAGGCTATCCAGTTTTGATATGATAGAGCTAGTTTTAGAATGTAGACAACTTGTCTGCATTAGTTTTAGTACTTAACCAGATTGCAACACTTCAAGTCTTGCCGCTCGGTTCGAAAACTATGACTTTCAATTTCAGACATCTAAAAAGTCTGACAACCAAATAAAATGTCGTAATCCTGAAACAATATTTTTGAATTTTCGTGCAGGTTACAAAAGGATGCTTTGCCATTGTTCAATATGTTGAGGCAGAGTTACAAATCCAATATAGAAAGAGATCCCATATTTATCGAGGTGAAATTGTTCTTCCTCCTTGTTTAGTAACTGGAATGATTAGAAATGCTCTTTTTAGTATCTCCGTACCAATCTTATAGATGTTGTGGAGGCTGACCATTACACTCTTTGTTATTCCTCTCTTGAATACTGTCATGGTTTAGTTGTCTGGATGAAATAGCTGAGAAGTTTTATGGTGTACAACGTCGAAATCCTTTGCAAGGGATGTTCGGAGATTTGTTTAAGGTATAATGAGTTTAAGAATGAAGTTTGTCAAATTGGTCCAGTTATTGTTTTACATCATGGCTTTGAAACAAGGAAAATAATCTTGCAAGCATGGATGCAGAAACTTTTCTTTATTTCCCCTGCCATTTGAAATTCTTGCCAACGGGTTATTTTGAGATTATACCAATTAATAAGAAAGCACAAATTACTAGGTGAATCATGTGTCCTGATTTTATCATATTACTTTTTAGCGTGTCAGCTAAAAGATATGATTTGTTGAATATCATTCATAATATTTTAAGTCAATTTGATTATGATTTGTATAGAATTGTTTTAAATCTCCTTATTCTTTACTTTGCAAATGATGTGAGGTGAATAGTAGATGTCAATAATTTCAAACTACACGGTAATATATTGGCACATGTTCCTAATAAATACCTGAAGCCGAGAGAGTTCAGGGAAGATCAAGACTGAGATAAGTTCCAGTATCATTTGAATCTTCACGTTTTTAATCTTTACAACATCAATTATATGAATACTTACTGATTTAAAGGTCATTGTCATATGTGTGCTTTCTTGTTACGGTTCAAATAAAACACTAAAGCCTAATTTTTTTGACGTTGTAAATTTTTTCTTTATTGGAGTTTGGGCATTTTTACTGAGCAAAGGGTTCACCGTTCAAGAAATGAATGCCATTCTTTTTTTCCCGATGTGACTAGGGATTGATCTCTGGTTTCACAAACTATACGAGTCATGCAACTCAACAAACCACCAGGCTATCTATATTGTACCCTTGTAGTTGTTTGGCGATCAAGAATAAAAAGTTTGGAGAAATAGAGCTTTTGGGCATTCATAATTTGCCAATTTTTACCACATATAAAACATATAAAACATGATTTCCTGTGTGCATATGTATATACACGCAAATTCTTGGAACATATAAGTGATTATATCTTAAGATGAAAGGAACATACCATGTCAACCAATCATTGAGCTACCGACTTGAACCCTGCTGCTAGGGGTGTTCATGGAAAATCAAAACCGACCAAACCAAAGTGATCCAATTCAATCCAAACCGAATTTTCGATTTGAGCGGTGCATTGGATTGGTTTCGGTTTGGTTTAAATTTTTTTATAATCCAAACCGAACTAAACCAAATATATATATAAATCGAACCAAACCGAATATATATATTTTATTTCGGTTTGGTTTAAAAAATATGTAAAACTGAACCAACCCGAACCATGAACACCCCTTGCTGCATCTTAACTTAATTCTTCCAATAAAGAAGACATATATGAGGTTGCCACTTTTTCTGGTCAAGCTTAAGCACAGGGCTACGAACTTAAGCAAGCTACCTAGGCAGAAATAGGCTAGCAACTATATTGCAGTAAAAGTAAACAAAGAAGTTTATTTGGTCCTATCTCCCTTCATGTATCCTCTTTTCAATTGAGTTGTTCAAGCTACGTTACTTTCATACAACATTGTAGAGATTTTACGAGGATAAGTCTTGCTCATACAATACTATGACATAAACTTACTATCACAAGTAAATGTTAGAGAATGCATCTTGTGGAAATCAGATAAATAACAAATGTATGTATATTCAACCAATGATGACTTTGATTCATCTAAATAAAATAATTTGATATTAATTTCCGATATTAAAGAATATGTTTAATGTTCAAATGTCATAGAGTAAAAGAACATTCTCTTGCAAGCGAATCCATTATAAATAAAAATATCAGAACTACTAGTACGTAGTTGCCAGATAAATAAGTTTTACAAGAGCACTATATATGGTACTCAAAGATGAAGTAGTACCTTATCCTCGTTTTCTCAGTCAAGAATTATATTTAATAATATATAACAACCGGATAATTATTTGAATACTTAAAGGAAGCGCTTTGTCCATATAGAGCATATTCTAAGTGTTAGTAAATCAAGAAAAATCTGGAATTTTCTAAATCCAAGATTACAATTATTTTGTTCAACAATTACTTGCTATTATAACATTTTAATGGGGAACATCTTAATAAACTTACCGTTAATATATTAATCCATGCTCTAGATTCATTATGTAATTTTTTTTTATAGATAATGAATCTAAAGCATGCATAAAGTGTGATCAATATCTTAAGTTGAAAGATAAAATATCTAAAAGAAGAATGATGAAGTTATCAAGATATTTCTCTTAAATAAGTTATAATAGCAAGTGATTTTTCGAAGATAAAAATTGTGATCCCGAGTTTATGGAAATTTAAGATTTTTCTTGATAGCAAAATTAGACATCTAGAATATGTTCTTTATGGACAAAGCACATCCTTTAAGTAGTACTCCAACAGTCGTATTCTCGTTAGATATTACTGAAGATCGCGAGAAGGAGAATAAATAATTACTTGGTCCCGAAGTACCATACTTAGTGCTATTGGAGCACTTGTGTATCTTGCAAATTCTATTTGTCGTGACATTTCATTTGTAATGAAATTGTTTGCAAGATACTGTTTTCTTTTACTCAACTACATTTAGACAGTAAAAATAGCATTCGATATTTATAAAGGAAGACTAATCTTGGATTATTTTATTTACACGAATAGAAGTTAGCATGGGTTGATACACATTCTCAAACATTTACGGTGCGGTTTAATTTAAAAAAATTTAGACCGCAATCGGACAAAAATAATAATTTGTGACTACTAAAATTGTATTTAATCGCAGCATAATTTACCAAACACTGTAACGTACACCAACATTAAATTTGAATGATATTTTCGATTAAAACCAATAAATGTACAACCCGACTTTTTGGGACGAATGGAGTAGCAAAAATCAAAGTAGTCAACCTCGCGAGTTGACTCGTAGGATCGCACGATTCTACGAGTTTTAATGCGTCTTACATGTTAGATACTGAGTAGGATCGGTGATCAAGTGGGATCAGTGTAAACCCGTGGGATCGGACTCGTGAAAGTAGGATCGTACAATCCTACCAACCGAAAATTAAAAAAAAAAAACTTATTTTTCATTTTAGACAAAAACAAAAAACTCTCTATCAACTCAAACTCTGCCAGTTCAATCTTCTCTGTTCAATATACAGTTTCTTCAATCTTCTCAAGCCTCTACAATCTTCAATTTTCAATTGCTGACCAATTTCTTATCTTCCTCGATCGATTCTAATTTCAATTTTTGCATCTGTTTTTTGTGTCCGAGCTCCTCATCCGCCATCACCTGGAGAAACGAAAAGCTAATTCGAAACCCTAAAATATGATTTGATTACGTTACTGAATCAGATACTCAGTGTTAGAATCAATGTCATTGAATTTAGATTGCTCTAATTCGCCGAGGCCAGAGTAGATTATTAATTTTTATTTTTTACCTGCAATAATTTTGATAAAAGAAATTGAGTTTCAAAATTTTAAGACACATAACAGAATACCATTTTTCTATGTCTCTTTCACGTGATGAATATATGTTTAATACTAGTAAATATCATAAAATTTTGAAAATTTTCAGATTTCATTTAGAAGAATTATGAGAGTATTGAAATTAATTAATATTTTTTAAATTAAATAAAATATATGATCTGAATTACGATGTTACGATGGTTCGATCCCTTTCTGATCCTACATATAAACTCGAGTTTGAGTACTTGAATATAATACAATTAACCATTTACAATTGTATCCTTCTTGCCTTCTTGGTCATTCCACCACATTTCTCGCTCCGCTTTTCCTACCCGCCCCTTTCAAATTTCCAATTTGTCCCCCTCTCTTTCTCCTTCTAACTTTGCTCTTTTCCACTCACCGCGCATTGGTGTTGAAGCTCTCGACCAATTTTCTTCCCTGCTAATGGAGGCAGTGGTGGTGGATGCTGGCTCTATGCTTCTCAAAGCTGGGTTTCCCATTCCAGACTGGGCTCCTTCAATGGTATCCCTGCCAACTCTTTTGATATTTCTACTTAAAGATACAAAGTTATAGATAAAGTTGCAATCTTTTTCTTCTATTTCTTGCTCCAGAAGCTGGATTGAATTGAGTGGTGGGAAATCCATAAGCTGAATTCTTGCTTAAGCACTTGTAATTTGTAGTAATTAACGAGTGTTCCAATTATGTTGTTGTTACAAGTGTATCAATTTCATTATGCATACTAGACATTGTCACATAGGATATACTAGAAGGTTCTTGGGGGGGGGGGGCGCAATGTCTCCCACCCCCTGTAGTGGGGACAATATCTACCACTGCTCCGACCTATCCCCGCATGTAGGAAATATTAGTAGAGAATATGAAGAACTTATCGATTTTATAAATTGTGTCGCGGACAAAACCACTGCTTTAAAAGCAAATTTTGACACGACATCGTTGCAATCTGAAATGCCATTTTGCTCCCCAAGTTTAACACAACTAGCCCCCAAACATGTGCACTCGTGGGGAGAGGATTTGGAACTTGCAGGTAGATACTCAACATTATATGAACAAAGTCTTAGAGAATTCTCACAAGAAGGGAGAAGAATAATAGTTTTTTATCTCTTTGTACTTCACCAAGATACATGGGTATATATAGATGTTGAAGTCATGAAGAGAAAAACTAAATGTGAGAAAAATATGTTAAAGATCATAGCATTAGCATGAATCATGGAATGGTGGGATAGTGGAAGTTGGTTATTTGACCATTTCAAATAACATGTGCTCTTAATAAAAGTTGACCATTTCCTACAATCCCGCCCAAATGGCATGCTTTTATGAAGAGAGATGAACAAAAGAAGGTTAAATTACTTAAGCACCAATGTCTTTCGGTTGAATTGATGCATGAAGAAGTGTGGTAACAACCTAGTATATGAAGTGAATTTCTCTTGAACTTCAATGACTTTAATTGAGATGCACACGAAAAGTAATAAACCTTAGTAACTGCAAGTTCCGCGATGAAAATAACACAAGCGCTTTTAACGGCCATGCGCAAACATTGGGTTCTCATGAGTGCTCTAGAAAGACAACCCGAGTCTTCCATGGAAGGCGGCCCACTTTTACACTCAAGTAGGTGGTTTCATCTCAACCATTAAGAGTAATTTAGACTCAACCTCCAGAAAAGATTATGAATCCATCAAGTCCTTCTCAATAGGACCACCCAAACATCAAGTCCTTCTCAATAGGACTGACCAAATTAAAGGGTTATGAACTCACAATCCACTATTACCACATAAAAATGGGACCAATAGAACAAATAGAGAAATAATATGGTTTTGTTTGACCACGAGTGGTATCCACCATATTTCCTCAAACCATGGGCTTAAGTCATGTTCCTCTCGATATGATTGAAGAACTACTTTCTTTGTTAATCCTTTAGATAAAAGGATCTGCAAAATAACTCGTGTCAATGTAAATAAATCAATATAGATGAATTTCCCCGGATAGGCATATCAACCAAAAGTTTCTTTACCATTCAGCTTATTTACCAGCCAACTCAAGAGTAATAAATTCATATTTCATGATTAGTGTGTTATACATGTCTGTTTTACAGACTTCCATGTCATAGCACCTCCCCTTAAGAATATAAACATAACCAATAGTAGAGCTAACTTCAACATTATCGGTTAACCAATTTGCATAACAAAATCCTTCTAAAACAATATGGAATTTATTAAAATGCAAACACAATCGTACCTCCAAGATCCTTAAGCAAATGATCAAGTGCATCCCAATGCTCATTACCTGGGTTGTGAGTGTACCAACTTAATCTCCTCAAAGCATATGCAATGCCATGTTTATTAATATGCCCTAAGAAACAAAACACTTACACATCCAAGAGGATGTCAATATAGGAAAATACGACACCACAAAGTCAACAACAGAAAGGAACATTAGTTCAAGAAGTTGAGACATTTACTGCAAAAACAGTATTCAAAACATTTCAACAGGTCCAACTATTTGTTTGTATTCAAGTCAGAAAATGCCACCAACATGCTATTCAAAACATAATATGCTCACTTGACCTGCTCAATAATTGCACATTAACACTCATCAAGCAAGTGAAACAAGTAGTGAAATTGGGGCCAATTTTATTCATTTATTTATTTTTAATAAAAAAATAAGAAGTCCAACAACTCCAATAAAATCTTTTGAAGAACAAAACTATGAACCAAAGCTTTCCACACCGGTCTTTATACTTAAAAGCTTTAAAGGTCTTAGATCGAACCCAAAAAGCTGATTTCAGATTTTTATTTCCTTTGAGCAAATACAAGCTACCCAGAGTTTAAGAAGTCAAAATCATGCCTTTAATAAACATGCCAGATTGACGTTAAACATTTTAAATGACCCAACCACCGTCTATTATGCATTTTGCATATTTGACTCCATGATTCACAATATCTTACAGCTTAGAGATAACTTATTAATTTTCAGATCATTAACAAAGAATCAATTTCTAAACCTAAAGAGGTATAAAAGATACTGAAAATTTGATCAATCTTGATTAACCGTCAAATATGCATCCCATCAGAACAAACATGCAAAGATAAGTGAAGACATCAATTCTAACATTGAAATCATCCAACATAATAAAGTAAATTTCATAAACTACTTTAGTCATAAACATGTTTTCTAGTTTCAGTAATATCTCATCTTCTTTTCACTATCTCCGTTTTTCCATCCTCTATTAGCTAATAAATTTGATTTCCTTTTTTTTGAAATCCTATCTACACCTGATTTCCATACACATAAAGACACATTAAGAAGAAGGCTACTCTGAGGACAATGTGAACTTAGAAAGGAAACAACAATGCAACTAATGTTGTAGAAACTTCCACAAAGACAAAATCAACAAAAAATCGTGTATATCATTTCTCAATTATAATAGCGAGAAGTTAGTCCTATTATTAGCAAGCCAAACCACCATGTGCTGAAGTTGGATAATACAACAAGTTTAGCAAAAGAAAGAAACATCAATGGCCAGGTCAAAGAATCACACTACCCATAACCATTCATACAAGGCTCACAAGAATGAAATCAATAAACCCATAAACACCGCCACCATTCCATACATAATCTCCAATTTCTAATACTAAATAATCATTAGCAATAGAAGAAAATATTCATTTAGTGGTACTCTCTAATACATTGGTCCAGAATATATTCATCGTTGAATAAAAGTACATAAAAACTCACAGCATGCTAGCAATTATCAAAATATAATCAGTGAAATAAACTAGAGTGTTCCATAGCAACATTCTGTTTGTAATTTACTGCTTAAAAAGTTCCAAAATGTATCCAAAAATTTGGCGTATGCTTTAGACCAAAAACGTACACACTCGAAGCAATAAGAGGCTATTATATGAATGATTGTGAGTATCAGTAATCTTTTAAGGAAAAATTCTTCAATAAGATACATTCGTTTCTGGAGATATTTTCTCTGGAAATTCAAAGTAACAGTAATTTACTGCATCTCAAATGATTTAATTGAGAGTTAAGTTTAAATGATTCATCTCCAATTTGAAAATCATGTAAGAAATTTAAGACAGATGTTCACATAATTAAGTGACAAACATTTAGTTAATCGAAACTCAGAATTATATGAATAAGCTCAGAGAATTCTCACAAGAAGGGAGAAGAAAAGTATTTTTCAGTTGTACCCCAATCAATACTAACACCTTGGTATTTATAAGACTCAAATGAAGATCTTTTAGGTTGATCTTGTGACCAACTACTTGTGAGAAAAATCGGGTCAAGTGGGAGAGTGGTTATTGATATATTCAAATGAAATGAGCACATGTGTTTTTGACTAATTCTAACCCAAACACACAAGTCATGTGCTCCTAAAAAGAAAATTTCGGTATGATCTCGGTGCAATCTGAAACGTTGTTTTGCTATCCACGGTTAACACAATTAGCCCCCAAACACATGCACTCGTGGGGAGAGGATTTGGAACTTGTAGGTAGATACTCAACATTATAAGAACAAAGTTTTAGAGAATTTTCACAAGAAGGGAGAAAAAGAATAGTTTTTTATATCTCTGTACTTCACCAAGATACATGATAGATGTTGAAGTCATGAAGAGAGAAACTAAATGTGAGAAAAATCGGTTAAAGATCATAGCATGAATCATGGAATGGTGGGATAGTGGAAGTTGATTATTTGACCATTTCAAATAACATGTGCTGTATGATCTCGGTGCAATCTGAAACGTTGTTTTGCTATCCACGGTTAACACAATTAGCCCCCAAACACATGCACTCGTGGGGAGAGGATTTGGAACTTGTAGGTAGATACTCAACATTATAAGAACAAAGTTTTAGAGAATTTTCACAAGAAGGGAGAAAAAAGAATAGTTTTTTATATCTCTCGTACTTTCACCAAGATACATGATAGATGTTGAAGTCATGAAGAGAGAAACTAAATGTGAGAAAAATCGGTTAAAGATCATAGCATGAATCATGGAATGGTGGGATAGTGGAAGTTGATTATTTGACCATTTCAAATAACATGTGCTCTTAATAAAAGCTGACCATTTCCTACACCGGAGGATGGCCCCCTGTTTAGGCAGGTCAATTGCCACCCCCATTGACACCTCCACTTCCTACCTACCCACCCCATCAAATTACCCGATATGCTAGTATGCTAATTAATGATTATTCTGAGCACGTGAATTTAGCTTAGTCCAATGATGTTGTTGTTACAAGTGGAACTATATCATTCGTATACTTGACAATAGACAGTATCTCAGAGGATTTACTAGAAGATTTGGAGTTGTAAATAGTTCATCCTCACTATAGGCATTTTTCTTCATTTGTGTTTTTGGTCATTTATCTTTTTCCAGCTTCATTTTATGTATTCCTCTTGCAGCACTATTGTCTCTTTTTTAAATTCTTCTAGTAGGAAATTCTTCTGAATTTTTATAGTACTTGCCGGAAGATGCTTCTTTAGATGATCCAATTATACGAGGATTTGTTAGGGATTGGGATGCCATGGAAGACTTATTACACCATGTTTTTTATACTGGCCTTGGTTGGGAGATGGGCAACGAAGGACAAATTTTATTCACAGATCCACTTTCCACGCCCAAGGTTTGGTTCTTTGATCTTATATCTTTAATTTCAGTAAAAAAAAAAAAATTTTAGGTCCTTGCTTTAAATGATATTAGGTCCGTGCTTTAAATGATAAATCATTGGTCTTACTATGAGGCTACTGTGTCTGTTTCTAAAGACATTAATGTATCATTTAGTAGCACTATTCCTAATGAACGTCTTCATTGATTATCCTGTAACATGCTATTGATAATGTTGTTAGGGAACAGTTGGTACAATTGATGTTTGAAACTTTTAGCATCTCTCGGCTTCTATGCGTCTGAACAAGCAGTATATGTTGTAGGATGCATATCCGGCTGTACAGTTGATATTGGCCATGGAAAGATAGGTATGTGAAATTGCATTAATCCTTTAGTTTATGGATCCTTTTAGTTTGCTTTTACTGAAAATAAAATAACTAATTAGATAGAAAATAGGATTGAAGACCAATGAACACGGGGCTTTGTTCACCTTACAGAACAATATGCCAAAAGCAATCTAAATTGCAAAAAACTAGAGTGGGATTTTGGACAGTTTCTCTAATTAAAAACAACATCTCTGTGTGGGAACCTTATCTTAAGCATATGCTGACTTTTGATAATCATACTTATAAAAGTATGATTGGTCTATCTTCAGCTCAAGTCGATTGTTGAGATTTTTGGAGCAAAGCAGTAGTCTATTCGTGCTTTTTTGTCCCCATTCCCCTCTGTCCTTTTTTCTCTTTTGGCATCAAATAATCCTCAGGCTTTAGCAAGCAAAACCATATTTTCTTTTCACCACTGTTTGAAGAAGCAAAAGTTGTTGGAGAAATTAGATTTTCTAAATACATTAAAGTGTCGTGAGGACATTTTTGAGCTAATATAAATATAAGTTACACCACTCGATTTTGAATGTTATTGAGTTTATCACGAATTGGGTTGCGCAAGCTTCGTGATGATATATAACATGTGAGAAAATCAATTCTTGGTGCGAATGAAAAAATGGTAAAAATGTGAGCCTGATCAGCCACGTTTTTGCTACCGGTTTGAGTTTTGCATATTCAAACTTGGCTGCAATATGCTGCTGAAAATAGCTATGAACGTCAGCTGTATAACATATGTAACTGCTATGTAACTAAATTTGTAAAGCAATGCAGATTTAGTCTTTATGTAATAGCAAAAAAAATGAGAAAATTCAACGTTCAAAGTTTGTTGCTGTAACAGCTGTATTTGAGCTGTTTTTTGCCTATAAAAGGAAAGAACTTCAGCAGTTTTTAGGTATAAAAAATTAAGCATCAAAAAGCCTAAAATAGCATCAAAGGAGCATCCAAAATCTCAGCAAATTCCCCTCTTCCTTTGCATATTTTTCTCCATTGTTTTCCTCCACTTTTCACAAGCATTTTCTAAGAGTTCACACAGTTACAAATCGATTCGAAGGTTTCGTTTCTTTCGCTTCAAAGAAACGGAAGTGTTTAGGGCGTTGTACCTTGGGGAGTTCATTGTTCTCAAGGCCGCAGGTCGATAAAAGGCGGGACAAATTGAACTTAAGGGGAAGCGGATTACTGCTGTCTCGTCCAGGATTTTAATCCAAACCGGTTGAGGTTCTAAGTTTTATTTACTGCTATTTTTTTTGTGCAGAATTTGCTGTTTTTCTGTCCAAAAATTGCTGTTTTCTGTCCAGTTTTCAGTCCAGAAATTGCTGTTTTCAGTCCAGAATTTATTTTTTCCAGTGCAGAATTTATTTTTTTGTCCCCATTCCCCTCTGTCCTTTTTTCTCTTTTGGCATCAAATAATCCTCAGGCTTTAGCAAGCAAAACCATATTCCCCTCTGTCCTTTCAAACCCACTCAAGAAACGTCCAAGGAATCTCTTTCTTTTCTCCACCTTGTGTATATCTGGACGAACCTCCAAACAGATATGCTCTTCTGTCCAAATTAAGTTTATAAATCAAAAGAAAGGCAGTGATGAAAGAATAGACGAGGATGGCTAGTTGCTTTTAGAAAATACTGTACTTTGTGGAGGCACTGTCTCGATGCCAGGTATTTTTCATTTGTACTCAAAATGACATGACTTTTTTTTATCTCATTTCCTGTCTTTATACCATTTATACTTTCCTACAGTCCTTTCACTCTACAATGTATAAAAGCTTCGACGCTTGTTGAGTTTAATCCTATCTAGCTGGGGAATTCAAGTTCAATGCTTTCTGCTTGAGACCTTTAGATACTAGAGTTTAATCCTTTGCGTTTTTCATGATTTAGTTTTCTTTTACTTTTTGATAAAGTAGTCAAGAAGTAGAGGGAAACGAAGAAGACGATAAACCGTTATCAAGATTGCATCTTTTACTTGCAACATCTTTGTTCTTTATCACTCTTCTGTCGCTATATTTCTAGCCGTTGATTATTTTTCGAGAGGCCCTGTGCAATATGGTGGGAACTTATGTGTCCTAAATGTCGACTAGTGATTTTGGGCTTCAAATTACAACTTACAGGGTCTGTGTAAATCTCAGTAGATTATCTTTATTTCTTGAATTGGATGGTTATTATATACTGCTAAAACCTCTTGAGAAGTCCAGTGCAACGTGGCCGGAAACATGTACTATTTGGTAAATGTTGACTAGTGATTTCTGGGATTCAAATGACAGGTTTTGAAGACATGTTTCAGAAAGAAGTTAGCTTTTGCTCATCAGCTATTCGTCCTTCCCTAGCAAAGGTATTCCCAGCTTGAATGATTATAGCAAAGGGGGTGCCATACTTGCCAAGCTCGTATTCCCACAAAATCAGCACATAAATATATTACCAAGGCAGATTACGATGGAAATGGACGTGCAATTGTTCACAAAAAATGCTTTTGATGATTATACTAATTGTGTTGCTGTTGTTGTTGTTTAAGGACGATCTTAGGACACAACACTTATGATCTAATTAGTAGCAATTTAATGTATTAGTCTCGGCTTTCTTACCCTTCTTGCTTTCTAGTACCACGTTTTGAATGTTTACTTTCTTAGTCATCTCGTAAAGAAAAAACATGTGTATGTCAGTTCTGAAAGGGAGAGTAAGAAAAACTTACCAATTTGTAAGTTTTTATCTTGAGCTATTAAGGATCCAATTAATTAATTGGTATAAATGTATTTTTAAGGTGTTATTAGAGGACTTTTGCTCAATTTTTAGATTCTCCCATCAAGTAGGTCACGCGTATCCCATGTGAGGATCTTTTAAGAGTATTTTACAGACTCCGCCCCTTTACTAAAAAAATTATATATATATCTCCATTTCGAAACAATTGAATTTTTTGTAGACCAACGTCCCCAAATCTGTTATGGTTAGTTTACGATATTTTCAGAAATTGAGTAAAATCATGATATTCATCGGTCGTAACAGTTGAAAATTTCGAGCTCTACACCCTTAAATTCGTGATGGTTAGTACATGATTTTTTCTGAAGTAGACTAAAATCAAAATATTTCACATATCACAACTGAAAAGTTCGAGTACGACGGCCCCATATCTATGATGGTTACAACACGATATTTTTCAAAGTTAACTAAAATAAAGATTATTCACTGGTCGTAATATTTGAAAAATTGAGCCCAATGGCCCAAAATCTGCGATGGTTTAACAATTATGTTTGAACTTGACTAAAAAAAAATCACAGGTCATAATAGTTGGAAAATTCCAGTCGACATCCTTAAAATCGTGATGGTTAGTACACTATTTTTATGAATTTTACAAAAATCGAGAATATTTATCAGTCATAACAGTTAAAAAAATTTAGCCCAACGTCCTTAAATCTGTTATGGTTAATACACGATTTTTATGAATTTAACTAAAATCGAAATTATTCACCAGTCACAACAGTTGAAAAATCAGAGTCCCATGTTCATAAATTCGCAATGGTTAGTACACGATTTTAATGAATTTGACTAAAATTGAGATTATTCACCGATCAAACAGTTGAAAAATCTTAACTCGGCGGCCCCAAATTAGTGATGATTAGTACACGATATTATTCAAACTTGACAAAAATTGAGATTATTCACCGGTCACAACAAGTTGAAAATCACATACCAACATCCCCAAATCCGTTATGATAAATACACGATATTTTCATGAAATGACTAAAATTGGAATATTACTCAGTCGTAACAAATGAAAAATCCGAGCTCGACGTCCTTAAATACGTGACGGTTAGTACACGATATATTATGAATTTGACTAAAATCAAGAATATTCACCGACAGTTGAAAAATACAAACTCGACGACCCCTAACCACGATATTGTCCAAGTTAACTGAAATCAGATATTTCACCGGTCAAAACAATTAGAAAGTACGAACCCGACGACCCAAAATCTGCGATGGTTAGTTAGTACACGATATTTTCCAAACTTGACTACAATCAAGATTATTTACTGGTCGAAACAGTTGAAAAATCTGAACTCGACGGCTCCAAATCCCTGACCGTAAGTACAGGATTTTGTATGAATTTGACTAAAATAGAAAATATTCACTAGTCACAACAAGTGAAAAAATCCGAGTTTGGCGGCCCCATATCAATAATGCATAGTACACAATATTGTCAGAACTTTAATAAAGTCGATATTTTTCATTGTTATCCGTTGAGAACAAATGAAAAATTGGAGCTCGATAGATTCAAATTCGTAATGGTTAATACACAATTTAATCTAAACTTTACTAAAATAAAGATTATTCCCTAAGAATTTGGGTCCGTCGTGATGGTCACACTCTTTTAGAATTTTCCTAAAACGAATAATATTGTAGAAGTTGGGTCAGAAGACAATATGCTTATTGATCAGTCCATCCCGTAAGCCTATTAATTCTACCTCATTGTTAGGAAGAAACCCTCAACCCATTCACCTTTGTGATTTCTGATAATTTCACCTGCCCCTTCGTGGCCATACTTACAATGCCAAGATCCATATGTATTTTAGCTTGAGGGCCGGATGTGAAGGTGGTTCCCATTTAATATAAGTGGTATTTAGGGTTGGTTTTAAAAAAAAAAAAAAAAAACAGATTGTTTGCATATCTTTTGGATAACACATCTTGGCATGATGGGTTTTGAATGGTTTTTCTGAAAATTCTATTATTTCTTGCCAGCCAAAGATGCCAACATGCTCCAAGGTATAATTTTATGATGACTGTGCAATGTAAGCTAGTATTGTTGATCTTAATCCATGTATGTAATGAGCAATTAGCAAAGATAATAGATCTAATATCGTGAGTGAGAAGATTAGGCATATTGGACTAAATCAGGTGTTGTAGCTCTTAATTAATCAATGAGGGAAAAAATATTAGACCACAGATTGTTTGCATATTTTCGCTTGGCCAGTTTTATCCTTTTTAGAAAAAACTACTATTTTTTGTCCCCAATTTTTTTACGGCCTGCCAGTTTTGTCCTTCAGTAAAAAATTAGCCATAAATCCATTAAGAGCCTTGACCAGCCGTTAACAGTAAAAAAATACCCTCTCTCTTCCAGGGGTATAATTGAAAACCCAATATTATTACCCATCTACTTATACCCGAATTTGGATCCTTTGGGTGGGTATAATCTCCTTTTTTTTTTTTTTTTTACAAGTTTGAGCAAAAGAAATATCTTCTTCCCCAAAGCTTCTCCTTTCATGGTGATGAAGAATGATGGAAGTACAAGTAACAAGAAGGGTACCAAAGGTAAGGGGGAATGAATTCAACCTTCAATTTGAGTTTGGTGTGATTTATGGTGAATTTGTTTCAAGAAAGCTCCCAATTTCAAAATTCAATTTTGGGGAAAGTGTCAACTTCCAAAATCCAATCTCAATTTCAGAGGCAAACATGCTGAATTCGGAGGCTACCATACATGAAAACACTTGTGAGTTATGTGGATGCATTCAAAAAACAAAAACAGAGGGGGAGAAGTCCAAAATTGCATATTTATAAAGAAAAATTGGGAAAAAAGACCAAGAGTTAGCTCAACAAGCATTGGTAATCAAGATTGTTGTTGTTGTAAATGTATTTTCTTTAGGTTTTTTGCTGCAAAATTTGGTCCAATGTAAGGTTATGGTTCAGATTTAGTATGAATAAAATGTGCTTGGATTTTGTTTGTTAAATGATTAATGTACATTGTTAGTTAAAAAGACTGCCAAAAAACACAAAAATAATCAAACCCGAATAAGTACATAAGCCAAGAACGGCATACCAAATGACCACCCAAACTGTGCTTACATAATGACAAAAAACCTGGTTCCATGTATTTGCCAAGAAGTTAACAACAAAGCCCTAATACATTGTTACTAGTAAATTCAAAACAAAGTGCTATTACAATCCTAAACCATTAATGTTAATCATTCCAAAAGCCTTGATTCCTCTTGAGTCCCAGCAAATGGATTAACAGCAGGCTTCGGGCATGTTGCTTTGTTATGTCCCATCTCACGACAATTGCCACATTTGATAGGCTTCCTAGTCTTTGTAGCAGCGTACCACTGCTAAAATAACATTCATATTAAAAAAGGCATATTGTAATTTACAAATTAGTATAGGTCAAAAGTAGACACATTTACCTCATGCTGTGAATTTGTCTCTTGTCCCATGCTCTTGCCCAATTGTTCCTATGATCACTAGCGGAGGCACAGTGGGGTCTGGTGGGGCACGTGCCCCACCAGTTTTTCCAATTTTTTTTTTAAATTTTTTAATTTTAGTTTTATTTTTTGTAACAGCTCGTCCCGTGAACATTTTGAATCACTTTACGATTTAAAATTAGATTTTTTAGTTCGTGGATTGTAGGAATGACGCCGCTTATATCTTAACAATTTTGGTTAAAATTTTAACAAGCTTAGGGGTTTAGAAGTCTTGAGATATGTTAATCTTTGAATTTAGTTCATGTTCTCTCTTAAATATTCTATATTTTTATTATTTTATAAATTAACACACTTTCTGTGATTTTTCATTTTCTTACAGTTTTTTCCATAGCATCAAAATTTGTTGTATATTTCATCCTGCCACACTTACGTGTATATATTCGAAAAAGCCAATTTGTATCCCTTGAAATTCTCTTGACATCATTTACAGGTATTGTTCATCGAAATTGTCATAGAAACCAACTGCATTTGCTACTTCATTATATTTAACTGATATTTTAAACTGGCACTAATGGATCTCCCTTATACCTACTTTTTTTCTCAATTTTTTTCTTCTAATTTCTTATTTAATCTCCTTCCTGAATATCAGGTAACCGTATTACTATGATGGATGAGCAGTGGCGAAGCCAAGGGGCTCGAACATTTTCAGAAAAGACAAATTTTCTACAGGGAAAAATTATTTTTATTGATATTTCCTTATAAATATTGTATTTCACCCCCTAAAAATTTCCCCCTCCCCCAAAGAAAAATTCCTGGCTACGCCATTGCCGGTGATGAAACTGGCAAATTAGATGTAAGAACTTCATTTGCTGTGGTGGATGACCTGTTTTCGTCGCTTTGCTACTTTCCCCATCTGTCTTTTTGGACTTATATGGAAAAGTTGGTCATCCTCTTGCATTGTGCCCCACACCATTACACTTGTTACATTTGTTATAACTTTGGACATACATTTCATCTCCAGCAGCAAGTGCTTCTTCTCTTCTTGGACACTTCCTGATATTGTGCCCCCATTTGTCCACATCATTTGCAGCTGCTAACCTAATGAGCATTTCGAGCAACCTTAAGTTTCTTTGGTACATTTGGAGGAGGTGCACCAGATTCAGGTTCCAAATCATTTTGAAGTTAAGACTCCTTTTTTTTTTTGGTCTGCCAAAAACTCTAACCTTTGAAGGAGCCACTAGTGGTTGTTTATCAGTTTGTGGCCAATTATTAGGGTCATTTGTGGGATTGACAATTGGCTCATATGTTTTTTTTGAAGTTTTTTGTTGAATAAACCTCATCAACATAGTCTTCTGGAAGTTTGCCTTCTTTAGCAATAGCAGATATAGCATGAATACATGGGATACCATTAAGTTCCCATGCCCTACAACTACACACCCTCAGTTGAGTATCAACACAATATTGATCATCCCCCTTTTTTACCTAAAATTTTGAATCCCCGTAGTATGCTGCATACCAGTACTTGGCCTGACATTTCAAGATTTCCAAGTTTTTCATAATCCTTGGACAGATCCTATTCCTTTGCTTCTTAATACAAGTCCTCCTTCCCTGAAGTCTCAACATAATAAAGACTCTCACCCTTTCTAAAGTGGCCAAAATTGGTTTGTTCCTTGCTGAGAGAATGCATTTGTTGAAGACCTCTGAGTGATTGTTCAAAAGATCACATTTGGTTGTTGTCCTAAAATGAGCCCTGCTCCAATTTTTTGGTTCAGTATGGCTTAACAACCACTCATATGCTTGGTTCATATGGCTTAATCCATGTGAGTGAAAAGATTAGACATATTGAACTGAATTAGGTGTTGTAGCTCTTAATTAAACAATGAGGGAGAAAAAAATAGTAGACCACATATAAGGATGTTTGTCCACTCCACATGCAATATGGACAAAAAATTGCGTCTGATCATTTCGTGTGTCGTTCGTTCTCTAACTCGTTAAAATCGTCATGTGTTGACTTTTTAAAAAAAATTCACTATTCCTTTTATGTTATAATTTTTTTAATTAAAAAAATTAATACATAATAATTTAACAGAAAATATGAGAATCCTACCATGCAATATGGGTTATATTTGGTCCAAAGAAAATTCAGTGTCGCCGCTCAAATTTTGAGAAAGGCCACAACGTACCAATAAAAATTACAAACAAAGTTTAATTTGAAGAGAGAGAATAATTAAAGAATAAATAGCCATGTTTGTCCCTAAATTATTTTCGCTTGGCCAGTTTTATCCTTTTATGAAAAAGCTACTATTTTTTGTCCTCAATTTTTTTACGGCCTGCCAGTTTTGTCCTTCTGTAAAAACTAGCCATAAATTCGTTAAGAACCTTGACCAGCCGTTAACAGTAAAAAAATACCCTATCTCTTCCAGGGGTATAATTGAAAACCCAATATTGTTACCCATCTACTTATACCCGAATTTGGATCCTTTGGGTGGGTATAATCTCTCTTCTTCTTTTTTTACAAGTTTGAGCAAAATAAATATCTTCTTCCCCAAAGCTTCTCCTTCCATGGTGATGAAGAATGATGGAAGTACAAGTAACAAGAAGGGTACCAAAGGTAAGGGGAATGAATTTGACAACTTTCAATTTGAATTTGGTGTGATTTATGGTGAATTTTCTTCAAGAAAGCTCCCAATTTCAAAATCCAATTTTGGGGAAAGTAGGGGTGAGCAAATTCGGTTTTTGCCGAATTCCAACCGAATTCGAATTGAATTTGGTAATTTGGTTTCGGTAATTCGGGCATGACCGAATTCGAATTGGGCGAAATTGGGGCGGTTTCGGTCAGACCAATTTTGAATTCGGTCTGACCGAATTCGAATTGGATTTTTTAAATAAAAAAAAATATTATATAATAAATATATATATAGTAAGTTATAATAATAATAATTAAAACCCTAACCTAACCTTCACTCACTCACCCACCGCCTCTCTCAGTAACGATTCTTTAGTTTTCTTGCTCTTCAAATTCAGCTCAAATAATGGCCGATAACAACCATCCACCGGCCGGACTCCTCCTCAACCACCACCATCGGCGAAGTGGGGTACCCACGTCATAGGTCAGCCGTCAGCCGTTAGACCCAACAAGCCATCCAGATAATCAGAGAGCAGCTTCTGGAGAGCTCATGATCAAGACCAGCCCTAGAACCAGAACCAGAACCATTCTTACCTTGTCTACTCCTCTGTGGAGAAGCCTAAAGATGCCCATTTGAATCAGCGGTTCACTTGTTCAATTCTTGGACTCATCAGGCTGAGACTGTTGCCCGCAACCTCTGGCACAATTGTATCTTCATTCAACTTTACTCTTTTGCCCTTCTCTATTTCTAGATCAATTTTAGACTTATTTCGTCATATTCAGTCAAAAAGTTTGGATTTTTGTAGCTCAAGATTGAATCTTGAAGCTGCTCCAATTCGGCCAATTCGGTCGAAACCGAATTCCGAATTCACCAATTCGCTCAATTCGATTCGGTCGGTTTTTTGAGGTATGAAAAAAATGAAAAAAACGAATTCAAATGACCGAATTGGTCAATTCAAATTCGGTGCTCACCCCTAGGGGAAAGTGTCAATTTCCAAAACCCAATCTCAATTTCAGAGGCAAACATGCTGAATTCGTAGGCTACCAGGCACGAAAACACTTGTGATATGTGGATGCATTCAAAAAACAAAAACAGAGGGGGATAAGTACAAAATTGTAGATCTATGAAGAAAAATTGGGAAAAAAGACCAAGAGTTAGCTCAACAAGCATTGGTAATCAAGATTGTTGTTGTTGTAAATGTATTTTTCTTTAGGTTTTTTGCTGCAAAATTTGGTCCGATGTAAAGTTATGGTTCAGATTTAGTATGAATAAAATGTGCCTGGATTTTGTTTGTTAAATGATTAATGTACATTGTTAGTTAAGAAGACTGCCAAAAAACACAAAAATAATCAAACCTAGAATAAGTATATAAGCCAAGAACGGCATACCAAATGACCCAAACTGTGCTTACATAATGACAAAAAATCTGGTTCCATGTATTTGCCAAAAAGTTAACAACAAAAGCCTAATACATTGTTACTAGTAAATCCAAAACAAAGTGCTATTACAATCCTAAACCATTAATGTTAATTGAAAAACACAAGAGGGGGGGGGGGGGTGAATTGGGTTTTTATAAAAAGTGGCTTCTTTTTCTTTGAAATAATGAAGTGTAGAACTTGTATATGAAGCTTGGAGAAAGTAGAGCAAATATAAAAACAAGGAGAGCAAGACACGAGATTTAGAGTGGTTCGATTCACAAAGAATCTACGTCCACTACCTTGAGTTTCTCCCAAGGATTTTCAACAACTTCACTAAGAAGATCTTTTTACACTTGTGGCTAACTCACAAAGAGTTTTACTCAAATAACCACAAATACAATCAACACTCACTACGAGTACAAAGCCCAACACTAAGTAGGACTAGACACAACAAATACCCAATCACTAAGAAAGGGAAAGATGGAGATATAAAGATACAAATTTCACACTCAAGAAGTGGAGTAAGGATACTTTTTAAGATCACACTTTAATGCTCTTTTGAAGTTTTGAATTCAACACTTTGTGTCTTGCATAAATGAGATGGATTTGAACTTTTCAATACATAAAAAGAGATGGATATGCTTTTGAAGAGCTAGAGCTTTTTTATATTCAATGTAGATCAGTTCTGGTTGTTGTTGCAAGAATATACAGCTTTAGAGCTTTTATACTTTTCAAAAACGTCCAAAAAACGACTTTAAAACGGTCAGATAACGGCTAGTTTTTTTTCGGAGTTCGGTTGACTGCTTTAAGGACCTCGGTGGACCGAACATGCACTTCGGTCGACCGACCAAGGCTTAGGTCGACCGAGCCTAGAAATCTCAACTCTCAGTTTCTCTTCGGTTGATCCGAGGAAAGGTCGGATGATTCGACTTCCTGAGTTTAGAGAGAAGTTGATTTTTCACTTTTATTGAATTCTTTTGAAGTCTAAAAGGTTTTCTCAATATGTAACAATTGAGAGCATTTCGAAAACCGTTTTAAAAGACTTGAACTTTGAAATCAAAGGCTTTTGAAATACGAACATATGTAAGGATCATTTTGAAACTTAACCTTTTGAAAACGTGTTTAATATGTATGCAAGACTATAGTGTTGTATGCTTAAGTTCATTAAGAGCATTGGTTAGAGCTTATAAGATAACGACTAATAACGATAAAGCTATTCTAACCAAACCTAAGTCTTCAGTCTTCAATCTTCAATCTTCAATCTCGATGAGATGTGCCTTGAAGTATATGACTTTGAATCTTGATCATGACTTGATTGAAGTACTTAGAGCTTCCAATATGAATTCCGATATTCTATCAACAAGATTAAGATCATTAGACACAACATCAAATGTTTGTCCATTATCAAAAACTGAGTTTGTTCGCCCTTAGGGCTTACATTAATCATTCCAAAAGCCTTGATTCCTCTTGAGTCCCAGCAATGGATTAACAGCGGGCTTCAGGCATGTTGCTTTGTTATGTCCCACCTCACGACAATTGCCACATTTGATAGACTTCCTAGTCCTTGTAGCAGCCTAACATTGCCAAAATAACATTCATATTAAAAAAGGCATAGTGTAATTTACAAATTAGTATAGGTCAAAAGTAGACACATTTACCTCATGCTGTGAATTTGTCTCTTGTCCTATGCTCCTGCCCAATTGTTCCTATGATGAAACTGGCAAATTGGATGTAGGAACTTCATTTGCTGTGGTGGGTGACATGTTTTCTGCCACTTTGCTACTTTCCCCATCTGCCTTTTTGGACTTATATGGAAAAGTTGGGCATCTTCTTGCATTGTGCCCCACACCATTACACTTGCTACATTTGTTATAACTTTGGACATACATTTCATCTCCAGCAGCAAGTGCTTCTTCTCTACTTGGACACTTCCTGATATTGTGGCCCATTTGTCCACATCCTTTGCAGCTGCTAACCCAATGACCATTTCTAGCAACCTTAAGTTTCTTTGGTACATTTGGAGGAAGTGCACCAGATTCAGGTTCCAAATCCTTTTGAAGTTATTACTCTTTTTTTTGTGGTCTGCCAAAAACTCTAACCTTTGAAGGAGCCACTAGTGGTTGTTTATCAGTTTGTGGCCAATTATTGGGGTCATTTGTGGGATTGACAATTGGCTCATATGTGTTTTTGAAGTTTTTTGTTGAATAAACCTCATCAACACAGTCTTCTGGAAGTTTGCCTTCTTTAGCAATAGCAGATATAGCTGAATACATGGGATACCATTAAGTTCCCATGCCCTACAACTACACCCTCAGTTGAGTATCAACACAAAATTGATCATCACCCTTTTTTACCTGACATTTCAAGATTTCCATGTTTTTCATAATCCTTGGACAGATCCTATTCCTTTGCTTCTTAATCATAGTCGTCCTTGCCTGAAGTCTCAACATAATATAGACTCTCACCCTTTCTAAAGTGGCCAAAATTAATTTGTTCCTTACTGAGAGAATGCATTTGTTGAAGACATCTGAGTGATTGGTCAAAAGAACATCACATTTAGTTGTAATGAGCTCTGCTCCAATTTTTTGGTTCAGTATGGCTTAACAACCACTCATATGCTTGGTTCATATGGCTTAATCCATGTGAGTGAGAAGATTAGACATATTTGACTAAATCAGCTGTTGTAGCTCTTAATTAATCAATGAGGAAAAAAATAGTAGGCCACAGATAAGGATGTTTGTCCACTCCACATGCAATATGGGCAAAAAATTGTGTCTGATCATTTCGTGTGTTGTTCGTTCTCTATCTCACTAAAATCGTCATGTGTTGACTTTTTTAAGAATTTTACTATTTCTTTTATGTTATAATTTTTTTAATTAAAAAATTAATACATACTCCCTCCATTCCTAAATAAGGTTAACATTTGACTATTTCACATAAATTAAGAAATTCCTAAAACCAATAAAAGTTAAAGGCAAAAGACTAATATATCCTCATTAACTACATCTTGAAAATTGAAATTGTGTTTAAAAGAAAAGTAAAAAGAGGGTAAAAATGGTAAAAGATCATTAAACTCTCATTGATAATTCAAATGTTAACCTTATTTTGGGACAAAATTAAAGTCCAAATGTTAACCTTATTTAGGAATGGAGGGAGTAATAATTTAACAGAAAATGAAACAGGAAAATATGAAAATCCTACCGTGCAATATGGGTCCAAAGGAAATTCAGTGTCGCGGCTCAAATTATGAGAAAGGCCACAACGTACCAATGCAAATTACAAACAAAGCTTAATTTGAAGAGAGAAAATAATTAAATTACTATTAACAAAACCACGTGGGACATATGGCCTTAGTATCATCGAACGGTTGCTGAGGGGAAGGTCTGGCATGGAGCGGACCTTGTGGGTACGGCCCCACACACCTCTCACATAATTCAGGTGGGTCCCGTAGGCCTTCATGTCTCACAGGTACTCACAAAGACCGTTCCATAGAGAATTTTTCCGTTGCTGAGGGACCCAAGTCCCCCCTTCCCAATTGATTTAAAGATCATTTGTTCTATGTTTTACTCTTAAGGCTCGCCGCCTCAGTTCGGTATACGAGGAACAAAGTTCATTCATCTAACGATTAGGTAGAGAGATAAAAGTATTGTTGAAAGTGACTACTTTTGGACTTATTTGATGATGACTTACAAGAGAGGGATGAGATTTAATTATATTCCCTTCCTCCATTTTCCTTCTACTTGCGTGACTTCTAGTGCATCAAAATAAACAAGGCTTTGAAATTCGAACCGGATATCGATTCGAAAAAATTATTGGGTTAAGGGTCATTGATTGAATTGGTGGACGGACAGTTATTGACCCGTTAATTGAATCGGTGATATCATAAATATTATAAATAAATAAATAATATATATTTATTATTTAAGATGAAATAAATGTGAAATATTCCAACTAATATGTAATGCACAAATTCAAAACTTAAAATAGCAGTTTAATATAAACTTGAAAATTAACAAAATGCTATGTAAATTCAGTCACAACTCATAGGTCATTATAATAAAACCTTAAATAATCAATAAAGTCTTCAAACAAGATTAAATAATAAACATAAATCATAGGCAATCCAACAAGACAATAACAATCTCAACTAGAAAATCTATTTTTTTTTTTAAAAAATTACAATATATTTGACCCCGGCCGGTTCTATTAAACCCGTTCCGATTTTCGGGTTTGACAGGTCCGATCGTCGAGTTTTACCAAGTTGTGCAAATGAAGCATGTTTTTTATCCCTACCGATTTTGGGGGCCAAACCGAACTGCAAAGCATGCCAGTCAACGGTCCAACTGATCCGGGCTGAATTTCAAAACCTTGAAAATAAGGATGCATATTCTTGATTACTTATATCAATTTACTTTTAATCTTTGAATTGTCGTGTTAAGATGTTATTATTTGTAATTGAATATGTTTAAAAAATTATTTTATCATGTTTTGCCTTTGAAAAAATTCAAAAAAGTATTGCCTACATTCCATAATATGAGTCGTTTTTTAAATGAGCGAAAATTAAGGAAGCAACAAATAATATATTTTGTTAGTAAAATTATCAATATTACTCTCTTAAATATGATTTGTATACCTCTAATTCTATTTAAGAAAGTAATATTGATATTTTTATTAAGAAAGTAATTTATTTGTTGCTTTCTTAATTTTATTACATGCCATAAACGACTTATATTATTAAATTGGGGGAATATTTATTTTCTTTGAAATGGTATGACGAATCATGTTCCCTATTCGAGTATTGTGATAATCCTTTTGGGTATAATTTTTTAACAAAACTTTTTATTTTCAGGATTCGAACCCATGATTAACGAAATCGATCTAAAATTGCAGTTCATCCAATCAATTTTTATGTATTCAAAAGTATTTAATAAAGAAAACTATGACAATATTATTTCTTATTAGTGGAACCTATGCTTTAATAGAAACCTAAATGAGTTATAATCTTTAACTAAAGGAGATGTGTGTATTCATAATTTTGTATTTAGGGCGAATTCTTTTACAAAAAGATAAAAAAAATTTAGGGGAGTAGAATGCAATATTTATAATAAAATTTTACAAAAAATTATAAAAAATTCGTCATTTCAAAAAATGTTGAGAGTCGCAACCACTCTCACCTTTTAGATCAAAGGAGGTTACTTTTACTTCAGCAGAAAATATATTTCTTCAGGTGGACAATTTTTTATTTCTAAACATTCTAAAATAAAATGTCAACATTGAAGTTTACTACGAAGAGGTAAGGGATTTGATTGATGAGATGATACGTTTGATTAAAATTATTCATAATGCCTTTTTTGTTTGGTTTTTATTCTAAAAAAATCAAGTACTTGAAGAAGAAGAAGAAAAGTAACATATACGTAGAATATATTAACATTTTTTACTTGAGCTTTTTTTTTTTGAAGCCCAAACGGGCGTACACTCCGAAAGGAGGAGTAGCAACCTCACAAGAGGAGGAGAAGATAACCCTAGAAAGGGAGACAATTTAAAGCATGCCCCATATCGTGGAGAGTATCGAAACCACGACTTCAAGGTCGTCGGCAGGCCGTTGCCCCACTAGGCTAAGGACTTTGTGATTACTTGAGCTTGGTTCAAGTAAGTCTAGTACCCACTTGAGCTTGGTTCAAGTAAGTCTAGTCTTCATTAGACTCAATCCAAAATTCACTTGGTCGACTTTGGGCATGCCCAGGTAAATTGAGAGGCCTAACTCTAAAGTGTATCGAAGAGTCCAATAGCACAGTAGGGCATTGGCCGACCCGTGACCTAGAGGTCCCAGGTTCGATAACCTCCGTCTGCGTGCGGTAAACTTTATTCTCCTTTATCTAGGGTGTTCTCTCTCTCCAATGTGGGGCAATTGCCCATCGTGACGTCAAAAAAAAACTCTAAAGTGTAAGAGATCAATTAAAATAAAATTATGTAACAAAAATAAATATTTTAATCTTCACGATTATATATGGACAGATAAAATATATGACTTAATGTATCTGGATTGGCGTCCCGGCTCCTATGCGGAACAAATTTTTGTTCCGCACTGCGGGACACGATATCATCCGTCGGATGAGATTTTCTAACGGTCCAGATCTGGAGAGAGAAATTTTTATTTTTTTTATTTTTTAAGTCCAGCCGCAACTTTTCTCTCTCCAGATCTGGACCGTTAAAAATCTCATTCGACGGCTGGGATTGTTCCGCACGTGCGGAAAAAAAGCTGTTCCGCATAGGAACCGGACTGCTGGATTGGGGGTGGGGGAATGAATCCAAGGTATTTAAATGGAATCTGTGTGCGGAAACCGGAAATGGGAAACCATCTTGAGAGACGAATGAAAATTCCTTTTTACCTAAACGCAAGAAATAGTTGAACCAAAGTTTGATTTTAAGATGTGTATTGTGGACTACCTAAAAAGGAAAAAGAAGAAAACTGAAAAGTGAGAGAGAGAGAGAGAGAGAGAGAGAGAGTTGATGTGTGTGGGGTGAAGATTATCTGATGAATTAATGTTTATTTGGTATTTGTAAAATATGTATTAATTGTCGTATCATCTAATTCAACTGTGAAAAATAAATAAATATTTTTTAATAACGGTTGAGATGTGTCTGCAAGCTCAGGAAAAAAAAAACCTATTCTGGACCTTACACTCTTACAGGTGATGTGTTGCCATTCATTTAGCTTAGCCTTCCAAAAGCAGTCCGGATCTTATGCTAAACAACCAAAATTCAGTATGAGCGGAATATTTTAGGACAAGTGTTTTTAAATACAAAATATAGGACATTTGTTATTAAAAATACGACAGGTGTCGTAAAATAATGACATGTGTATATTTTAAATTAATATTTACCGTTAAAAATTTAATTTAACGGACGAAAATAAGTCTCGTACGTAAAGAATTTAGTCCTGTTCCGTGCATTCCAAAAGACTATCTTATTTTTTTTTTTTTTTTTTTTTGGTAAATAAGCATATATATATAAAGAGAGACAAACTTATCCCGGGGGATAAGGAATAAAAGTGTTACAGTTAGGCCTATCTAATAAAACCTCATGTCCATATCCCGCCACTATAAGGCTGACAAAAGGATGGATATGGATTGAGGTATCGGAAATAGACCTAAGAAAAGAAGCCCCACGGGCATCCCCTGTCACTAAGTGACTAAGTGACTATCTTATTATTTATGATAATAATTTGGTCTACAATTAGGTGTGGGTGTTCTTTTTTCCAAAATAGAAATGGTGATTTGGTGGAATCCAATTAATTCCACTCTGGATGATTTTCATATTTCCAACGTTTTATTTCAAATAGAAGCCCCAACACAATACATCATCCAAAATTCAAGATTTTGCTAAAAAAACAATGGAATGGTACTACCAAATCCAAATGGCTGTTCATGCGTTTTGCCGACATGGACTTGTCATCTTCCAAGAACACCAGCCTATCGTTTTTTTCTCTTCACATTTAATATGTGGTGATTATAGCGTGAAAAATGTCGGTATATATTAATACGTTTCTTATAGATTTTATAATTTTTTAAATATATATTACATTTTATATAATAAGTATTCTCTCATTATTAGAATATATTATAATGCATGCAACACTGTTACAAAAGTAAAATATATATTCACTTAAAAAAAAAATGAACCATCAATATACTAAATATTTGGAGTTCAACATTATAGATGGGCCGCATCCAATAACCCCTCCATTTAAAAGTAATACTTGTTTATTACTTTAAAGATTTGACAAAATTTTGTAAGACGATTAGTCAAAATTATTAAAATAAACTTGTAGAATAGATGACATAGTTCAAGAAATATTTAAAATGTGAGATTATAAACTCATTTTTAGTCATCTTGGCGATGAGATGATATTTGTTCTATAATTTAAAAGTAATAAATATGAAAAGAATGTTGGAAAAAAAAAAACCATTTTCAGATACTGAGAAATCTGAGAATTAAACTGCACTGATTTAATACTTGATTGACAGAAATTCTGCACTGAAAAATAATTTCTCAGAAATTATGCACTGGAAAATTAAAACTGAAATATTACACAGGTTTTATAAATAAAACATGAACTGAATACCACTCAGAACCTTAACCGGTTACGGATTTACTCCTGGACGAGATAACAGTATACCTCTTCCCCTTAAACTCAATATGTTCTGCCTTATCAGCTCCTGGCACACTTGAACACTGAACTCCAAGGTACAATGCCCAAACTCGCTGTTTCTCTGAAGCAGAAAGAAAGCAGCACCTTCGAATATTTTTCTTAACAGTAGAACTCTCAACCAGAATGTTAAAGAAAAATGCAGGAAACAATATGCAAAAAATTCAGAGGAAGGAGGAAATATTTCGGGGTATTTTTTTCTCTGGCAAGCAGCACTGCTTTTTATAGGCTGCAAATGAAATTCTGTAACAGCTATTACATTACTCAGACTTAATCCTCAAGGAATTAAGAGCATCAATAAGTCTCTGGAATTTGCATAAAGAAAGAAACACCTTCGAATCTTTTTCTTAACGGTAGAACTCTCAACCAGAATGTTAAAGAAAAATGCAGGAAACAATATGCAAAAAATTCAGAGGAATGAGGAAATATTTCGGGGTATTTTTTCTCTGGCAAGCAGCACTACCTTATATAGGCTGCAAATGAAATTCTGTAATAGCTATTACATTACTCAGACTTAATCCTCTGTATAATGATTGACTGTTACAGTCAAGGAATTAAGAGCAGCAATAAGTCTCTGGAATTTGCAGAAAGAAAGCAGCACCTTCAAATCTTTTTCTTAACATTAGAACTCTCAACCAGAATGTTAAACAAAAATGCAGGAAACAATATGCAACAAATTCAGAGGAAGGAGGAAATATTTCGGGGTATTTTTTCTCTGGCAAGCAACACTGCCTTATATAGGCTGCAAATGAAATTCTGTAACAGCTATTACATTACTCAGACTTAATCCTCTGTATAATGATTGACTGTTACAGTCAAGGAATTAAGAGCAGCAATAAGTCTCTGGAATTTCTAAAACTTGGCTGATCAGGCCCGCGAGTTTTGGTCAGACATTCGTGTACGCAGGTCGCGCCTGATTTGGTATCAACAGACCTTCCGTTTGCACCCCTTGCGCAGGCGCACACGAGGTTATCATTTGAGGCATAATAGTCGTAATACAATTTAAACCCATTTGAACCATTTTTCCTTATAAAGTGAAAAACTCTTCCAAATGTTTCCCATGTGGGATGTGTGTTTAAAAACCCATTTATCACATTTCATCCACCCCACTTTATACCAATTTATCATTCACACCAAGAATTGATTTTCTCACATGTTATATATCATCACGAAGCTTGCGCAACCCACTTCGTGATAAACTCAATAACATTAAAAAACGAGCGGTGTAAAATATAAATATATTACCTCAAATATGTTCTCACTACACAATAATTACACTTTAATTCATAGAGGAAAACAATTTCTCCAACAAAGAAAAAGGATAAAACTAGAATAAGAGTAACAGGTATGATACTTATGTAGAATAAGTAAGAATATTTTGAAATAATTCAATAGAAAGTTATGATAACTATTTTTTGACGTGTCTTTCTAACGCGTGTCTTGAGACACACGTTAATTCAGATAAAATAAAATATATCTTTTTATATATATTTATATTTATATTACAGAACATCTTTTCAGATTTTGAGCCACATGTTATTTTTTAGGATTTTATGTTTTTTAATTTGTTATAAAAATTTTGATTGGTGTAATTTTTTTTTATCTATTTAATTTAAAAACTTTTGATTGATTTTTTTATTAAATTGCTAATTTTGATTAGTTAATTTTTTTTAGATTAATTAAATTTAATTGAAACTAACTTTTATCTTAATAAAATTCAAATATCAAATTACTTCCTCAATTATCTTTGCAATCCCAAATTTCTCTCATAATCTTAAATTATATCTCTATATAAATTTATGACTGAATATTTTATTAGATTTTTTTATGAAAAAATCAGTATATGATTTTCAGTTTTGATAAGAAGATCATTTTAATGATTTTTTCAAGGCAAAATCGTAGATTTCGTCCTTAAACATTTTACGACTTGCAGGTTGGGTCCTTTTTCAATTTTTTTTCCTTGTTGGGTACAAGAACATTTTACGACTTGCAAGTTGGGTCCTTCCGTGTATTTTTTGGCTAGTAAACAGTTAGTCAACATAAATCCCAAATTTAATCAAGGGTATTTTTGGTACTTCAAATACCCCATCCTCCCCTAACCATATTTAAAAACCCACGAACCATGTTGTAATGGAAAAAAACTGTACATGGAAGCTGATTTGAGGAAGAAGTAACCCTGGCACCAATATCAGAATGTTCGTGGGTTTTTAAAGATGGGTAGGGGAGAATGTGGTATTTGAAATACCAAAAATACCCTTGATTAAATTTGGGATTTATGTTGACTAACTGTTGACTAGCCAAAAAATACACGGAAGGACCCAACGTGCAAGTCGTAAAATGTTCTTGTACCCAACAAGGAAAAAAAATAGAAATAGGACTCAACCTGCAAGTCGTAAAATGTTTAAAGACGAAATCTACTATTTTGCCATTTTTTCAACCCTTTTATTATTTTTTCATTCTTTTGTTTTTTTTTCTCCAGAAATCAGCAACACTTTGTTAAAAAAAAATATATTAAGTAATCAATTATTATTGATTTTTTTTTATCAAATATTGAATTTCCTTAGTTAGTAAAAGAAGCTTTCGGATAGATGTTTTTTGTCTATAACCCAACTAAATTATCTTTCATCCCCCCGGGTAAAAATCACTACCCCTTTTTTTTACTCACTAATTATTATTAGTTGTCTCAATGTTTTTTCTTTTGTCTATTATCATACCAAGTTCCTTTTTTTGAGGTAATACTATTTTTTTTTACCCAAAAGTTTGCAAAAGGTTTTTTAAAAAAATTATTTTTGTGAAGTTAAAATTAATATCCATTAATTTGGATTTTTTTTTCCGTCTAAGGTCACATAAAGTTGTTCCCATTTTTATTATTTAACTTAAACCTTTCTAATGCTAGCTCAGGCTCAGCTAACACTAAATTTGCCCAACTCATATTTGATGTGAGCTAATTTCCTCAGCTCAAACTCAGCTCATCAGTAGCTACGAGCAGCTCAACTCAGCTCATTTATTTACAAATATTTTTGAAAAAATACGATGACTTATACTATGAGTTTAATATCCAACTTATACAAAATAAATCAAGATATTTTATTAGCACAATGACATATAATAGAAGTTTATATCTTTCTACTAATTATACTATGTAAAGACTCCGGTAAAAACAACTTAACAAGATATAAAATTAAACCAAAGTAAACCAACAAAAGTGTAGCTACCAAATATTATAATCCTTATTAATAAATGTCAAAAGTCTTCTTATATAACCAATTTGATTTTTGTGGCATGTTTTATAGTATTGCCGTAAAAAGAGTATTTTGTAGATTAACAATTAATTATAATCAATAATAAATTACAAGTAGTAATATACTTTGAGTTTCTCTTAATGTCATAAGTGACTCGAGTCAATCTCCTTCACAACTCAATGTTTGAACTGTTTTCGGGCAAAGAAACTCGAAATGAATCAATAACTTTTCCACTTTAAGAAGATGTGAAGATTATAAGAGATTTTTAGGGTGTCTTTGTTTATTTTCCTTAAGAAAGATGTGCGGCTACTTTTTTAAGGGGTATGTGAGGCTATTTTGTTATATATATTGAGCTAGCTCATGAGCTAAGTGAGTCGAACACTATCTAGCTCAAGCTCGACTCATATTTTAGATGAGCCAAAAATCTTGGCTCATTTATCGCTCATTTATCTCATGAGTTGAGCTCGTCGAGCCGACTATCGAATCGTGAGCTACTCACGAGTCGGCTTAACTCACTTCCACCCCTATCAGTAGGAAAATATTTGGATTCGATTTTTTTAAAGAAAAAAAAATCAAGAACATTAAATGGATAAAGATAGAAAAAGTGTTTTTTAAAGTTTGATTGGTCAATAGATATTTGTGGCAATTAAATTATTTATTTATTCAATCTCTTTGTTTGAATTAGATAGTTGATCTCTTAATTTAAAATATCGATACACATTTGATAATTTCCAACTATATACTGCACAACCACTATTTTTAATATTATTAGATTATTATCTTTTTATTTTAAAATTTAGCTCTTAAAAAAGTTTACTTGCATTTTATATTTTTGAGTTAATAACTATTTATAATACTAGACTATTTACAAATTTCTCTTTATAGTACTAAACTATATTTTTATCTAAATATATAACCACCCATTTTTTGGGTGTTTTCCGGCCAGTGATGTCACGTGAGTTGCTTCGGAACATGAACAACGACGAAAAGGAAAAGAAATCTTGGAAACGTCGGGCGATAACTGTTTAATTTATTGTTGCAAGGGAAAACGGGTCTGTCAAATTAAGCAGTTATGACCCGACGTTTCCAATATTTCTTTTCCTTTTCGCATTTGTTCATATTCTGAAGCAACTCACGTGACATCGCTGGCCGGAAAACACCCAAAAAATGGGTGGTTATATATTTTTTGATAAACGTAAATAGTTGAGTGACATATTTAGATAAAAAAATAGTTTAGTACTATAAAGAGAAATTCGTAAATAGTTTAGTACTATAAATAGCTATTAACTCTTATATTTTTTAAAGTTTTTTTTGAGTTTTAGTGTTAATTTTCTTCAAACTTTATTTTTTTATTCAAGAAAATAAAAATAAAATGTAAAGTACAATATGTTTTTTATTTTCAAATAATTAACCACTTATAATTATTATATATTTATTTGAACAAATACATTAAACAAATAAAGTTCAAGATTTCATTATTTTGATTTAAATGGATAACTATCTCAAATCAAGATTTTTTTCTTTTCAAATATGTCTTTTATTTTTATTCTGATGGATTCTTTGCCTATATATATATATATATATATACACACCTAAAAATAAATAATAAGCCAACATGTTCGTTTCACTTATTTTTCTTTATTATTTCTGAAGACAAATTTTATGCTTTGTCTATTTTTTTTTGCTCTACTTTATTATATATTTTGTTTGTTGTCTTTTGTTCTAAATATATTTTAAGCTTAATAAATTTTCATGTTTTTATATGTTTAAACATTTACTAATATGTCTAAGAAGTAGAATTTGTTAACCAACATGTTCATGTTTTATTCAGGTATGTGGATCCTTGGTGCAAAATTCACTTTAGAGCAATAGATATTCGATTTTATGATATTGTGTGTCGACCAAGAAAATTTTGATGCAGAATGGTGAGGCTTGTGACTAGAAATGTTCTTTTCAAGAATTACAAATGCAGGATATCAATCCGATTAGAAGGTAATTGCAGATAAATGGAGACCAATCTAGAAAGAACATAAACCTCTAATTGAGTATTTTATTTTTCCACATATTTTATAACAAAATAGGACATAAGAGAGTTTAATTTGTTGTGTGAGCGAAAATGAGAGAATATTTTTTGGTGGGCATCGAACTTACTTAAAAAAAAAAAAAAAAAAAGCATTGACTGTGTAATTAAGTTTTTTCAATGATTAATTTTAGTATAACAATTTCATTTTTCTTCATCTATCCATTCGAAAAAGTTGGTAAATGCGATTGCAATTTCTATTTTCACCACTAGGTATTTATATGTTGCCTTTAGCTTTTTTATTTTTTCATTTTTAGACGTTGCCTTTAGTTTGTTTCATTTCATCATTTCAGCTGTTTTTTCTAATAGTTTTTGTTTTCTCTTTATGTGAAATTCTAGGTAAAAAAAATTATGAAACGTTGATTTAAGAATTAAAAATTCATTTGTTCATTATGAAACTGCATGAGCTTATTATTATTATTATAAAAATTCACAAAATCATATATTC
The DNA here is from genome assembly GCA_026122235.1 of Vinca minor. Classification (NCBI taxonomy): domain Eukaryota; kingdom Viridiplantae; phylum Streptophyta; class Magnoliopsida; order Gentianales; family Apocynaceae; genus Vinca; species Vinca minor. The sequence continues at coordinate 6,352,809 of JAOCZM010000289.1, read as the reverse complement.
CCTGCACGGGTTGTTTTCAGTTTTCAATTTTACTATTGAGAAATTCTTCACTTGGCGCCACGTGGCGAACTCTGCTTTTTCCTCTATTTTGTAGTTTTTTTGTATATTTTATTTTGAAGAGAAAAAAATATGATTGCAATATGATGCTAACAGAGTTGTTACTATCTTAATTCAAATTATCATACTATCTAACTATCTTCATCATTTTAATAGTGAATTTTATCATATATGTCAACTTTAATTTGTTTTCCAAGAATGCCAGTTATATACCGCAAAGGAGAGAGAAAGTTCTTCTCTTTCTGCAACCTCTAATTCCAAAATCCTAATTTTCTACCATTCTATTTAATTAAAGATAATATTTTTTTAATAACTAAAGACAATTACTACTATTTTTTGTAACAATTAAAGATAATATCTTTATCCAAGAATTCATGAGACTTTCATCATCTAAAACAATGTATATCTATCAATATTTATGTATACATCGAATATGTTCTTGAAATCTATGATAATTGTCCCACAAATCCTTGATAAACTGATATTTTAAAAAGTTGGTATGATTAAATTTAAAAACTTGGATTTGTTATTGATTTCAAACAAAAAAATGAAGATAAAGGGAGTAAAATCTATAATATTTTTTAATAATCTTCTATCTACTACTATATATGCAAAGGAAGAGAAAAATTATTTTTCCTGACCCTCTAATATTACGATAAAAAAAATAACAATATTGAAACCCTATTTTTTCTTTTTCCCTTTTTTCAATTCACCACGTAATCTAAAGTAGTTAGAATTAAACTCAAATTCAAATATTAACTCCTAGCACTTGTATTTCACCACTCCATTATCCCATTTAGCATCATTATCAACTCAAAACCCCTCATAAGTACATCTTCCCTCCCATAACACATATTCATTTAAAGAAAACTCATATACAAATCTTCATGTTGTGGCTTCTTTATCAAGGTATAATCCTTTTTATTTCCATATTTTTTAATTCTTTAATAAAGTTTTACATTGTAGGATCGAGTTCTTTCACGTTTTCCATTTTGGTTTTGATCACCATGTCATATACGACTTTATTCATGTTTTTTTTTTCTCAACTTTAATCAAATTTGTGAATAATACCAAAAGTCTTCGAATTCACAAACCAAACGGTAAAATCACAATCCTCATATTCCTTTTCTTCCCTTTAGTTTAGCATTAAAATCTATATTAAAATTTAAATTCCTTTAAAAATATACGAGAATCCTAGAAGGAATATGAAACTTAAACTACCATATACATTCTCTTATCGATCTTAATATGTGTCCATGAGGCACGTGTTTAAAAAATTCATTTTCTATAAAGAGGGCCTAATTTTGATCAAATTACTACGCAGTACCATATTTCAAAAAAGTTTTTCACAAGCAAAAATCAAATACTTACTTAACCATTTTTGTTTATTTGATTTCTTTCAATTAAAAAAAATGTTCAATTTCAATCTTGCAAATTTACGAAATTTAAGACAAAGAGATCTCAAAACACACTCCGACTTCAGTGCAGAACATCAATTGTTGACCGGCTCGGGCTATACTGCTTATTCCAAATTGCCAAATATGAATCTCAGCGGTCGGGCTATGATGGTGAACCTCAAAACTTAATATATAATGAATATTTTTTTGTTAGATAAAAAAATTGACGTTTAATATTTTTTTAAACGGATAAATACTGTAATTTTTTAACATTTATTACGTAAAATAAATGTTATATGTTAATTAAAATATAACACATATTATATAAAATGTAATATTTATCAAAATATATTTAGTATATTTTGAATTTTTTGTGTTTTAAACTATAGCCGCACCGGAATTCCAGTGGATTGATAGCGTATGTAGAGAAAAAGAAAAAGGAAAAGATGATGGGAGAGAAAGAAATGTTAAAGAAAAAGGAGAAGAACTCCTGCTTGATTCATAAGTGGATTCAATTTTGGGGGTCGTATTTTATATTTTTAAAGACTTGTTTATACTAAGATTAAATATTCGAATTAGACTAAAAGGCTATAAGGACCTCTTATCTATTCATGAATTGTGATTTGTGTTCTTTATCTATATTTTTCGCTAAATATATATCTCATCTAATTGTGTTTGGCAAAATTTACCCCACCATCACTTTTTAAGATAGAATTCGGTGGGATTTCTCACCTGGCTTGCATGTGGGAGGGTAAAATTGAATATTCGCTTTAAACCTTCTCAACTGATCTCCTAATAACGTGTTAAATGATTCGATTTTAAATAAAAATTGAAGATGGAGGGATTGAGGTTTTTAAAAAAAAATAAAAAAATAAAAAAAAATTGACTAAAGAAAAAGAACTCCAACTTGGTCTGCTTGTTGCTAACAAAAGAAATAATTGCTAGAGAAAAAACTGTATACAAATCCTAGAATAATTGTATTTTTAGTAGAGTGATATATGAGTATTAATATGACTAATTGGATGTAATTATATACAGAATAATTTTGATAATACTAAATGAAATTATTATTAAATGATTGAAACCCTCAAAATCTATTATGAACAAACTGTTGGAGAAACTTAGCCAAAAAAAAATGTTAGAGAAATGTGATGACAACTAAATTCACTAATCCCACGTGTTGTCTAGTATAAAGTTTTTTTATCAGGATGATCATGTTTTTTTGCAAAATGATTCCCAATTGTATTTTTCATACTCGATTGACGTGGACCAATATCCATGATAGCCGAGGACTGGTTTTTGCAAATTCATCTTCAATTCAAAACAGATTTTATAAATCCGTTTTGGCAAAAAAAATCTAATCTAAAAAACATGTCATGTGCGGATAATTTTGCCAAAAAAAAGAAGTGATTCTAACGATTACCACCTCCAAGAGAAGTCCTACCAACTTGGTTTGGTTGTTGCTAAGAAAAAGAAAGATTTGGTAGAGAGAGAAAGCGTGTGCAGTGTGTCCAGGGGAGAAGTACCCCCCCCACACACACACACACACAACCCCCATGCATTGGCCTTATCAATTCACTGAATCTAACCCTCTTCTTCAATTTCACTCCCTAATATTTTATTCTTACTTAATTCACAATTCAAATCCTCCTCTGCAACTCTCCCAAGAACCACAATCTCCCCTCTCTCTCATATCCATCCAAATCTCCCCCATTCCCCCATTAAGAAATATTTCATCATCTCTTTCTCCTCCTTTAAACCGGTCTGAAGAGATATAGATCATTTTCATTTATTCGCGCTGCAATTCCTGAATCCTCCTCGGAATTTCAATTGAAATCTTCTCCAATTTTGACCTAATATCTGATTCTAAATGAGAGGAGCAGATCATCCAAAATCAGACTTGAAATTACATTTACAAGATCAGCAGCACTATCTAATGACCAACATCACGGAATTAAGATCATCCGCCGCTAGGAGAAACAACGGATCAATAACAACACAAGAAATTCGAAGAATAGAGTACCGGAGAAGTTTATCCTCCCAAGGCCACGGCGGAGACGGAGGAGGAAAGAGGAGGGGGATTTTGGGGGCGGAGTCATTGTTATTTCTGATCTGCCTAACGGCGTCGTTATTGTTGCTTCCGGTTATACTTCCGCCGTTGCCGCCGCCCCCTTTGATGCTTCTTTTGGTTCCCATTTGTATTTTCGCGCTGCTTATAGTCTTGGCTTTCATGCCATCCTCCTCCTCGGAACGTTCCAGAAGCTTCCAATAGTAATAATAATTTTACCTTTTTGTAAAATTTTCCCGCCGGCGGGAGACAACAATATACCAAACCATTTTTTTTCTTTCAAAAATCTTTTTAGTTAAGAGATATACTCCTTTTTTTTTGTTGTTGTTGAATAATAAGAGATATACTCCTTACATTCTATAATAAGTCGCCAAATAGTTATGCTAATCTATAAATTTTCGATTTAATAGGCTTCTATAGTTTTATATAATTCATAAATAATTTATAATTGGTTTAAGGAATTCGATCTAATAGACTCTTTTTTTTTTGTGGCAGAGGATCTAATCGACTTCTATATAGTTCACGGACAATTTATCATGTTATTACAATGTGGATAGTTTTAAATTGTGATTTACAAAATTTATAAATTGGATCCATTAACAAATTTTGTGAGTTGCCATCCTTGTTTATTTTTATTTAGATCTTGACTTATTTTCATTCTACATGTTACTCTATTAAGTGCATTATACATGGGCAAAAAAAGTCAATTAATTTGAAAGAGATTGACACGAGTCTATTTTTTCACCCAATGTGTATAGACTCATTGGTGAGCGACTTACCTACAGGATTATGAAAAGTTAAGAGGTGATTATAATAAAACTATTCACTTAGATTAGGTCTGGTCTTGTTTTCAAACTCAAACAGATCTTCAAACTCTTTTTTTGATAGTATGTGAACTAATGGAATATCAAGCACTAAATTATGAAGAAACCAAGTGCTTGCCTCTGGGGGTTCAAAAATGGCGATGAAGATACTGCGGAGAAAACTATCTTTTTTGTTTGTTTGTTAAATTAGTAGTTTTAGTTGCTTCCCACTTTTTGGGGTGGGTTATTATCCGTTACTTTGTGTAACTTTATTTTTCTGTCATGTTTGTCTTTCTTCTTTCCTCAACTATTCTCTTTTGTTTATTAGAGAAAGAGTTTGAGAACTTTTCAGGTTGTAATGGCCCCAGCCATTTTATTATTAATGATAATCCTTTATTCATCAAAAAAAAATTTATGAAGAATTTGGTTTGAATTTCAGACTAATTAAGATTGAGATCGGAAACCCGACTAAGCACACCCTTCATATATGCATGGTAATGGCTATCTTCTTTTGATTCCGATAAAAAGGCTTAGAGAAATGGGATTCGATTATTGTAATGAGATATGTTTTTTACTCGATTATTAATTTTGGATCTATCCATTTAAAAATATTTAAATTTTCTATTAAAATACCGTTATTAAAGAAAATATTTGATATTAAATTTAACTGTGATATCAAACATACCTGATAGCTAGGAAAAAAAATATATGCATTGGTACCTTAACTTTTAACAATTAATTAGAGTACTAAAAAGTAAAAAACTTTCGGGATAAATCAACAATACAATTATATACGAAAAAGTTACAGCATATATGCCGTGGCTGTGGGCATATGGACCACACGTTGAAGTTTTGTTCCCTTGCAAACCGTGGAAATAACAGAGGAGGAATCATTGGCCCTTCCATATGGTGAGTTCCTCCGTCCGCCTCAGGAAAAAGGAGTTCTGTGCGAGTAAAAATTTCTGTCAGGTGAGACTACGGGTTTGGAGGGCATGGGGGTTGAAGGACAGTCGAAAGAGAACCCGGTTGGTTTGGATCCTGCCCATCATGGTGTTCATTCGGTTCCAACTATTGCGGAAGAGGTCGTAGTCACACAGGTACCTTCATGCTTGGCCCTTGTTCCCTTGAATACGAGCCACGATCAGGATGATATGGGGGGGTCATGGTTCAGATATTGCGGACTTCATGCAGCATGATGCTCTAACTCTCAACAATGTGGAGTCATTGAAGCTCCGATTCGGGTATCCGCCATGCGTAGGGGCCGACCCAAGAATGTGCCCCAACCGTCTGGTTCAACTCATCTCATTCCAAAAAAATTATCAAGTACCAAGAGGCCAATGAATTCAACTACTGAGGGGTTATGATACCATGGTTCAGTGTTTTGTATCTAAGAAAGCTAAGTCTATAGGTTTTTTTTGACTGCAATGTAATGGCGGAGGCTACTATGGAGTAGTCCCGCCAAGACCAATGAGTATCTTATGCTGGAATTGCCAGGGTTTGGGCCAACCTCGAGCAATTCGAAATTTAAAAAACCTGGTGTTAGCCCTAAGGGCGATCGAACTCGGTTTTTGATAATGGACAAACACTTGATGTTTGTGTCTAATGTTTATATCTTTGTGATAGAATATTGGAACATAGATTGGAAGCTCTAAGTACTTCAATCAAGCCATGATCGAGATTCAAAGTCATATCATTCAAGGCTCATCTATCAAGATTGAAGATTGAAGACTTAGGTTTGGTTAGATTAGCTTTGTTATTCATTAGTCGTTATCTTAAAGCTCTAACCAAAGCTCTCATGAACATAAGCTCTACACTCTAGTCTTGCATACATGTTTTCATAAACACGTTTTCAAAAGGCTTAAGTTTCGAAATGATCTTTACATGTGTTCTTATACAAAAAGCCTTTGATTTCATAGTTAAGTCTTTTAGAAAAGTTTTCCAAGTGTTCTTATGTGTTACCTTTTGGGAAAACCTTTTAGACTTCATTAGACTTGAAAACAAGTGTTTAAAAATCATCTTTGAAAGTCCGGAAAGTCGGTCAACCGAGTTTTGCCTCGGATCAACCAAAGCAAAACAAGGAGTACACTGTGAAGAACTCGGTCGACCGAGGTCCCTGGGTCGGTCGACCGACCCTCAGCATGGTGCACCGAGTTCGAGCTTCGGTCAACCGAACTCTGTTTCTACTAGCCGTTTTTTGACCGTTGGAGACTCGATTTTCAGCCATATTTGAAATGTATAAATACTCCAAAGCTAGAGAAACATTCCAAGGCTTGCATATCAAATATTCATTGATCTCTCATCAAGCCAAAACACTTTCAAAGCAAAAACACTTGATCTCCATGATATAAATCATTCAAAGGTGTTATTTCAAAAAGCAAGACAAAGAGTGTGCTTCTTCATATGTTCAAGAGCTAAATTGATTGTGCTTCAAAGGTATACATTCTCACTTATAAGAGTGATTAATCTTTGTACTTAAACAATTCATTCCCTTTCTAAGTGATTGGGTAATTCTTGTAAAAGTCCTACTTTGTGTGGGCAATTTGTAAAGACCTACTTTGTGTGGGCAAGCTCTTAGTGAGTTTCTTTGTAGTGTGGTTGTGTTGTAAAACTCTTAGTGAGTTAGCCACATTTGTAAACATTCTTCTTAGTGAAGTTGTTTGAAATCCTTGGGTGCGGCTCAAGGTAGTGGATGTAGATTCTAAGTGAATCGAACCACTCTAAATCCTTTGTCTTGTTGATTGGGTTTTGCATTGCTATTATTCATCTTGTTCAAACTTACAATAGTATTGCAAAGAATCGAAAAAAGTTGCCAAGATTAGTTAAAACCCAATTCACCCCCCCCCCTCTCGTGTTTTACACCTGGTTCAGGTTAATAAGCCCTTAATTGTTTTTCGTATTGAGACTAAAGTTAATAGTTTACATTTGAATAAAATCCGTACTTCCCTTGGCTTCTCGTCTGGTATTATTGTTGACCGTTGTGGTATTGGTGGTGGTCTTGCTTTACTTTGGTCGGATGTGAAGGGATTCATGGGCGGAAACTCTTTCCAAACACCCATGGATCCTCCCCTGAAGGATCCGCTCATATGAAACAATTCGGAAAAACAGCAATAAAGAACTTATTTTCTTGGATTCAAGAAGCTACTTCTTGAATGGAGGATGACGTTTCTTGGATTCTATGCTGCCACCAACGGAATTCCCTTTGCGGAATATCCCTCTACCGGTATCCACGCGACGAGACGGGCAGCGAGTGCTAGCTCTTCGTCTTTCTGAGTTTCGAAATTATGAGAGAAAAGGGAGACCAAAAACTGAAATCCAATTTCAGAGAGTTGGTGATTTTTTCGGCTGGAAAATACATAGGCTAGGGTTTCGGCCAAGAAAGCATTATATAAGGTATGAGAGTTTGTTCCCACAACTAACTCTCACATCTTCAACTCCTCTCGGCAGTGGGAGTCCTCAACTCCCATGCCCCCTAGACTTCTGCTGGTAGTGGGAGTCTTTATCGGATAATAACTCCCACGTAATTCCAACTATACCGAAAATGCCCCTTATCTCTAATTCGAATAATAACACTTTATTATTCTCAGAAAAGTGAATCTCAGATACAATGAACCTACACACATTCTAGATATATTGAATCTGGACATGAAGCTCGTTAGCTCGTCTATGCGTGTGACCCTGTAGGTTCATCTCACAATGGCAATGAAAACACACTTAGTAGTAGTGTGAGTTCATAAATCACAAGCGGTCCCTAGCAAGACATTGTGACTACCCAAAGTGAATGAATATACAACGGAACCTAATATCAATATACTATTTAATCCCTTTGTCTCACGATATCCTAATTAAGCATAAGGCATGGTGGTCGTCACCCTTATTAAGCTTAATTGTATTTATGCTTTCGATTTCCGTGTAGATCTGTTTGACAAATAGCATTTGATAACCACTTTATCAAATACATTTGAGCACGGTCATGCATTTAAACAGATCCCTTCCCTATCGAGGGGGCCCATGGATATCTCTCTCTAATAATAGAGAGGGACAAATTCCTTGCAATGTCTCTCACATTCAAAGCTATGATAGGACACTACATCCGATAATCGATCGTATTGATTACTCATACAAGTAACGTCCGACTCGAGTCAAAACATGGTTCCATTCATACTAGAATCAATGAAGACATAAGGTCTAAGGATTCTAAAATAGTATTGAGGAAGTAATACTTATGACTTAAGACCATGAAGTATTACTTCTCTGACGGACACGTCCCAATACAATGTATCCCTATATATTGTATCTATGATGTGATTTGTATCCATTACACATGATCAGTAAAACAAGATCATCAATCAACAATCATACTAGTTTTATTTCATAGTAATTAAGCATTACATAAAACTAGGGACTTCTAGAATAGTAATTACATAAGCTAATGAGTTTTACTATCAAATCACACATTTGATAATCAAAAGCAAAATTAACTATTCAATTACATGCTCAAAAGATAATAAAACGCACAACAGGTGCTAATGGTCCTAGGGCACTACTAACAGGATGATGTTATTGATGTTCATTTACTCAGTTTCTCCAGTGGTCATATTGATGTTCGTATAGACGGTTCACCTTCCTTGAGTTGGCGCTTTACAGGCTTTTACGGTAACCCGTATCATGAGCAACGTCGGCATTCATGGACCTTGTTGCGCCGCTTACACTCTTTATTGCATTTGCCTTGGTTATGCGCAGGAGACTTTAATGAGATATTGCATACAAATGAAAAACTTGGCATAAATGATCGTAGTCCCTCCCTTATAAGGGCTTTTAGAGAAGCTGTATCAGACTGCGACTGGGAGGACTTGGGGTTTACAGGGCCACAGTTCACTTGGGTTAACGGTAGAGGTACGGGTTTGGTAAGGGAGCGGCTTGACCGTGGGTTCGCGAACATGGCTTGGAGGTAGCAGTTTCCGTCGGCCATAGTCAAACACCTTACAACGGGTCATTCTGACCATATCCCCATTTTAATAATTTCTGTGTCCTTCGATAAAAATAAGTGATATTCTCTCCCTCGGTATGGTCCTTTCTGGGTTCAGGATCCGGAATGTATGGCTATTGTTGAAGAGAACTGGTAGCAACCTTTCTTGCGGGATGAGGCTAGGGTGGTCGCGGAAATCACCTACATCTGGGAAAAGCTTCGACGGTAGGGTTCAAAGAAATTTGGTGACTTGCGCCAAAAAATTGAGGATAAAAAAAGTGAACTTGCGACGCTTGGAAGTTCATCACAGTTCACCATAGACGATGATCGCCATTTAAAGGTAGAACTCAATACCCTTTTATCTCATGATGATGAATTTTGGCGTCAACGGAATCGCCCCGATTGGTTGCTACATGGTGATCGAAATGCTTCGTATTTCCACCACAAAGCATCGTCTCGGCTGGCTTGCAATTTTATTGACCATTTGCAGGATTCTAAAGTGGCCATTTTTTATAAGGAGGATGATCTTGCTCGGATTGCAAAAAATTATTTCGAGGAGATTTATACCACAAATGCCTCGGCTCCATGAGTTGCACGATAACCACATTCAACACATTGTTCTACCTTTTTCCGCGGCAGAAATCAGTACTGCTTTGAAGCAATTGCCGGCGAAGAAGGCCCCTGGGCTCGACGGTATGCGAACTTTTTATTTGAAAAAATATTGGCATATTATTGGTACTGAAATTACTTTCTTTATCCTTGGCTTCCTCAACGGTTATCGAGATATATCGGGTTTGAATAATACCTTCATTGTCTTGATCCCCAAAGTAAAATCGCCCTTGAGTATGACGAAATTCAGACCTATCAGCCTTTGCAACTCCGTATATAAACTAATTTCCCGTATTTTTTGGTTAATTGCCTGAAACGGGTGTTGCCAGCAATTATTGATCCATCGCAAAGTGCTTTCTTGCGGGGTCGCCTGAACACGAATAATTCTATTGTTGCCTTTGAAGCCTTCCACAGTATGCAAACTGGGCGGGGTGGTGATAGATCACATTGTGCACTTAAAATGGACATGAGGAAACCATTTGATCGGGTGAAATAGGGCTATCTTGAATTAATGCTTGTAGATATGCGTTACCCAGCTCAGTTCATTCAGTTGATCATGACTTGTGTTCGCACAGTCGCGTATCGTGTTCTTATTAATGGAAAGCCATCAGCTTTAATCACGTCGTACCGAGGATTACGCCAGGGGGATCCTTTGTCTCCGTTTCTTTTTATTATTTGTGATGAAGGTTTCTCAGCTATGCTACGCAAAGCACAGTCTTTATGTCTAATCTGAGGCTTGCAGTTTGGCCGAGCTGGGCCAAGTCTCACTCACTTGTTCTTCTGGTGACTTTTAGAGATGCTATTTATGATTGTAATCTGGTTGACATGGGGTACAAGGGTGATGACTCTTTACTATTTCTTGAAGGAAACAAGGCTAATATCCTAGCAGTTAAGAATATTCTTGGGGAGTATGAATCCTGCTCCGAACAATCTATCGATCTGGAGAAATCATCCATGTATTTTAGTAAGAGGTTTGATACCCATCGTGCGAATCATTTTTGTTCTCTCTTGGGTGTTCGCCTAGGAAAGTTGGGAAGTACCTTGGACTTCTGTATATGATAGGGCGAAATAAGAGGGATGTGTTCATACATATTAAGGACCGCATATGGAAAAAAATTCATGGTTGGAAGGAGAAATTTTTATCACCAACGGGTAAATAAGTTCTTATTAAGTCTATTATCCAAGCTATTCCCACTTATATCATGCAGTCCTTTTATCTCACTCGTTCGATCCTGGAGGAGATTATGGTAATTATTCGGAAATTCTGGTGGGGGAAAGGAGGCGATAGTCGCGGCATCCATTGGCTCTCTTAGAACACCTTATGTAAGCTGAATGAGCATGGAGGATTGGGGTTAAGAGATATGTCGGCTTTCAATCTCTCCATGTTAGCGAAGCAAGGTTGGCGTGTTATACAAAATCATGATTCGCTTATCGCACAAGTACTTAGATAAAAAGCTGTCTTGTATTTGGAGGAGCCTTATTAAAGGAAAAACTATCTTGGAATTGGGATTACGGAAATGGATCGGGAATGGTAGCTCAACTAATATTTGGGATGATCTATGGGCTCTTTTGTTATGAAAGTTTCAATTGGACAGTAGCCATGTTCACCTTCTGCAATCTCGGTTTGTGGATGAACTAATTCTTCCATCGCCTCGGAGATGGAATTTGGAATTGATTCAGTCCGTTTTTTGGCCTCACGAGGCGGAAGCCATATTATCAAAATCGCAGGGCGAATTGGACGGTCCGGAAAAATGGTTATGGCACTTTAATAAAAATGAAATGTACACTATCCGTTCTAGGTATCATACCTGTGACACCCCAGCCCTCTCGGGTCAGGTATGTCGCGTGCTTCTCGGCACTGGGTTCTATCTATACAATATAATTTACATGTGGAATTTTTTTTCCCTAAACTATTCTAAGAAATATTTTGTATTCTATGGCTTCTAGGTTGACATCGCTTTTTGACTGGATCCAAAAGTCTTCATATCTTGGTCTGTGTCTAGCGTTGACTCAATTCTTTGTCTCGGTCTCAACTTTATGCCTTAGAATGTTTTTGTTCAATCCGCTCAATCCTGCAAGAACTAAAACATAAAACAGAGAAAGGGTGAGCTATAAATAGCCCAGTGAGTCCCCAGTGAAGTGTGTGCTAGTGATTTTGAAATTCATTTTATTTTGCAAACATTTTATTTTGAAGACAATGAGAAACTTTATGTATTTAGAAATACTCTTTCTTTTTCCAAAACAATTCCAAAATCATTTTCCATTCAGAAAACATTCTCTTTATCTTCTTCCCAAAACAATTTAGAAATTATTTCATTTTATAAAACCTTTGCTTTATCTGGAATATTCTTTCTTTTCAATTTCAGAAATATCCTTCCGGAATAAGAAGACCATTCCGTGTATCAGATCCAGAGATAAAATAGTGCATGACCGGCCAAGTCAATAGCTCTTTAATCAACACCAACCTCACGCCAGACATAATTATGATTTTCAACCTTATCCCCACTTTCAGAATTATATATCCACAAACTGGGGTACTGCCAGTTTGGTACCATACTAACAGCCCCTGAGTTAAACCTTCTAACCCCGGAGACATGTCAACAGTTATGATTCCATGTGTGGTAACATAGGGGATACAGTCAGCCCGTTGCTTTTCCTGCCCCTAACGCTTTCACACAGTACTGGGATCCCAAGAGATAAACAGAGTTTTCCCAACCAAAGGTTCGAGATGCCCTTGTACGGGTGACCAGCCTCGTACTAGTGCAAACCCCCAATGGTTGGTTGAGGGGCTATCATATTTGTGCAGTGTAAGCGCCCTCTTCAGAATTCCAGTAACATTTCAGAGTTACTGGTCATATATTTTCCAGAAATAATTTTCAGAAATATTTTCCAGCATTCTATGTTAGAACTACTGTAACTTTTCATTTGTAAACAAGTTCTCTTTTCAAAGATACTTTCCAGAATTACTTTTCAGAAATACTTTCCAGCATTCTATTTTAGAAATACTATAACTTTTCATTTGTAAACAATTTTCATAAAACCCATTTATAAAACAAGTTCGGTTTTGATAGGAAACTCATCTTACCCTCTTATCGTTTGTACCTTCTTCCAGATATGTACATATTTTGCAAATACTAACTCTTTAGGAAATACTTATAGAAATATATTTCTTATTCATATGCAAGCCTTAATATGCCTAAACGTATTCAGACTAAGTTTCTAGACTCTTGGGATCTTTCGTATAAATTCCTAAAGTTTAGGGACTAAAATGTAATTTCTGACCCCGAATATAAGTTATTTCATATATACTTAATTTTAATCGTTCTCTTAAATATTCCATTTTGTTTTAATATCCAATTAAATATTGAAATCACAAAGTAAATAGTTTAGGACTTATGTGCTAATTTTTATTTTCCTTTTAAGTCCTTACTAGATATTTCTTAAACTTCCTTTTCAAAATAACCTACCACACCAGATTACTCCCCTTTCCTTCATCATCGACTTCAGCCCCCAGTTTCTCAGGCAAAAAATTCTCTGTCCCCATTTCAGTTTCTCATCCCTGATTTTCTTATTAATATTTTTTTTCCTTCTTCTTCTTCTCCTCCTCCTCTCTTCTCTTTCCTCTCTCCTCCTCTTCCCCGGCGCTACTTCTCCCTCTTCTCATCTCCGCCGCGAACCTTTTCTCTCTCTCTCTCTCTCTCTCTCTCTCTCTCTCTCTCTCTATTTTCTTTTTCCCCAATTTCCAAGCTCTAAATCCCTAAATTGGATTTTCCCCTATTTGTTTCCTTTTTCTTTTTCTATTTTTATAATCATCTTTGCTGTTTGTTTTCAGATTCACCCCCGTATCGCCGCCGTCTGCCGATCCGCCACCATAGGTAAGGCTGCTTCTTCTTTTTATTTTTATTTTCTCTTTTTATTTCCTATTTTATTTTCTTTATTTTTCTGTTTTCCTTTTCCTTTTCCTTTTATTATTATAACCTATTATTATTATTATTATTATTATTATTATTATTATTATTATTATTATTATTATTATATTCTATCTGTAATTTTCATATTTTAATTATTGCTCTCAGATCTGCCGCTCTGCTGCCGCCACCGCTCATTCTCTTCTCTGGCGATTTTTTTTCGATTTTCTTTTTATTTCTATTTCCTTAATCTTCTTTTCAGGTTTATTAATTTTTATTTCTATTATCTATTAACTTTCTGTTTGTTTTCTTCTCAGAGCCGCCACCTCACTGCCGCCGCCGGCTCCGTCACTGACCCACCTCCGAAGTAATCTCTTTTTCTGATTTACTTTTTCTTATATATGTTTACTAATTTATTATCACTAGTATTATTATTATTATTATCTATTATCATTATTATCATTATTGTTATTTTTATTATTATTATTATTACTATAATTATTTATTACTATAATTATTTATTACTATTATCATTATTATTCAGATTATGTACTTACCCCAAATTTCAATTTTCTTTACTGTTGTTACTTCTAATGTTGGTGATAAAGTAGACTTGGGGCTTAATATAATTATTTTACTAGACTTTCATAAAATTACATTCAAGGTAATTAATCTCTAAAAGTTACATAAATTAATCAAGTTTCTTTTTAGGTGAAAGTTTCATATACTATTCAAATTTCTTGAAAGAAAGTAAGGTAATTAAAATTCTAGTATTTCTTCCTAGTTTCAAATTGTAAATAAAGTAGAAAATTATGAAAATACTATTTCAATAACATGATAAAAGATTCAAGGAATTAAACGTTCAGTCTCCAAATATTCAAGAATACTTAACAGATAAATTCCTTAAATCAATTTTTCTCTAGTCTAGGATCAAGGAAGAATGTAGATTTATATTCTTCTGGTCACCCGTCTTAACCGGACAAAAATCCGATTAGGAAAGTCTCTACCAGTGGGGTAGGTCACGGGATGCTCCTGGAATTGCGTTTCCACAATCCTCGGGCATAGACAGGCTCAGAGAATATAATTCAATTTTTACATGAACCCGATTAACCTAAGTTCATTTTTTGTGCAGGATCAAAATAACAGATTGACGAAGTACCTGCTTTATAGTAGGTAGAGTAATGGGAATACTTTAGAAAAAATTACTCGATAATGTCTTTGGTTTTCTGATGAAAGTATTCACAGAAGATCCAATATTAGACAACTGTGATATAATTCAGAGTATACTAACCAAAGACTATTGACCGGAAGAAGTTTGGTGTATAGTGTGGAAGAGAGAATCTCCCTTTTAGGGAAAGATTGGTGCAAGTGAAAAGCTTAGGCTATGGACTCTATGTATAGTAGTAGAGAGGTCATTGCCTTGTAATTTCTTAATTTGTAAGGACTTCTTATGTAAATATTATAACATGTAATTTAGGGACTTTTAATGCAATTATTTTTCTTTTCTTGGTGAGCAAGTATAAAGAGATAAACATCACTTTTATTTTATTTTCTTTTCTTTTATTTCTTAATTTTAAAATTACTATTATGCCCTTGTCTTTCAATAAAATTACCAATTTGTTGTTTGGACTATTTTACCCTTGATAGTTAATTAAAAGGACATTTTTAACCTTATCAAGTGAAGAATAATAAAAATACTAACCTTTAAATTGGTGCCGAAATTACCGGTCGTCACACCTCTTCACACTTCTTCAAGATGTTTGGCATGTCCGGAATTGCAAGAGTCTACCTCACATTGTCTACTCTATTGCTCAATATCAACAGCAGTTTGGGGGTTATGGGAAAAGAGCTCGGAATGGACTAGTTTGGGCATCAATTTTGTTGCAGACATTTTGCATCTTCTACAAGAAAAAGCGTCTTTTGAGGATTTATCTATGTTTGCTCACCTGGCATGGCTAATTTGGAAGGACCGTTGCAGCTTCACTTTTGAAGGGCGGAGAGCTGCTCCATCATCCATATTCTCGGATGTAGTGGTTGCGGTTGCGGAATACTCATCACTCCTCTCCAGTTCGCTGGGAATTGAACATGCTCCACCTGATTTGACAGCTACATGGGCCCCTACGGTGACGGGCTCCGTGAAAATCAATGTGGACGGGTCTTGGAAGAACGGACTCGCAGCTTATGGATGTGTGGCTCGGAACTCAGCTGCTTCACCAAGCGTATCAGGTTGTGGCAGACTGGAATCCTGCAACAGTGCCCTTCATTGCGAGCTACTGGCGTTGATTGAGGGACTGAAGTTGGCGTCCCTCCTGGGGCTTTGCTTGTTCACTTTGCAGGGTGATAACCTTGTGGTTATTACTCGGCTTGGCTGTTCTGAGATTGACTTCTCATCTCTTGGGTCTATTTTTGAATTTTCTAAGTCATCCATTGCTTCGTTTGATTCTATTACTTTGTTGTTTGTTAAGCATTCGGGCAATGATGTCGCTCATTGTCTAGCTCAACTCGGGCATAGTTATAACTCCATATTGTGGGATTGCAACTACCCTTCTCCTGTAATGGTTGCGATCACCAACGATCGCCTTTTGATTACTTAATGAAATGTTCGCCCCTTTGGGCTTCCAAAAAAAAAGTTCTAACATCCCATTATTTTATATTTTCTTTTCTTTTCCTCACAAGTTAATTCACTTTTTATCCGACTTTTATTCTAATAAAAATAATCCAAAAAATAACCACATATGTTTTGGTCAAAAGCATCACCATACCCAGCACAACATATGAGATGGAGCAGGTGTGGTGAATGTTGAGCTTCACCAAAGTAGATAATGTTAGTAGTTCCCTAGAACCTAGCATATGTTGTACGTTTTATTTCTTTTGATCATGTCTTTGAATAGTTAATTTTTCTTATGAACATCAAATGCGTGATTTGATAGTAAAATCCATTAGCTTATGTAATTACTATTCTAGTTGTCCTTAGTTTTATGTAAGGTTCTTTACAATGAAATAAAACTAGTATGCTGTTTGATTGATGATTATGTTTTATTAATCACGTGTAATGAATACAAATCATATCATAGATGCAATATATAGGGATACATTCTATTGGACGTGATCCGTTAGAGAAGTAATACTTCATGGTCTTTAGTCATAAGTATTACTTCCTCAATACTATTTTGGAATCCTTAGACCTTATGTCTCCATTGATTCTAGCATGAATGGAGCCACGTTTTGACTCAATCGGACGTTACTTTTAATCGAGTAATCAATACGACTGATGATCGGATGTAGTGTCCTATCATGGCTTGAATGTGAGAGACATTGTAAAGGATTTGTCCCTCTCTTATTAGAGATAGATATCCATGGGACCCTCGATAGGGAAAGACTGTTTAAATGCATGGTCGTGCTTAAATGTATTTGATGAAGTGGTTATCAAATACTATTTGTTGGAACAGTCTACCTGGATATCGAGCATAAATACAATTAAGTTTTATAAAGGTGACGACTACCATGCCTTATGCTTAATTAGGATATCGCGAGACAAATGGATTAAATAGTGGATTGATATTAGGTTCCACTGTAAATTCATTCACTTTGGGTAGCACAATGTCCTGCTAGGGACCGCTTGTGATTTATGAACACATACTACTACTAAGTGTGTTTTCATTGCCATTGTGATATGAACCTACAGGGTCACACGCATAGACGAGCTAACGAGCTTCATGTCCATATTCAATGAATCTAGAATGTGTCTAGGTTCATTGTATCTGACATTTATTTTTATGAGAATAATAAAGCAGCATTATTCGAATTAGAGATAATGGGCATTTTCGGTATAGTTGGGATTATGTGGGAGTTATTATCCGATAAAGACTCCCACTACCAGCAGAAGGCTAGAGGACGTGGGAGTTATAGACTCCCACCGCCAAAAGAGTTGGATAGGACGTGGGAGTTGTTATTGAAACAAACTCACACTCCCTATATAAACTCTCTTGGCCGAAACCCTTAAGACTAATGCTTCAGCCGCAATAAACTAAGAATCCCGAAAATCAGATTTCTAAATTCTGCCTCTCCCTTTCTCTCTAAATTCCCGAAACTCAGAAAAACGAAGAGGTAGCTATCGTTGTTCGTTTCGTCGCGTGGATACCGGTAGGGAGTAATTCTCAGTAATTTAGAATAGATTAAGAAAGAGGGAGACAACATCTTTTTTTTTTCTACTATACCCTTAAACAATTCAAGTCATTTATAAATACCATCTCTTTGCATTTTTATGTATAGTAAGGTAATTATAAAAATCTATAATATATAAAGTTGGCGAAGTTGAGGTAGAAGATTGTGGTGATGACATTTGGCATTCTATAGATTCATGATCCTACGGAAAATTTACATGTGGCGATGTAAGCATTGATTACTCTCTAAAATGCAAAAGATGTTGTGCTCCATTATCTAATAACTTAAGCTAAAGTCTTAAATTGTTATTGAGATAAAATATGAAGTAAGAAATTTTAGCTATATATATACACACACAAACTATAAAGAAAGAGTATTATAACATTAGAAAAACATACAACTAATGACATAACTCATTATTTATGTTAATTGGAATTGGAAAAGTTTGAACTATAATTAATTATGATGTTTCAAGTGACTTTTTGAGTTCTTATTCATGTAAGGGAATTCTAAAAGGCTTAATTATAAACTATAACTCATGTATTAACGTTAATTAGAATTGGAAAAGCTTGAAATATGATTAGTTATGATGTTTCAAGTGACTTTTGGAGTTCTCATTCATGCAAGGAAATTCTAAAGACTTAATTATAAATTATAACTCATGTATTAATGTTATATGGAATTGGAAAAGCTTGAACTATAATTAATTATGATGTTTGTAACTAAATAGTTATGAAGAAAAAATGTAAACTTAAAAGACTCTTGATTTCTTCAACAATTAATATTAACATAACTACACTACATGAATGACATTCATGAATCTAAAAGTTTGTAACTAAATAGATATGAAGATAAAATATAAACTTAAAAGACTCTTAATTTCTTCAACAATTAATATTAACATAACTACACTACATGAATGACATTCATGAATCTAAAAGTTTGTAACTCATGAAGAAAATAATGAATCTTAAATAATGATATACACAATTGTATTCTACAATATATATAATTCACTTTAGCTTAAACTACATATTTTCTTTTTTCATTAGCTATAGAAACCAACTACAACAAACTATTGAACAATTTGAAAATTTATGACTCTAGGCGTAGATTTGAAAAGTCACCTATCAATTTTAAGAATATTAATCAAACATAGGTTATATACTATTGTGGTTTTTTTCAGTTTTTGTCATTCTAATTTAATATGCCATTTACTATCATTCATTCAGCCATATGAAAGGTCAAGTGAAAAGTCATAACACAATATCACAAACCATATAATCCAAAACCAGCCAAGAATTCTCTCACAAAAAACAAAAGATACCACCAAAACAAACATTATAAGGAAATCAAGACTTCAGTATGTGCATCTCAATAAACTTAGGAAAGGCAAACAAAAAAAAGAGAATATTATTTCAAGTAATCAGATTATGGAACACTTTCAATGGTCAGAAACCTGACGATTTAATGAGTGTTAATTATGTGATTTTGGATGAAAATGTACCATTCATTCTACTTTATTTTGTTTTAGTAATATTGATTATTCATTCCTATAGAGGATTTGCAAATGTAAAATCTGTTCCTCACTAAATCTTCTATGTATGACTAAGAGGTAGCAACTTGATCTTCCATGCTATAAAGGAAGGAAGTGGAACGATTTTTCCTAACTTTATTTCCAAGAAAATGAATATGGAAGGGCATCAGGAAATTGAAAAGACATTCATTACAGTTACAATTAAAAAAATCATCTTCCCCTCCCCCTCTCTCTTTTCCATAACATTTGCAGCTCAAATGACGCCTCCTCTAAATTTTCAATTTTGTTTGCTTTTTTGTTCATTTCTCAGGTTTGATGCGGTCTATCTTCATGTTATGGTGAGTTCTTCCTTTTTCTTTTATTATATTTATGGAAAGTATGACGATTTCTTTATTACATACTTATTTGATTCTTTTTTATGTTAATTTTATAAATATTAAATCTTTCTTGCATATTGAAAAATAGTATATATTTTTTTCCTTTTTCGTGTTTCCTCGCAGTCTATAGCAGTGTGGTTTACATTTTCAACGGGCACCGTTGACGAACCAGGTAATACAATAGCTTATAAAGTATTTCTTTTGTAGAACACAATTTTTCATTTTCTTTTCACAAGTCTAATATATTTTTTTAGGATATTTGAATTCTGAAAGCACTAGAAGACAGAAAATGATTAAAAATAGTTGAATTTATGGCATATTTAGCCGAAGAAATGAGTAGGAAGGGAAGAGAAGAATAAAGTGAGTGACGGCGAGGTCGATCCATGACAGAGAGATGAGGGAAGAAGAAGAAATTGAGGTTGTCTGAAATGTAGAGTGGGGGTGAAGGTTGACATAGAAAAAATGG
Organism: Vinca minor; assembly: GCA_026122235.1. Lineage (NCBI taxonomy): Eukaryota > Viridiplantae > Streptophyta > Magnoliopsida > Gentianales > Apocynaceae > Vinca > Vinca minor. The sequence goes on along the minus strand of JAOCZM010000289.1, from coordinate 6,332,457 downwards.
TAGGGGGAACATAGCAGGAAATTCAAGAGAAGTGTGAATGATGCAGAAACAAAATAACATGCAATGGCGGCGGTTAAAGAAAAGTCAGAAGAAGATGGCGATAGTATCTTGGTTGGGTTACTTTTTTCATAAACGCAACTTTTTAATGTAAACATTTGTAAAAAAAAAATAAAGATTCTTGTAGATTCAAATTACTTTCGCAAAATTAATGATATATGTTATTTTATATTTTTTTTTTAGGAAAATTGTTTAACTTATATGAATAAATGTAAATTTAACCCTCTCTTTTTATAGATTGATAGAGTTTAAAAATACAAACTCATCGCGCGGGATAGTATCCTAATAATATTTATATAAGTTAGAAAATAACATATATTTTTTAAAAAAATATTAAATAAAGAGACTAAAAAAACATCTATTATGAAACGAAACAGAGGGAATAATAAACTAAAAAGGATTACACTACACAAAATACATTACATTAGCAACCTCAGTCATCAATTCTAGTTTCTCCTTTTCCTTGTATTAAAAACTTTATAACATAGTAATACACATCCACTGGTAAGATAGATTTGTGGAGAAACCTATTACACTTTAAGACACACAAAAACACCAATGTCTTATCTTCTTTCACCCCGAACGACCTATCATTTTATTCTTATTATCTACGACATATCATCATATGATAGAGAGAGAGAACCAAAATTTTGGTAAGAGGGTAGAAACGGAAAACTAACCAACTATCGCACTATGCAGCACCAGGTGTGCCGAGCAAAAATGAAGGAATATTATGCTCTAACACAGACAGTAGCTGTTTACCTTGACTTGCCTCTTCCAATTCAACACCTCCAAGCCTTTTGGCCGCTTCCACAAGCTGCCCTCTAAGCCTTTGGGATAATAAGATGCCTCCTGCCTCGACACACTCTCTATACAGTGGCAGGTAAGCTACGGCCACGATTAATGGACCTGGAAGTTCCCTTAAACATATAGGAGACTCTCCCCATTTCAAAATTCGCACCAAGTTTGAGTAATGTTCTTGTCCTTGTTTCTGTCCATCCGTGAATGCTGCCTCGGACCAATGCTCTTGAAGAAATGCCCTCAACCCCGGAGGAACTACCTCATCCGTAGATTTAGCAATGCTGTCTGCAACAGCATATGTGGCAACGGGATCACCCAGGAAGTCTGCCCCGAGGAGAAAAGAGATACCATCAAGAGATCCCCCACTTCGGTCTGCTGCAGCCTTGAGAATTTCGATGCTCAGTGCAGCAAGTACATGTTGAGGGACATGGGGAAGGAGATATGCGGCAGTCTCAACTTGACTGTTGGCGGTAGCAGCAGTCAGAGCAAGACAGAGTTCCATATCTCGGCAGCCCCTTTTAACAAACCACTGAACCACTGGCATGCAACCCCTCTCAGCTGCTCTCATTAAAGGACCCAAGAAAGCTATAGCATTTCCCTCCTCCACCAGACATTCCATAGTCCTGATCTTTCCATAGTGCGAAGCAAACCCGAAAGCCAGGTCAATATCAATATGCAAGCTGTTCGTTTGGCCGATCTACAGAGACAATAAATTAGCAACAAAATAAAATAGTTAGCAGTGAAAGCAAGACTCAGTAAGAAGCAAATAAATGAAATGTCAGACAGGTAGAATACCGAAGCAAAAAACTGAACCAACAATTTCTTACTAATGCCAGTGGCATCACCTTTAACACTGAACAATATTTCACAAGTATGACAATTGCAACCAGATAAACGGTAAAAAACCAATTCCTAGGCATAAGCTAAACAGAATATTTCCCAGAGAGCATTCTTGCAGGAAAGGCTGGCTGCACTGGAAGGAATACAAAGCATCCCCCCTCCCAAAAAAAAGGAATATAAGGCAGCATCTCATTCTAAATCTGGCAACAATATGCTTATTCATCTCAAAACTACCCTTTCCTCCCAACATCCCCTTCCTCACCGTCACTTCACCTTCTCGAATCCATCATGCTATGGGAAAGTATTTTCTCCATTCAATCCCTTCATCTTTGCCACATTTCCATAATGCACATATTCCTTCAATATTTGTCTTCGATTCAATTACTCTAAATTCCCAGACAAGCAGTATGGCAGAGGGCCTGAGAGGAATGACTAGGTTTGTTGTATACTAATCACCTTTTCAATAAAAGAACTTTTTAATAACAAAATTTTATTGTTCATTATCCGCTGAGTAGGAAGGGTAGTGGCTCGTAGTAGCTTAGGAGCAAAGGAAGAAGGAACAGACTGACACAAGCATGGGATAAGACCGAAATGCTAGTAGTAAAGATCCAGCAACTCCTCGAAAGGAAGGGGTTCGGTGAGCAATTCGGTCAGCCTTAGCTAAGAAGCTCCACTCCATCAAAATGTGGTAGATAACTCCTACTCACAAACTGTTGATGTCATCATCAAGAATTTCCCCAGTTCTCCTTTTATGAAACCTTATATTTCAGACGAGACTCCACCGACATGGCTTTAAGGAAAATTCCATGTCAATAAGGTGGCATGTCAAAGTCCTTTACATCTCGAGCTTTCTTTCTTCAAGCAATGACAATGTTGTCAACTTGTTATCAAGTAGCAGGAATGCTTCCCAAAAAAACTTAGTCCCACTTGTTTGATGGAGTGCTTGTGTCAGAAAATCTAAAACAGAAAGTACCATTCCCAAAAAAAAAGAGTATAGCACCAACTACGAGTGTTTCAGTTTTTTTAGATTAGCGTACCTGCAATAAAATGCGAACAAGCTCAGTGCTACCAAAACGTGAGGCTTCAAGAAAACATTGGTTCACATTGTCTGCACCACCATCCACCAACATGCCCAGGAGCCCTTGAATTATAGTTGCAGATGAACCGGAGGCCCAGCCAGGGTCAAATGAACTGGAGAAGAGTGTAAGCGGGAAGCACGCAGCATCAAAGGCCTCCGTGTAGTCCTTCCCGGTAAGATGGTCCCCTGCAAGATCCAGGAAGGTCTTAAATGCAGATAACTGCAGGTTGACCTCAAGCACAGAGTTATGACCCGCTTGATCCCTATTTCCCTGGCAACGGGAGTGGAAGCCAATGCATTTAAGAGCCCATTCGGTGAACTTCTGGACCTTAGCACCAGCTTCCGCCTTCAAAATTTCGTCGCCATTGCATTCTTGCAGCCGTTCACGCAACCTAGAGAAGTAAATAGTGAAATGCGGCTATCAGCTACTAAAAACTAATACTGAAATGAAGTTCAAAGACAAACCAAATGAAAAGATAAAATTAATCAACACCATACGATCATGTGTCCGAGTTCCTTAGATACCTTTTAACTAAACATTAGACAAGCTAATAAGGTCCTCAGGTGTTCTACTTTTAGTATAAATTTGAGAGCATATAAAACAATTCCTCATCACTTAATGACACTCCCAGGAAAAGAATCCCGGCACAAGGTCTCGTATTTACACAGAAAGCAGTTCTCCTTTTTTCTTCATGGTTATTATTATTATTATTATTATTATTATTATTATTATTATTATTATTATTATTTTTGGGTTTGGCTACTTTGTAAGGATTTTGTATCATATGAAGCTGCAGTTCTCACCTTACTGTGATACGAAGCACAAAAGTAGACGAAATACACAGACCACGAAGATACTGTTTTATCATATATGGAAATGAGAAAAGCCACTGTGCTTACTCGTTCGTCAATGGTACAAGAGAGGAAGAACGTGAATGAACAAAAGGGCACATCCATATTATGCACAAGACCATTTCATTAGGACAAATCCTACTGATTACCGAAAATATGAAAGGGTGGTTTGTACGAAGTTAAAATTGCTCAGAATGTAAATTAAAACACTGAACTTTACCTAACTGAATGATGGCAAAGAATTATATATTAAAATTCCAATCTTATAGGACAAAAATGCTAGTAACATACAAGTTGAAAAACAAACAAATTATTGTAATAAACCCTCAAAGTAGTCAAACTTGAAGTCACGTCAGGGGAAGCAAAATGAGACAAAAGTTTTCACCTTTGTGCCATTACATTGACAGTATCCGCAAGGCTCATGGTTCTACTCTGACAAGCCGAAACACAGGAAGCAAGAAATGAAGTCCTAAGAGCAGCTCTCGTAAAATCATAAGCGCCACTAGCAATGACCTTCTTAATTAACCCCGTGATGCCATATAACTCTTGCTGCGCACACAAAAACCAGATTGAGTCCAGAGCAATGCACAATGCATCGTTAAGAGTCTGTGGATCAGCCAACAAGATTAAATTCTCAGCAAGCTCCCAATCATGAGTACTCACAGCGCCTTGAAACAACCTCCCTAACTCTAACCGGTCTTGCCTACTGAGTTTCTTTTCTTGACCTGATTTCTCATTCTTTCTATGTTTCTTAGCACCACAACTACAAAACACTCCTTCCCCTCCATCCGATTTCCTCAAGTTGTCTACATTCACGATAGGGCCGCCTTCCGTTGAGAAAATCACATTGTCATTGCTTCTTCCCTCATCTTTCTCTGGGCTTAGAACAACAATCTCATTGGTAAGACTTGAAATTTCAGTCTCATTCGATTCGACTTCCATTTCAGAAAAATGAGGCTCATCTCCTACAATAATATTATCCTGATTTCCCATATTAGCCTTCTCATCCCCCATTTATGTCCTATAAAAACCAACTCTGCACCCAAAATGGGGGAAAACCAAATACCCACCACAAAGAATCACACTTTATAGTTGTACCATGAAAACCCACAAATTCTTTAACGATGGATACTCCTAAATTTAAAAAACTAACAATCCAAGAACCCTTTTTCTTTCATAAGATTAAACTTAAATCAATCAATAATCCCAAATATCCAGTCAAATCAAAATAGAGAAATAATCCAAAAGCCCACTTGAAATAAATAAAAACTGATTGAAAAATCGATAAAGAAGAAATCAAAGGATCAGGAAAGCAGAACCCATTTCGATTCAGAGGCTCAGATGAGAAAAGAGGGCCAAAATCATCATCCTCACCCCTGTTGTTGGCAGAGCCCCAAAAACCACTTCACCTCCGGATTGAGATTAGATTATCCAGTACCAAACCGACCCTACAAATTCCAGATTATTCCATCATAAAGTTGCCAAAAACAACACCAAGAACAAATCTTCAGAGCAAAAAAATACTCTGAAGAATAAAAAAAGAAAAGAACTTGAGAATCAAAACAGAACCATATTGATTATTGAAGAAAACAAGAAGAAGAAAGATTCTGTTCTGAAAGGAAAGAGAAATCAAGAAGTAGAGAGAGAAAGAAGAGCTTGATTAATGAGTGAGTGAGGGAGAGGGAAGAGAGAAAAAGAAAGGTTTGATTGGATGCTATTTGTTGTTTTGTTTGGACTGGATGGTCCTCAACAAATTATTCTCTCTCTTTTTCTCCCCCTCTTCTTTTTCTTCTTTTTCTTCTTTTTTTCCTCTTTAATTATACTAATAATTTCACTCTTCTTTTTTATTTACCAAAAAGAAAATTGGAATGTTATAAAAAGTTTGACAAATTTTTTTCCATTTCTTGTTTTCATGTAAGAGATTAATGTAAATGCCATTACCTATGAATTCCCACGTTATTACTTTCAACCATCTCCCACAAATTCATAATAAATGACTATTTAATATTCACATAATATGCCCTCTGTGAAGATAACTTCCGGTTTGAACCATTACCTAAATTATACAATTTATGTCTCCGCAAGAATATATAGACTAAAGACTTTAATATGAACATTAAATGTTACAATATGTATTGGTAAAACCAGATTAAGGACCATAGAGACAATATTTAAAGGTGTCACATTAGGGTCATGTATGTCAATCCTACTTCTTAAGTATATTCAGGGAAAACTCATTATCTTTAGTTTCACCCACACAATAACACTTACATAACATTTTGCAATCTCCAGGGTATATTGCTAGCGTCCTGTTTTAAAGAGAATTGGTTTAGAGTACAAAATACTCTTATCAAACTTGTTATAATTATGATAAATTGTAATTATTAATGGCTAAATTTGTGTAGCGTATCTTATAATTTATTTTAGTCGTACTTCATTGGTAACCTCATAAGCAAACAATCATTCATGATTACAATTTTATGTTAACGAAAATAGTGATTCTTCTTCTCCCCGTGTATTTCATGATCTCCCGTCACTATATTGAATTCTCGATATAAGCTTATCTATATAAAAAATCGCTCGAATGATGAAACAACACATTATTGGATAACAATGAGACAAGCTCGATCGGGGCAAGAAACAGGCTGTCTATAATGAGGTAGACGCCGACTAATAAGTAGGATGAATGACGACTCATAAGTGAGACGGTTCTCGACTGTCCGCATATTGAAAAAAGTAATATTATGCTCTTTTTTGTTTCCTTTTAAGTTTAAAGTTATTTAATATTGTATGTAAAGTTTGAAATCGAAATTAAATACGAGTATATTTTAGCCAAAAGAAATAAAAGAAAATGAGTAGAAAGGCAATTACAAATTTTCTCTGTTTTATTTTCTTTTAGTTTTAAAGTCATTTATTAATATTGTTTGTAAAATTTGAGATTGAAATTAAACACGAGTGTATTTTTACAAAAGAAAAAAAAATATAGGAAAAGAGTACAAAAACAAGAAGTTTGATTGATGGTAATTCTGAGAAAATAGGAAGAAGAATTCTCAATGTGCCGGTTCCACCTCCTATTCTTCCCTGTTCTTGGATGCCAATTCAAATAGAAAAATCAGTCATGCACAATAATGGGTGTGCTTGGACAAGGTTTGGTTTGGTTTGGGTTTGGGTTTGGGTTTGGTCTCACTTTTGGTGGGAAATGCTCAAAATTTGGCCTCTAAAATAGGCGGGAGAAATTCAAATTCAAATTTTTTTTCAAATAATCGTCCAATTCCATATTTTGTCCTCAAAATTTTGGAATTTGAATATCTCCCGACAATTTTAGAGGCCAAAATTTGGAATTGAACGATTATTTGAAGAAAAAAAATTGAATTTGAATTTCTCCCGCCTATTTTATAGGCCAAATTTTGAGCATTTCCCGCCAAAAGTGAGACCAAACCAAGCCTTCTCCAAGTACACCCAATGTTTCCAAACAATTCTTTCAGGGGCAAACTTGACAGAAGAGATTTATGTTTCCAAATCTCTGCTTCAATGCAAAATGGTATACTGACAGAAGAGAACCTTTGAAATTTGGGTTTCTCACTTAGCCAAGAGTTGTATACTGACTTGTTTTTACAATCATTGTCAGAAAGTTACATTCAAAAACCACAAACCAGTGTACCAAAACCAGCACCAAGATGGAAGTTCATGGAAATATTAAGTTCTTGAAAACTACAAGGACACAACAGAAACATATCGATACCGCTAGTTGTAATAAGCAGGATGACAGAAAGCAAATACATATTCTGCCAGCAACAATACCCAAAATAAACAACAATGCATAAATAACTGCCAACAAGAACAATTTTCCAAACCTTCCTCCTAAATTACACAACTCTCATCATCGTAACGAACTCAAATTCATAGTAACTTTATTAGACTAGACACCGTCAAAATAATGCGCGAAAGGTAACTAGCTCCTCGTTGTAAATATCTTTATGGCAGTTCATCTTCACTCCTGCAAAAGAAGGGATCGTAGAACAAAATAATAACAAACCAAGAATGATTAAGAGTCGAACAAATTTGAGTTTTATGATGCCTTCCACTAGGTAACAGTGAATCACTAACAATTACTCCCTACGTCCCATTTTGTTTGCCCAGATTTCCTTCTTAGCATGTCCCAAAATATTAGTCCACTTTCTGAATAAAGGGTTCATTCATTATGATGCTTTCTCCTATCCTAACCCCTTGCATTGAATGTTGGATAAAGAAGAATAGAGAGAGAGAGAGAGAGAGAGAGAGAGAGAGAGAGAATTGTAGAATTAAGTTGAGGGTAATAATTGAATTGGGTTATGTTTGACATTTTATCATATTCTACTATAAAATTTGGTGAAACCTCAATTTCCGTGCAAAACACAAAGTGGACTAATATTTTGATGTGCGCGAGCAAAGATCTTGACATAAGTACTAAAAAAGAAGACGACAATTCACAAGTTTGATATACAACAACAATAGATAGACAGTAAACAATCAAGCAAGCATCTCGAAACCTTACAGAATGACGTTTTATATGTTCGCCTGTACTACAGAAGGATGCAACTGGAAAGAAGTTGAAGAAAATCAAAGAGATTTACATGTTTCCATATAAAAGGACCTTAAAGAAAGCAAGGAGAAGTTATATCTAGTGAACTATGCAGCTTAGAGTATACGACGGAATTACAAGTCCTAAGAAGCAACATATCAACCCCCTTCCCGAACTCAAAATGCAGAAAAAGACAACAGTAGACAAAATTTATCAACTGTGCGAAGTCCACCAATCAAGACAAAAATATTCAACCCTCTCATCTTTAAATGCAACCTACACTGGTTAAACTACAATCTCCATGAAATATAAGTCATGCACCACCAGCCTGGTTGGAAAGTTATTAGTTTTTGTCAGCAAAAGCTTCTTTTGTCAGACGTTGTGGAAAACTACCTTAAGCCACACCAAGGCCACAATTAACAAAAAAAATACACGAACTTTTCGATCCTCCCATCCTCACATAAAGCAAGAAGTGGTTACAAAAACGGAATAATATACAAGTTAAGAATTCCCAGCCTGACATCTCAGTTAAAAAGCAGAAAAGAAATCCTAAGCAACAGCATATTTATGACTTCTCCAAGTCTTACGTTAGACAAAAACAAAATCCATGTTCATCTAACATATTATTGTCTGTAAAAGATTATGACGTATTCTAATAGGAAACAGTTAAAAAAATGAAACCATGAAAAATAGTTGAACATGTAAAAAGGGAGATACCTCATCGTCGTCATCATCTCCTCCATCTTCCTTATTCTTCTTAAGACGAGTGGTCCCACCTTCCTTGGTTAGTGGTAACTTCATTGCTCCAAAAGGAGTATCAACGTGGATGTTTCCTTTTATGGTATAACCAGTACCTCTTCCTCTAATCATGTCCCAAAGAGCAGAACCTAAGTCCTTTGGCCTGAATGTGATGGGAACATCAACATAACTGATTCCATTTTTAGCAATTTGGGTTGCTTTTTGCAAGTCAGCGCCACCAATGCTCACATCAGAGAGCCAAATCTCAAAGTCGAGGTCCTTGAGGCCCAAGTCAAAATCATTCATGTTTTCAAGCTTCAGATGAAGTATAGCAACAGTTTCTTCAAAAGAAAACTTGTCAAAATGAATTTTCTCGAGGTCAACATCAGGCTTATAAGGTATAGGGATCTCCCCGGTTTTCTCAAGCGGCAAAGTTACCCTTCCAAATACGGGCACGTCCACAATGAGATCAACCTTGACTTTATAAGGAATGATCATTCCAGGCTTTATATCATGATATGTGCTTTTTATGTCATCGTATATCAGGGTAACAGGAATCTTGACAGTCTCAGAACCATGCGCATGAATTGTCCCTGCATCAGGAATCAATCCAGACACAAGCTTCCTCCCATCACTCTCAACCAAGTAATTAATGTCAATAAGAGGGATTGGAATAGGATTTGGGTTTTTCACTAGTACATCAACTACTATATCTGCCTTTTCAAGATTGATATGCGGAATATGAATCGCACTGACATCTGCAGTCGGTTTTCCGAAACCTATTGTTTCCTCAATCTTCTCTCCTACGTCATGAATAAAATCCTTGACTTTATCCAAAAATCCACCCTTTTCTTCATCATTTTTGTCTTCCTTGTGTTCTTTTTCCTTAACAGCTCTTTCAACTATCTCTGGTTTATCAGATGATGCCATGCTAAATACCTAAATAGCGACACAGACAAGACATCAAAACATTGAGAAAGAGGAAGCAATAAAAAAACACTCGAGAAACATCTAGGATAATAAAAACAAAAAAAAATCTGAGGATTTAAGGATGCAAAGAAACTGATCAAGAACACCACATTTAGTCGGGTCCCTTTTGAACTCCCGTATCAGCTTGCAAATATGAGAGAAAAGAAAAAGAGAAATACAGTCAAGAAACTTTGATTGCAAGTAATGAAGCTTAAGCTAGCCGATCTAGAGTACTAATGAGACCTGAGAAAACCAAAAATCAGGAAATTCCATCTGCATCAACAAGAGAAACTATTGGCAACTAACCTATAACTATAATTACCGCCATTGCATTAGTATTTATTACCATAAAGATGGATTGGAGTTAACAGTGACTAGAAGATAGAAGAAAGAGCTGCTTAGTAGCAGCATCTAAAATCCATCAAACATACATTTGAAACAAATTATTGAGCATTCGGTACTATAATAGAGAAAAACACTATATGTATACATAAATAGCTTTTTATTTTAGTTATTTTTGTCCCTAAACTATTTTCGGGTTGGTGCATTTATCAAATTAGTGTAAAATTGGTGGTTTTTAGTCATTTTTTATCACGTGTTCTCCACGTGTCAGGCCTTAACTGCAGAACACGGAGGCCACCAACTTTATACTGATTTGACAAAACAAGAGCAGCAGCACGAAAAGAAAAAAAAAGGTTCAGACGGAAAGAGCTAAAATAAAAGTTTAATGAAAGATAGAGAAAATCGAAAATACTAGTTTATATACATATTTCATAGAGTTTTTCTTTACTATAATAAAAAGAAGATGCAAATAAACATTGGGATTAATCCCAGAAGAAGATAAAAAAAAAAAGTTCAATTAGATAGAAAAACACAGCCTAAACCTATTGAACAACCAATCAATGAAAAACAAATCAGCAGATCCCTTACAGGGGGGAACAAAAAAAGCATAAATAAAAAAGAGAATTATAGTATTAAAACATAAATCAATCATTCTAAACATACAAAATTAACATAAATTTTCACTTGGATCCCATGTCTTCTCTCAATCTCGAAACAGAAATTCTCAAATAAAAATTCAAAAATCAAATACACCATAAAATCAATCATTCTAAACACACAAATCACAAAGAAGATTCCAAAAAAAAAAAAAAAACCAGAAATCTAAAGGATTGAGTGAGAAATGAGCAACCTAGGAAGGATCGAAATGAGAGAAAAAAAGAAGATGGGGATTTTGAAGATAATTACCAATAGCAAAAGAAGCGGACCGGAGAAGGGGTGAACAGTTGTTCCACGGAGTTTTCAGACAAAAGAAAAGTAAAGAAGAAAGGGGATCAGCAGATTGAACTTATTACAGTAGATGATGATGAGAGAGGAGAAATCCCGTTCATTCTATAATCACTGATAGACCTTCATCAATATGATACGTCACAATATTATAAATAAATTGATAATAATTTCATATTTTAATCATCTAGATGGTCTAATCGGTATTTTTAAGTAATAATAGAAAAATTAGTCATTGTTGTCCCTAAACAATTTATAACTTACACGCAATGTTTTAAAATAATAATTTTAAACATTAAAATTCCTAAACAAATTACCATTGGTATATAAGGTTGTTTCTGCTGCTAGTGCCTCCAATTCTGAACCCAGATTTTTGGAATCGTAATACTATTATTGAATTAGTAAATTTCAAGTTTACTCAATATTTGTTTTCTTTAATTTAACATATGCCAGCTCATTGGGAGCTTGAATCCACTAGCTCTTCTGAATTTTGTCATTGGGTCTGCTGTTAACGACATACCTTGGAGTTCTGGAGCTGCTAGTGCTATGGACTGGCATTGGGTCCGCCCCACACTCATCTCACATAATTTTAGAAGAACCCACTTATAAGGTAGGTTCCGCATGTCTCACAGGTACCCATAAGGACCGTCTCATAGCGAATTTTTGACGTAGAGTACTCTCCAACTTCATTCTCTCTAGTGTACCTAGATATTTTTTCATAAAAATAGTGTACCTTGAAATAGTCCCTTCCAAAAATAATGTCATGTATAGATATTTTTTCTTAATAATCAATGTCATTCTAATAAATAAAATAATAATAATCAAGAAGTAAGACATGATCTGACATTGTCTTGAGAACTCCTGCATCCAGCATTTGCTCCCTTCTCTCAATCTTGGAATTAATGAAGTACTTAACAGAATTAATTTTAATATTGGAATTTCATCACCATATATCTTTTTAAAAAAAACAGTAACCTAAAGGATTACAAAACAACAAAGTTTACTTGAATGGCTTCATTGTTATATCCATCCAAATAATTCTTGGATGAGGGCGAGAAAGCACGCGCGTGGCTTTGGATGAACTCTCTCCAGATCCGACTTTTGTAATCCTTTAGATTATGATGGACACGTTCCTCCTCGCATGTATTTTACAAATCAACAATAAAAGCCGGTATGGTCTGCTACTCAATGCAACAACTGAGAATTCTTCTAAGGTATTCAAGCTGCTCAAATTCTCCTCGAACCTCTTCCCACTGCAACCAACCAACCAACGACAAACCATACATCAAAAATCAGTATCAATATCAATATCTTCTCTCTGTGACAACTCTACAATGATACACAATATGCAAACAGACTAGACAATATGTAAAAGCTCGGTTAACCAAGGAAAAACACGTTGATACTAGTTTTAATTTTTCTTCTTTGATTGGAAAGAGAACAACATCATATTATTTACGCATATCAAGAGGATGTAAAAAACTTCCATATTTAGGCATAACTGAAATTATGAAGGCAACTCGCTCAGTCTGAACCACAATAAGCATGCAACTGAAAGTGACATTGAGAACATAAGAGAACGCGTATGAGCTTGCAAGAGCTAACAGCCTTCTATTAATAACAAGAACACAAAAGGTTTTAAAGAACAAGAAGCTGTCGGTAATATAATAATGGAAATAGAACTCACTTCTTGGTGAGACACGGATACAAGCTTCCACCCAGCAGCAGCTATATAGCGACGTTTTAGCATTGTATGTCCTAATGCGCTACCTGTAAAGACGAGTAGTAATTCAATGGATTGATCAAAAGTAAGCGAATCCAACTAAACTTGAGAGGTGATAGGAACTGACTTACCTAAATTTCTAGAGAAATGAGTTGGCCCGTCTATCTCAAGAGCAACTTTTCTCTCGACCACAACTGCGTCCAACGTGTACCCGTCCACATTGTATTCTCTCACCCAATCTAAACCAGTGCTAACAAGAAGACGGGCCACCTCCTTCTGAAATGAGGAAGTCACCTTCTGATTAAATCTCTTGGTTCTTCCTGCACGAGCGATTTTCTCCTCCAACGTGCTATTCAGAGATAATCCAAGATTTGGAAACTCCAGTTTCAGACATTGATTCACGAGGTGAACCTGTGAAGCAAACATCATATCCTCCCTGTATTGCTCAGATATCCTTTGCTCCTCAAATTGGGCAAGTGTTTTCCAAACATGTGAAACGAAAACACGATCCATCTGTCCAAAAATAGCATAAGACCAAGATATGTTACCCAGCTGATCTCTACTAAAGTTGAGTATAGGGGTGCCTGGAACATCTTCAGAACCAACATTTTCATCGTTTGCTCGAACTCCTACGTTGTTGGAATTCAAACTTCCATTACCTAAACTACACTTGAATTGATTGGAACTATTGAAAACGTTATCCAGAGAATCCATTAAAAGATCGGCTGGCTCAAAGAGAGAGGCAAAAGCCCACAAAACCTGAGCAATCTCTTGTGGCTGAAAAGTATCGATTATATCCGAAGCCCTCTTTGACAATCCTGCAAAGAGTTCTGGAGAAGAATGTTGCATCGAGGCGAAAGCACCTGCTATGTTAGCAACATTTTGCGAATTGAATTCACCAACCTTGGTCAAGGCTACCTCAGCAACTCTATCCATTTCTGTCAAATAAAGAAGCTCACCGCCAATCTTTGATAATGCCCATGCGATATTTGAAACACCCTGTGCAGAGCACTCGGGCAAGGCTGTCATTGCAATTCCTACAAGCATAGACATCTCCTTTTGTCGGGCAAACGCCAACCTTCTGGTCCTCACCATTGAGACTTTCTCCATATTTTTAGCAATTCTGTGTAAGGCTGTAGCAATGTTTAAAGGCGAAAGAGGGGAGGGGCTAAGTCCTTTTGCAACAGCCATCACTGTCTCAGCAGTAACTTCCAACACGTCTTCAGCAGTCTGTGCTTCAACAATTGCTTTATTCAAGTTAATTTCTTTCATCCGATCCGAAGGCCCAGAAAACTGCGAGAGCCTCTGAATGAATGTTTCCCTGGTTTTTTCCTTTCTTTCATCAAATAACCCTCCTTCAATCATGCTAACTGTGTCCCTGAGGCGACTGGCATCATCTATAGAATCTAAATCAGCCAAAATGGAATCTTCCTCGTCATTATCGAAATCTGAATCGTCATCCAATTTGCTGTCATCCGTCTTCTCAATCTTGGATTTTCTTTTCTTCTTCTTTTTCTTCTCCTTATTACTGTTGACCAAACTCTCTGCGGCAATTGACAAGCCTCTGGCTTCAATAGACTTGAGGGCTATCTTCCGAGCCCTTACACACCAGTCCATTTCATCTGTTTCTCGCAACAACCTAGACTTGTCTTGTTTTTTCCTCTTCTTAGGAGGAAGATAACTAAAAGGGTCTATCTCACCCAGGAATTCCGCCTCCCAGTTGCTAGTAGAGCCTCCATCCTTAGATTGATCTTCATCAGCAGTATCAGTGAGAGCCTCATTATCACCAGCTTCATCGTCATAATCAATAATTTTAGTGCCTGTGAAGGAGTTCTTTTGACTAGGACTAATGCAACAGCTCCTTTGGAAAAGGAATCCCAATCTATTTGCAGGGTTTGTGATGGTAAGTTGTGAAGTTCTAGCTTTTACATTATGAGATAGTATCAAACTGAAATGTAATGGTGGTTCTCTGTGAAAAATGGGGACTCTATGAAGCAATCCAGCTTCCATTCTACTCTAAACAAACAAATAACTATATATGAAACGAAGGTATAAACAGTAGCACAATTTGGACTATAGATAGGTTTCTTGTGGTTCATAAGTGTACTAAGATAATAATCAATAACAATCTCAATCACACACACACACACCAAAATGCAACACGCTAAAGTCGTCTTGCCTGCAAATTAGGCCTGCGCTCCGTGAAATACAGACTTAGCAATGTCCTAAAAGGCTCCTGAATCACCTGCAGTGATTCCATACAAAAGCGCAATAAATAGGAGGCTCAAGAAACATAAAACTCTTGTTTAAAAAAAAAAAAAAAAGAGGCAGCATAAAACTCAAGAAATCAGGCAAAAAAAGATAAAGATGGCAACTTTATACTCCGTCCGTTTCATAATACAAGTCTTTTTAGCATCCCAAACTGTGTCTTTTTCCAACTTTTAAGAATGTTTTTTCCAAAATTATCCTTGCTCGGAGGGAAAGAGAGATAGATTGGTGGTTGAGACTTCAGGGTATAACAATAAAAATTCCCCTTGTCTCCCTTCCTTTTTCTTAATCTATGCTAAAGTACATAGAAAGACTGCTATTATGAAACGGAGGGAGTGATCATATATTTAATAAATTCAATGAAGACTAAAAATATTCAATCCAGTAACTGGGCTCATCAAAGAAGTAAAAAGAAGCCCATATATAGTATATATTCAGTAATTCAACGCCTTTCGAAAATGAACAAAATTGCACCATAATTCATTAATTCAAGACACGATAAATATTGAGCAAAAAAGATAGCCAAAATTCTGAATCGGTGAAGGAAAAAGACAACAAATCCCTACCCACCAAAAACAAATCCCAGAAAAACAAAGGGTTTTGATTGAATTGTAAATGGAAATAACTGGAAATGAATCTCTTAAGAAAACAGAATAATTTTCCTCAAGAAAATATAAAATATTTCATGAATGAGAATAATAAGAATAATAATAAAAAGAATAGATGTGGGAATTGAAATAACAAAAAAAAAAAACAGAACTGCAACTCACTCACTCTGAATTAATGTGGAGTTCTGGGAAAGAAAGAGTGGTGGAAACTTGGGAGCTTCAAAGCTAACGGAAATAGTTGGATAACAAATCAAATCCACACCAAAGTCTACCCCAGTTATTGAACTTGATAATTTTCTCTCATTTTTAGGGGCAAATTGGTCCTTTTGTCTCTAAACAATTTATAGTCCTGCATAAGGTTCCAAAACAATAATTTTGGACAATAAAATGGCAAATTGGTCATTATTCTCCCTAAACAATTTATGAATCAGGCATAAGGTCCCTAAAGATGTTTTCTATACATTAAAATCCTCAAACAATTTACGATTGATGTATAAGGTCCTTCCGTAAAAAAAATGTTAGTCAACTGTCAATTCAAAATTTTAATCCAGTCAACCGAAATATTTAAAGGGCATTTTTGGTACATCACATTGAAATTAATCCACCAAAATTCCCCTTCTCCCTCTTTCTTCTCAAAAGCACCCCCACCCAAACCCCTTCTCCCCCCCCCCCCACCCCGGCAAAATCGCCCACCGCCGACTCCCTTCTTGAAGGGGTAATAATAATGCTTTTTCCACCCTACTTCACACAACAAAAGACATGGAAAATACCTAAATAAAAAATGAACTCTATTCATCAAAGATCTATTGACCCAATTACTTCTCTCTCTCTTTTCGATTTTGATTCCTTTTTTCGCTTTATTTTGAAAATTTTGGTATATATATAAATAATATGAATTTTTCTCTGTTTGATTTTGATTCCTTTTTTTGCTTTATTTTGAAAATGTTGGTGGTGGCCAATTTTCCATATTGAAACTTTGTTCAAGAAGAAAAGTATAAATATGGCCTTTCTTGAGAATTCAGATTGAGATATCACTGTAAAATGGTTTCATCATCTCACAAGTTTCTTTAATTATTTATTGTGTTCAAAGACCAATCCACGATCATTTCTCAAAAACCCACTTCATTTTCCCCAAAATTTGATTGATTGCTCTGTTGTTCTTTGCAATTTCCTAATTGATCTTGATTTTCTTAATGTTTTTTACCTGTAGATGGGTAGTGGGGATGCGTCGGGGAAGAAGGATGAGGGCTAGGTGGGGCTGGGTGCATTTCGGGGGAGTGGGGTGGGGGATGGAGTCACGGGATACCAATTTTACCCCTGCAAGTTTGAGCTTTGACTCGTTTTTTTTTCAAAATTGTGTTGACCCGTCACTTTTTTTTACAGAAGGACCTTACACACCAATCGTAAATTGTTTAAAGATTTTAATGTCCAGAAAAATTCGTTAGGGACCTTACGCCTGATTCATAAATTGTTTAGGGACAATAACGACCAATTTGCCACAATAAAATAAATAAACAATTTACCATTGGTATATAAGGTCCTTCCGTCCAAAAAAATGTTAGTCAACTGTTAAATAAAAAATTCAATAGGGTCAACGGAAATAGGTTAAGGGCATTTTTGGTACATTAGGTTTAACATAATGTACAAAAAATGCCCTTAACCTATTTCCGTTGACCCTATTGAATTTTTTATTTAACAGTTGACTAACATTTTTTTGGACGGAAGGACCTTATATACCAATAGTAAATTGTTTAGGGATTTTATTGTTCATAATTATTGTTTTGGGACCTTACTCCTAAGTTATAAATTGTTTAGGGACAATAATGACCAATTTGCCGTTTTAGGAAGGTAATTTTACCCCTTTTATTGATTATTGAATATGTAAACTCCACCTGCTAAAGTTGGTCGGATTCCATCGTAAAATTGATAGCAATGATTCTTAATGTCCAAAAATTGTCCGAGTATTCTTTATGCCCTTAAAACAACAAAGAGACTATCGAGGTCAAACGAAAAAGTGTCCAAACGAACGAGACGATTTTTTTTTTTAAATATATAAACATCAAATTCGTCAAGGAGAGATGGCCCGGTGGGTACAACTCTCTCCACTCAGGGTGAGAACTCGAGCTTGATAACGGTCACAGGCCAAAAATATCCTACCTTTTGCCAAATAAACCTAAATTCCGTTGACTAGTTCGCAATAGTTCTCAAACAATTATAAACGAAATGACCAATTTGAGAGTTTTTGCAAATTTTCGAGATGATTTTGCTTTTTCTGGAATTAGAGTGGTTGCTTACCACAAGTAAGGGTGTTAAATGGGCTTTGAGTTGAGTTTGGTCAAATCCAAATTCGATCCAACTTATTTAGTTTTGAAAATAATTGTTATTGAGTCTGAACTCAATAGAGGTTTCAAAATGAAGTATGGGCTTACATAACTTGGAGATAAATGAGTCGAGTTCAGATTGGCTCGAACCTATTAACAGTGTTACTAATGAGCGTTGTGGCACTAAAATGTTCTTCTTCCCCACGAACAAGAAACAAAAGAACACAACATTATCTCTCAATACTCAATAACAACCATATTAAGAGATAATAACTTAGTGATCGCGTCTTTTTGACTTTTAGTTTATAAGAAAATCAAGAATTAAACCCTGACAACTCTAGAAAAACATTCATATTAGTAATTATCTCAATGAAGATCTTTCTAAGTATGAAATGTACACCAAGCAGTTTGGTGACCTAGATTGTCTCGAAATTCTTGAACAACAGTAGCAAGCTCAGTTTCATCACCTTTCTTAGAAATCAACAATCTACGAAACTATGGACGTATCAACTGTCCCATAGATTGTCTCGAAAAAATGAAGAAAACTGAGTAGTCTTTTTGTTTTGTTTGTTTCATTATTTTCTCATAACAAGTGTTCTTATTAATAAATATTACACACATCAATTATTAAACATAGTTTAAATTAAACGAGCCACCGTTAAAAATATATATATATATATATATATATATATGTATATATATAAACGAACCTATATTAATGGATTATTAATTCTCCAAATCGAGTATTCATAATTTAGTTGATCATACACATATAACTTTCAAATATTATTTATAATAAGATCGTGAATTCAAAATATCTTAAAAGCAACTAATGTTGTAAAACTACATGATTTCTTATTAATAAATCACAGTGATTGATCGATCTCAATCAAATTAATTGAGTTGAATATTTGAATACCAATCACAAAAAGAGTATTAATCCTCCACAAATAGAAAACATATATTTCACTAAATATGAATTCAACTCCAAACTTCTTAAACAATGATATGTATTGTTGTACTATGAAAATGACTAAACTATATCCAAAGATAATATATGTTGGATTCACGTGTTGACAACTTCTAAGAAACTTCTTAATAATGATTGATTGTAATAAAATGTTTTTTTTTGACTTGCGATTGTAATAAAATGTTAGATTTATCTTCTATTTATCCCTATTTATAACTCTAATTTTAGAGTGTTAAATGTTAATATACGTTGAATTTACATTAAAAAGGTATATATTCTTTCCTAATATAGTTCCTTTAGTTTCTTTTCTTGATCGTGCTTAGATTAGAAGGAACTAAAATGAGAAAGCATTAGCAAAAATGGATCTACTTTTTGGTGGAAGGGAATCAAGTATTTCCTTTTTAGGATAATTATTAACCATATAAGTCTTTGAGGAGATTTCATTTTGATGTGAAAAAAGAAATTTCTATTATAAAATGGATGGAATTCTAGAGTGAATTCCACCACAAAATTAGAATATAATATAAAGATGAAGTAAACAAGACACAAGAGATAGAAGAAGTATTTCTATATTATTTCATTAGTCCATCTTACATCAAAATAAGCACTCTATTTATAGGTTTAGAAAATGTAGGTTATGAAACCTTTCATAAAAGGTAGATAATGGAGCTTGAATGTGTAGGTTATGGATTTCTTGTAACTCCTCTTTCAATGGGAGAGTTAAGGTATCCATAATGTTGAAGGGGTTATGCAATAAGGACTCCAACCTTAATATATAATATTTTCACAACACTCCCCCTATGGAGTCCTTAATATAAAGAATATGCCTCATTAAAACCTTACTAGAGTAAAAAAAACCAGTGGAAAAAAAAACTCTCTAGTGAAGAAAAAAGAGTACATTATTCTTTATATTTTACTCCTCCTGCTAACTAGATCCCTTAAGATCTCTGTACCGACGCATGCCAATCTTATAAATCAACTTCTGAAAGGTTGAAGTCGGTAATGTCTTAGTAAACAAATCTGCCAGATTTTTACACGACTGAATTTGTCGCACTTCAATTTCACATTTCTTTTGAAGTTCGTGAGTAAAGAAGAATTTAGGTGAAATGTGTTTTGTTACATCTCCCTTGATATATGCTCCACTCAATTGAGTTATGCAAGCTGCATTATCCTCATACAATATTGTAGGGATTTCTTTCTCAAAAGATAAATTACTATTCTCTCTAATATATTGATTCAATGACCTCAACCACACACATTCTTGACTTGCTTCATGAATAGCTATTAATTTAGCATGATTTGAAGATGTGGCTACTATAGACTGTTTTGTAGAACGCCATGATACAGCAGTCTCGCCACAAGTAAATAAATAGCCAGTCTGAGAACGTGTTTTATGAGGATCAGATAAATAACCCGCATCTGCATATCCAACCAATGCTGATTTTGATTCCTTATAATAAAATAATCTGAGATCCATTGTTCCTTGGAGATACCGAAGGATATGTTTAACTCTATTCCAATGTCGTCGAGTAGGAGAATAACTATATCTTGCAAGTAAATTTATTGCAAATGATATATCATGACGAGTATTATTTGCAAGATACATTCGTGCACAAATAGCACTAAGATATGGTACTTCAGGACCAAGTAGTTCTTCATCTTCCTCTCAGGGTCGGAAAGGATCTTTAGTAACATCTAATGATCGGACGACCATTGGAGTGTTTAAGGGATGTGACCTATTCATTTAGAATCTTTTCAGGACTTTGTTAGTATATGTTGATTGATGAATAAGGATTCCATCTTCTAGATTATCAATTTGTAAACCAAGACAAAATTTGGTTCTCCCAAAATCCTTAATCTCAAATTCCTTTTGCAAATAATCTATTGCTTTAAGAAGCTCTTCAGGAGTCCTAATGAGATTAATATCATCAACATATATTGCAATTATAGCAAAACCTGAACCCGATCTTTTAATGAAAACACGTGGACAAGTTGGGTCATTCTTTTATCCGGCTTTGTAGTAAACTCTCACTTAGGCGGTTATACCACATTCTTCCATATTGCTTTAATCCATACAGGGATTTTAGCAATTTAATAGAATAATTTTCTCTAGTGCTTGACTTACATGTTTCAAGCATGCTAAATCCTTCAGGGATTTTCATGTAAATTTCAATATCCAGATTCCCATACAAATATGCAGTAAGTACATCTAAAAGACGCATATCGAGATTTTCATGCACTTCCAGACTTACAAGGTATCAAAATATAATCGCATCAATTACAGGAGAGTAAGTCTCCTCATAGTCAACACCCGGTATTTGCGAAAAACCTTGTGCTACTAGTCGTGTTTTATATCTCACGACTTCATTTTGTTCATTCCGTTTTCGCACAAATATCCATTTATAACCAACGGGTTTTACCCCTTCCGGTATTCGGACTACAGGTCCAAAAAACTCACGTTTAGCAAGTGAGTCTAATTCCGATTTTATTGCTTCTTCCCATTTTAACCAATTCGACCTACGCCGACATTCTTCTATTGATCTTGGTTCAGGATCTTAATCATCACTTAGAACATCTACTGCTGCATTATATGCAATATCCATAATCGTATTCATACGATTCCAATTTTTGCCAGTAGCAACAAAATCTATGGATTTTTCTATGTTCTCATTATTCGTAGATACATGAACCATTGGATCAATAATTTCTTGGTCCGTTCTTACTAACTCTTTAGGAGTATTACTTTGATCATTTAATCCTTTTCTTTTCCGAGGATTTTTATCTTTAGAACCAATGGGTCAGCCACGCTTCAGGCATGTTTTGGAATCTGAAGCTATAGAGCTTATACTTTGTCCTGCAAAGACATCTATTCGCATAGGAGCATCTAGAGCCGGAAGATGAGATTTGGTAATTCTTGTAGAGTTGGAAAAAGCATCAGGCAACTAATTTACAATTCTTTACAAATGAATTATTTTCTGAACTTCAAGTTCACTAGTACTTGTCCGTGGATCCAAATGACTTAATGTTGATGTTTTCCATGTAATTTCATTCTTTTGTTGTTGATTTTCTCTCCCCCCCCCCCTTCCCCTCCCCAATGTGGGGAACATTGTCTCATCAAAGTGACAATCAACAAACCTACCAGTAAAGACATCGCCTGTTAATGGCTCAAGATATCTGATGATGGAAGGAGAATCATATCCCACATATATTCCAAGTCTTCTTTGAGGACCCATTTTTGTACGCTGATTTGGAGCAATAGGGATATAAACTCCACACCTAAATATTCTCAAATGAGATATATTCGGCTCAGAGCCAAACGCCAAATGTAGAGGATAATATTTCTGCGAACTAGTGCTGATGCATGCAAAATAGCATGACCCCAAACTGATATTGGGAGCTTTGTTCTCATCAACAAGGATCTAGCAATCAATTGTTCTCGTTTAATGAAGGATTCTGACAATCCATTTTGCGTATGAACATGTGCTACATGATGCTCAACTGTTATACCAGTTGACATGTAATAAGCATGAAAGGTATGAGAAGAATATTCACCAACATTATCTTAACGGATTCTCTTGATGGGATAATTTAGGAATTGTGCCCTTAATCTAATTATTTGAGCAAGTAACCTCGCAAATACCAAGTTGCGGGTTGATAATAAGCATACACGCGGCCATCGGGTAGATGCATCAATTAAGACCATAAAATATCTAAAAGGTCCACATATATCACCATGAATTCTTTCCAAGAATGCAGGAGATTCAACTCCTACTTTTGGTGGTGATGGCCTAACTATTAATTTCCCTTGAGAACAAGAACCACATTTGAATTCACATATCTTATGAATTTTAATTGATGGACATGCGAATTTTTAATTATTCTGCGCATCATTATGGATTCAGGATGATCCAATCGGTCATGCCAAACTATAAAGTTATCTGGATTAGTAAACTTCTGGTTTACTAAATGATGCATTTCAATAGCACTAATTTTTGCATAATACAAGCCAGATGAGAGAGATGGTAGTTTCTCAAAAACATATTTTTTGCTAGAAACGTTTGCAAAAATACATAGAAATTCTGCATTTTGATCATTCATCGTTTCAATGTGATATCCATTTCTGCGAATATCTCTAAAACTTAATAAATTTCTCTAAGACTTTGTAGAGAATAATGCATCTTGAATGACCAACATAGTTCCTTCAAGTAAAAATATACAAGCTCTTCCGGAGCCTTCTATTAATTTTGCACTACCATTTATGGCTTGGACACTAGTTTTTCTCATATTTAAAGAAGAAAAATATTTCTCAGTTTTAAGTATTGTGTGTGTTGCTCCACTGTCAATAAGACATATATCACTATCTCCAATCTTTAATCTAGAAGAGGGAACAATAGTCATTTTCCTTCAATGCAAAATTAAAATAATTTAATAAATTTGAAGGAAATAAATACATTTATTCATCATAGTACGAATGTACTATTTATTACAAAAGGAACTAGTAAACTAAAAAGAGAACTTAGAATGAAAAAAAAAAAATACTTAATTAACTGAAATGAAGACATAATAAACTAAAATTGAAAATAAAATTTTAAATCTTCTGGACTGTTCCATCACCAATAAGGTGATCTATATTTCCCTCCAGATGTTAAAAGAAATCAGCAACATCCAAGTGTGTCACATCAATAGACATATCATCCATATAATCATCATCATCATAAGTATTCTTTTGGGAAGCGTAATTTGCCTCAAAACTCTTGACTTTCTTTTTAATTGATGCTTGATAAAGATCAATGAGGTGCTTAGCTGTATGATATGTACGAGCCCAATGACCTGCCACTCCACACCGATAACAAATTTCTTCACGATCTTTCGGATCAATATCCTTCCCTTTTTTCTTATCGTTCCTTTTCACGGTTGAGGAACCATCCTCATTATTATTATAATAGGGAATGCTTTTACCGCGTCCACGTCCACGACCTTGGCCACGTCCGCGACCACGACCTCTTCCACAGTTATAAAATCTAGTCGCATTAACTTCAGGGAATGGAGTGGAACAAGTAGGTCGAGATTCATGATTTTTCATCAATAACTCATTATTTTGTTCAGCCCCAAGAAGACAAGAAATCAAATCAGAATACTTTGTAAAACCTTTTTCTCGATATTGCTGCTACAGGAGCAAATTCGAAGCATGAAAAGTGGTAAATGTCTTTTCTAGCATATTAGCATCACTAATATTTTCTCCACATAATTTCATTTGAGAAGTAATTTTGAACATGGCTGAATTATACTCACTAATAGACTTAAGATCCTAGAGTCGTAAATGTGACCAATCATATCGTGCCTTTGGAAATATGACCATCTTCAGGTGGTCATATATTTCCTTCAAATTAGTCCACAAAGTAAGTGGATCTTTCACCGTAAGATAATCCGCCTTCAAATCCTCATGAAGGTGACGGCGGAGGAAGATCATAGCCTTAGCACGATCTTGGTTTGATGCTATGTTATTTTCTTTGATGGTGTCTCCAAGACCCATTGAATCGAGATGAATTTCAGCATCCAATTTCCATGATATGTAATTTCTCCCGGTGATCTCAGGCGCTACAAAATCAAGCTTAGCAAGGTTAGCCATAAAAATAAACTTTAAAAAAAAAAAAATCAACTTACTTTAACCTCCTTTTGATATAAGCCTCAGATGTAATATAGAAATTATTAACTGATTTTTTTCCCTTAAACTAAAGAGACTTCATGCTGATAACACATTATAAAATGGATGGAATTTTAGAGTGAATTCCACCACAAAACTAGAATATAATATAAAGATGAAGTAGACAAGACACAAGAGATAGGATAAGTATTTCTATATTATTTCATCAGTCCATCTTACATCAAAATAAGCCCTCTATTTATAGGGTTAGAAAAGGTAGGTTATGAAACTTTTCATAAAGGGTAGATGATGGAGTTTGAATGTGTAGGTTATGGATTTCTTGCAACTCCGCTTTTAATGGGAGAGTTAAGGTATCCATAATGTTGAAGGGGTTATGGAATAAGGACTCCAACCTTAATATATAATATTTTCATAACAATTTCACAATATTCAATAAGTTGTAAAAAATAAAAGGAAAATGTTGTTTTCCAAGAAATAAAAAAGTATAAATTGAAACCGTAAACCGAGTTCGGTCCGCATATGACGCAGAATATTTTTTTGTGTACATACAAAATAAATTGTAGTAGACAATTTTTTGTATATTTAACGACTGAAAAATATAAATGTATGTTATCGTCTTTAAAAAAGAATCAATTATCATATCAAACTCATTTGATGATTAAATTTTTTTCCGCAGACTTAAACAACCGTGCCAACTACCAGTCTGCTCCCATTAACACAAGTTTTTTCTTTTTTTTGAAAGGCCATTCACACAAATTGACATCACAACCCCGTGTATACACAGTGTGACCGTTAAATAAAATAAAATAAAATATTTTTTATTTTTTTGCTTGAGTTGGGTTTTGTCATTATTATGGGTTAAGATATACCTTCGACACCATAGATAACTTACAAAGATTTTTATAAATTGTTCTCCAATATTTTTTTTTGAGCGCCCGAAGGCGATTGCCCCCGAAGGGGAAGAGCGGAGAGTACCCTAGATAGGGAAGATTGAAGCATGCCCCATGCCTGGGGAGGGAAGATAAGCCTCATAAGGAGGATAAATTATTTGCCCCATTATGGGGAGATATAGGAATCGAACACGGGACCTCCGCCCCGTGTTCGGGTAGCCTTACCACTCGGGCTACCCGATTCCCATAATTGTTCTCCAATATTATTTTCACCTTGACAGTGGCACTCGATCGCATTATCCTTGTGAGAAAATGTGCCATTCTTACCATATAAACGAATAAAATAACCATATATAGGCACGCCAAACGAAAGAGCCACTTTTTTTTTTACTATCAACCTAATATATTGTTACATCAAGTTTGGTACGCTGGAATAAAATATAATAAAATCCCTTTCTAGATAGAATCGCTTTCCACCCAAAATCTCTTTCCATTCCAGTGTTTGGAAGACAAAGTCAGTATGAAATGTCTATTCCTTTTATCTGTTTGGTAAAACTATATTTTAATGTCATAATGGAATGAAATTAAATACAATATGACCTAAATGCCTTTTAGCATATACTAACGTTAAACCTTTTTTCCCGATAAAACCTAATTAAACATTCCTTACAAAATCTTACTTGAATAACATTGATATTATATATAAAAAATATTTATATATAACTATATATATTGTTGAAACATGATTTTTTATTAAAATTTCAACACAGTAATAAAAATTTTACTTTTAAATTTAAAAATATATTAAAAACTACTACCAAGAAAAAGAAATATTTATAAAATTACAATCTATGAAATTATACTAAGTGAAATAGAATATTTATGAGTAAATATGAATACGTTGCTATGTAAAATGAACGTAATAATTAATTAAAATAGTGGTATAAATGTCAGTTACTATTTATTTATGATTCCAACTTATCCTGTAAAGGTCATTCTATAGGTTTTGGTGTGTGGAATGACTTTCCCACTTCTTCCTAGAATCATCATTCTGGTGGAATGGCGTTTCCAACTTAAATTGGCCAAACCAAACATTGGAATGGAAAGAGAAGTTGGAATGATCATTCCATTCCAACACCTAATGTGCTCTTAGGTCCTTATAATACTAAATTGTTGAATCGTTAATCCAATTATTTAATTTAGGCAAATTGGCGCCCCATGTCCAAAATCTATTTATGATTTTTACGAAAGGTAAAAAAACAATGTTTTTACAAAGTTGCATCCAAAAACAATTTACAATTGGTGGAGTCCATCATTCCGTCAAAAAATGGGTTGGTCAACTGTCAATTTGAAATTTGAAGTTAGTCAACAATAAAAATATGTGGGGTATTTTCAAAATTTGGTATTAAAACACACTTCCCAAAATCCGACCCACATCAAATCCGACCTGACCCGACCCATTGTGGATTCCCTTAAAAATCGAAATATATTCACCCGTCTTTCCCCAAAGCCCTAACCCAATCTCATTTCTTTTCGATAATTAAGTTTTATTTATTTTTATGTCTGCGGATTTTTATTGTTTATAATACTGTATGCGGATATTGTTGGACAAATTGAATTTTCTCAATGAATTAAAGTGTAATTAAAGCTGTCGTGAGGACATATTTGAGCTAATATAAATATATGCTATACCACTCGAGTCTTAATGTTATTGAGTTTTTCACGAAGCGGGTTGCGCAAGCTTCGCGATGATATATAACATGTGAGAAAACCAATTCTTGGTGTGAATGATAAATTTGTATAAAGTGGGGTGGATGAAATGTGAAAAATGGGTTTTAAACCCACATCCCACATAGGAAACCCATGAAAGAGAAATTCACTTTATATGTTTAAGTGGTTTACTTGGGTTTAAATTGTATTACTACTATTATGCCCTATGTTAGAACCTCGCGTGCACCCGCGCATGGGGGGTGCAAATGGAAGGTCTGTGGATACCAAATTAGCTTGAACTTGTGTGCAGGTGCGACCTGCGTACACGAATGTCGAACAAAAATACGCGGGCCTGATCAGCTAAGTTTTTTTCCTACTGGTTTGAATTCAAACTTTGCTGCTGTAACAGCTGAGAACTTCAGCAGTTTAAGAAGAACAAAGAAAAAAATTTCCCATCTTCCTCTGCATTTGCATATCATTCTGAGAGTTCCAAACTATTAATCCATTCGAAGTTCTGTTTCTTCTGTTTCAAAGAAACAGTTGGGTTGGGCGTTGTACCTTAGGAATTCAATGTTCGTGAGTGCCTGAAGCTGATAAAAGGCAGGACATATTGAATTTAAGGGGAAGCGGTTTTTCTGCTGTCTCGTTCAGGATATTAATCCAAATCGATTGAGGTTCTGAATTTTAATTTATTACTGTTTTCTATATTTTCCTATTCAGATAATACATAAGGCAGTGCAGAAATAATTTTATTTTCTGTCCAGATTTAATTTTTCTGTTTAGATTTTAGTATTCCAGAAGAATTATCCAACAAATATATGCTTACGAAGTGTTTTATGTTTTTTTTAAAAGATTTTTGAGATATTTATGATAATATAATCAGGGAGCTGAATTGATGGGGAAGTACGTGATCAATGTTCCAAGAGGTGTTGTTGTTTATTCTCCTGAAGAAATTAAACAGGCTGTTAAGTCAGCTTTTCCCAATTTGAGTGGATTAATTATTTTCTAATGTCCTTATTACTGCGAACTTTCTTTTGATTTTGATTTTATTTATAGACCTTACTGGTTTTGCTAATATTTCTTGGTGGCGAAGTCACAAATCCTTGCCGACGGACGTGGCTTAGGGACATTTAAGAATGGTTTAAAGGGTGGAGTTCACATACTCAAGGTTGAGGAGGTTGGGAGCTATGGAAGCTGAAGAAGAAAAAGAAATGAGATTGGGTTAGGGCTTTGGGAGGGACGGGTGAATATATTTGGCAAAATGGTGAATTTAGTCCATATTCCCGATTTTTTTCTCCCAAATGATCCCCGAACTAAATTTTTTGGTATTACACTCCCCAAATATTTTGCGTTTGGCGGATTTAGTCCTTCCGTCCAATTCTGTTACGGAAAAAATGAATTTTAAATTATTTTTTTAAAGTTGTTGTGAAATGACCATTTTACCCATCTCATCCTTCCCCATCCCACCCCATCCTTACCCCTCCGCCGCCGCAGCAGCAAAGAGATGAAGAAAAGTCAATTTGCTTAAGATGTCTTGGTCTTGGTCTTGGTTTTGAACTCTATGCTTTTGGTTGCTATTTACAAAAAGATGAAGTTCAAGAGAATAGAATTAGCTAAATCCAGTTTGATCTCATTTAAATTTGCTTACAGGATCAATTTTTGAAACTATAGAAAAATAATTTATTTTTTTTAAACCCACCGCCACCGCCACCTCCTCCTCTTGCCTCTCCCTCCACCACCTCCGTTCCCGACCTCCCCTTTTCCCCAAATCCACCACCACCTCTCTCCGCACCCTCCATAAACCATCATTCCAATTAATTAATTTTATTTGTTTTAATTGGATTTTGAGCAATTAAATTGTTTTCTTAATGGAAGCCCAAAGGTTGTGGCGGCGGTGGGATGGCTCAATGAACAAATTGAAAGGGAAGCTCAATGGTTATCACAATAGATGCATATATTGTGGGAACTGAGATGGTTGGCCTTGGTTACTGCAGAAAAAAGGCTGTTTTGCTCCGGCTTGTCTGGCTGTTCAGAAGCATCGCCACCAGAAGAACCCCTCCTGCTGGTCTGGTTGTTCTGCTCGTTGATGTGGTGGTTTTGAGGCCATTATTGACTCTTTTTTATGATTTTTTTTTGAGAAACCCATTTGAGAAAAAGCTCTAACTTTGATTAATTTTGGGGGTAGAAAAGAGAAGAAACTTTTGGTGGTTCCTGAGTTCAAAGAAGGAGGCATGGCAGTGGTAAAATTGGAGTGGGTTTTGTTTTTCTTGTCTGGAAATTTGGGGGTACTCCTCGATGGTGAAGGAGTGGTGGTGGCAGCAGCGGAGATGATGCTGCGACATGTAATTAGATTTTTGTTTAAGCCAGGCTTCTTGTTGCGTCAATGCAATCCATATGCTTAGAAAGTTTGGGTGGAGAGAATGTGGTTGATCTGAGGTTGTAGGAAACAACATTCATACAACATACCTTTGGGGGCCGCCTCAGATCAAAGGTCTTCATTCATTTATGGATCCCATTAATGTATCTGGATTTTTGCCTTTGGGGTGCGGTGGCTCCGGCGGCGTTGCTAGAAAATTAATCATCAGATGGATTATTAATACATTATTCCATAATACCCTTTCTTTTTTCGAGTTTTGCTTTATTTTTTTGCCCATTAACACCACTCCTTGACAGAATTGGACGGAAGGACTAAATCCGCCAAATGCAAAATGTTTGGGGAGTGTAATACAAAACAATTTAGTCTAGGGACTAAATTTACCATTCTGCCAATATATTTATATTTTTAAGGGAACCCGCAATGGGCCGGGTCGGGCTTGATGTGGGTCGGATTATGAGAAGTGTGTTTTAATAATAAATTCTAAAAGGAAATATCTGATATGGACCGGGTCCATGTGGACTATGTGGTCCAGATTTGGCCACATCCCTGCAGAATGAGGAGAGAGAAGGAAATGCAGTGATGTGGCCAAATCTGAACCGCATGGTCCAATGGACCTGGTCCATGACAGAATAGACCATTACAAAAATACCCCTCATATTTTGATTGTTGACTAACTTCAAACTGGCAGTTGACCAACCCATTTTTTGACGGAAGAATAGACTCCACCAATTGTAAATTGTTTTTGAATGCAACTTTGTATATTTTTAGACCTTTCGTAAAAAATGGTAAATAAATTATGGATTAGAGGCGCCAATTTGCCTTTAATTTATAACTTTTATTTAACAACTGTATATAAACCATTCATTTGAAACAATAATTATAATGCCCCTCCAAAACCTTAATATTTGCACCCAAAAAAAAACAAATTTGGCAGAACAGATTAAGATGAACCCACCCTCCAAAACCTTCATCATCATCATCATCATCATCAAGTAATCTCTCCTCCATGATTTATTCTCTTTTCACTTTCCTATCACTTTCTTGATTATAATCCCATCACCCTAATTTATTCTTCCCATTGAAACTCACTACTAATCTCTATTCTCTTTCTTTCTCCTAATTTATTGGGAAGGATCAGCCACTGTTGTCGGCGAAAACATAATAAAACGCAAAGGGCAGGAAGAGATTCTCTTCTTTCTCAATTTCATTCAGTTAGTCAATTTCTTATCTTTTTGCCATCTGGGCTTTCTTTCTTTTTCTCATTTTTTTTTGGTTTCTTTCTTTGTTTTACTGTTTAATTTAATTCGTTATCGTATGATTTCAGATGGTTTTTTTGTGATTTTATGTAAATGCTTAATGTTTATAGTTTTGTGATGTGAGTTCTTGACAGAATCTTGAATTTTCTGCTCTTTATCAGAGAAAAAAGAGGGAAAAAGAAGAAGAAAGATTCATATTTGTTGATGATATGCTTTTCTGGGTTTTCGATATTCGTTGTGATTTAGTGGATTGTTATATCAATGTGATGATCAAGTGTAAAAAGAAAGCTTTAGGGTGTATTTGGACTGTTTTTCTTTTTAAAAGAGTTGTTTTGGGGGTGAAAAAAGTGCTTTGTTTTGTATTAATTTTGTCATGTTTAGCTGGGTTCTTAGGGTACATGACCCTTTGTATATGTTTGTGTACTATGATGCACTTGATATTAACAAACATAAGGCCCTTCTTCTTGTTGGATTATTTTTGTGTATTCTTCTAACTTTATATTCTATGTTTATGACCTGAAATTAGGAACTATCTTTGTTTCTTCTTATATGAGTAGTTTGACTTTTTCCCTTAGCAGATTCTTTCTATGCAGTTTTAACTAACTGTATCAAATTTTGGAGTCACTAAATTCCCCTTTGACTTCATTACTTTTGATTTCCTCACTTGGAAGAAGTTCTATATGTTTTTCTATTTTTTTTATTTTATAGGAAATGATGACCGCGGCCACCAATTTTGGAGCACTCGAGCTTGCTTGGTCTTTTATGTTCTATGTTAGAGAATAAAAGAATAGTTTTACCTTTTGCTTAAGGTTGCAGAGTGCAATGAACTTTTTGCAGTTTTCCTCTTCTTTTTGGCTAAAAACCTTTAATATCCTTTCATCAAGTTTTATAAGTTTTTCCTAGTTTGATGGGTATTATATGAACTTTTAAAAGTTAACTTCTTTTCCCGTTTGGCTACATTATTTGATGAATTCTCTAAAATCCTTATTTAAGCTAATGTTTTGAAATATATAATTATTGTTCTGTAAAGAAAAAAACTACATCAGAAAGAAAGAAATGATTGGTCTGTTTTCTTTGTAGTTTAGCTAATTCCTTTAATAACTTTGGTAGGTCATAGATGTCTAAAGTTGACATTGATCGCGAAGATGAAAGTGAGGACTTGCCATATACACATGCAGCAGATGGTATTCAAGAAACTATCCATGTTAGTGGACAAGGAGGTCGTGCTGATCAAACCCAGGCATCCAAGACGATGAAAAGCTCTGCTACAAAGGTATGAGAGCATTTGTTTTTCAGTTTTTCCCTTTTTGGGTTGGGTGGGTGGGTGGGGGAGTCTTGATGATATAGTTTTGATAGATGAGACAAGAGCGGGTGTTAATGCCAAGTTGGATGTATGGAGACAAACCTTAGAATCTAAAGGTTTTAGGATTAGTAGAAGTAAAAAGCAGTATATGGAGTGTAAGTTTAGCACTAGCGAGCAGCGAGCAAAGCTGTAGTAACTTTAGGTGACAAAAATATCTCGGAGAGTGAGTATTTTCGATACCTTGGTTCTATTATTCAAAAGGACGGAGAGCTTGACGGAGATGTAGCACATCGAGTTAAAGGCTGGTTGGGTGAAATGGAAGAGTGCGACGGGTGTTTTGTGTGATCGTAATGTACCGGCGAGATTGAAGGGAAAGTTTTACTGAGCCACTGTTAGGCCGGCATTATTATATGGTACGGGAATGTTGGGCAACTAAGAGGTGTCATATTCGGGAAAAATGCATGTAGCGGAGATGCGTATGTTAAGATGGATGTGTGGGCATACGAGAATAGATAGAGTGAGGAATGAGACTATTCAGAAGAAGGTTGGTGTAGCACCTATTGAAGATAAGATGAGAGAGAACCGTTTGCGTTGGTTTGGGCACATTAGATGTAGGCCAGTGATGCTCGGTTAGGAGAATTGAAGGATTATGTAATGTAGATGGCGTAAGAGGTAGAGGGAGACCGAGGAAGACTTGGATGGAGGTGATAAAAGGGGACATGAATCTGTTAGAAATAGATGAGAGTTGTGTTTGGGATCGAAAGAAATGGAGAGATTGCATCCATGTGGATGACCTTACGTGATTCTTACTTTGGTTCATGTAGCCGACCCCAATCTGTTGGGATTAAGGCTTGGTTGTTGTTGTTGTTGTTGTT
This sequence comes from Vinca minor, assembly GCA_026122235.1. NCBI lineage: Eukaryota > Viridiplantae > Streptophyta > Magnoliopsida > Gentianales > Apocynaceae > Vinca > Vinca minor. The sequence goes on along the minus strand of JAOCZM010000289.1, from coordinate 6,299,308 downwards.
GTTGTGGGTGGGGGGGGGGGTGTGAGGGGATAGGATTATTAATATTTTTGTTATGCAATCACAACATTGTAAGAGAATATGTTATTGCCCCCTCGTTTCCCTTCTCTAGTAACCCCCCGCCTCCTCCTCCTCCTCCTCCTCCTCCTCCAAAGGGAAAGAAAGAAGAAGAAAGAAACGGAGAGAAACCAAGTAAAAGCATCCTAAAAGTACATTGATTTCACATCAGAGTTCATTGTAGGAACTGACTGATGAGCGCTGTTGTTGGATACCATCTTGCGAAATCTACTGTGGGCTTCACATGTTTCTGTGAGGGGGGTACGATATCCTGAGTGCAGTTAAGAATGTTCCTCCTGCACAACTGAAAGGAGAGAAGCTCTAGCAGGGAGCAATTTTTGTTAGCTGTTTTATTAGCTGTAAAAGTAATTGTCAAATAGCATAAGCTTTGGTTAACTGGAAACAATGTTGGAGGTGCGATTACTTTCCTGTTTGGTTGAATCTTGAAGGCAACTTGAGATTAGCTAGGTTGAGATGATATCATTTGAACTCAACTTGTACATATCATCGAGCTTTTTATCCTAAGTTCTTCCAATTTTTGCAATTAGTTTTAACTATAATCTCTGACATATGGTCTGATTGTCCTTCCATGTTGCCGGGATACATTCAGATTTTGTCATCTATTACTTGCGTTTGCGTCTTTTCTCTCTTGTTTGACGTGCATGCTTACAACACGTGCTCACAGATATATATCAGTTTTGACTTGCTTATATTTGTACTGAACTTACATGGACTTGCAGTTGTCTTGGGTCACTCTTTCCAGAAATCTGATCTTAGCGTACCAAAGCTTTGGTGTGGTTTATGGAGATTTAAGCACTTCACCACTTTATGTTTATAAAAGTATATTCTTGGGGAAGCTGCAGAATCATCAAAATGAGGATGCCATTTTTGGTGCTTTTTCTCTCATCTTCTGGACGCTAACATTGATTCCTTTGCTGAAATATATGTTGATTGTCCTAAGTGCTGATGACAACGGTGAAGGTATATATTCTGAGGTTTTCTTGCAGCCTATTTACTAATTTTACTCTGGAATCTGATAATTGATTTTACTAACTATTGCTAAATTGAGTGAAGGTGGGACATTTGCTCTTTACTCTCTGCTTTGCAGACACGCAAAATTTAGTTTACTTCCCAATCAGCAAGCAGCTGATGAGGAGCTCTCTTCTTATAAATACGGGCCCTCGGCACAATATGCAGCATCTCTTCCCTTGAAGAGATTTCTTGAGAAACATAAAAAGTCGCGGACTATTCTACTTCTTGTGGTTTTGCTGGGGGCTTGCATGGTCATTGGTGATGGTGTCATTACTCCTGCTATTTCGGGTAAGCTAATGATAATCGTTAACGCTTGTAGGTTATTTTAATCTCACCTCACTATGATGCATTGATGCTAGGATGACAAAATAATTATTTTTACTTTTAATCTTATCTTTAATTTTGATCGTCCATGGAAAACAATACAAAAGGAACTCAGGTTGGTTTTAGCAGAACAGTAATCAGATTATTGATTGTTTCAAAATCGCTTAATGATCCAAGAAGGTAATGATGAAGGTTTACTTGGATTTTTCTATTTAGATCAATTACTACTCCAACATCTTTGTCTTTTTTATTTTTATATATTTTAAGCTTGTTCCGAATTGAACAAATCATAGACTTTCTTGGCGGTAAAATTCTAGTATTAACTAAATGGAAGGTCAGCAATTTCTTAATCTCGTTCGAGATTTTGAAAAAATAACAAGACTTACTTGACTGTAACATTTTTGAGATTGAAAGGAAAGTTTTACAGAACCGCTGTTAGACCGGCATTGTTATATGGAGCAGAATGTTGGGCAACTGAGAGGTGTCACATTGAGAAAATGCATGTAGCGGAGATGCGTATGTTAAGATGGATGTGTGGGCATACGCGAATGGATAGAGTGAGGAACGAGACTATTCAGAAGAAGGTAGGTGTAGCACCGATTGAAGACAAGATGAGAGAGAACCGTCTGCGTTGGTTTGGGCACATTAAAAGAAGGCCAAGTGATGCTCCAGTTAGGAGAATTGAAGGATTATGTAATATTGAAGGCGTAAGAGGTAGAGGGAGACCGAGGAAGACTTGGACGAAAGTGATAAAAGGGGATATGAAGTTGGTAGAATTAGATGAGAGTTTTGTTTGGGATCGAAAGAGATGGAGAGAATGCATCCATGTGGATGACTTTACGTGATTCTTGATTTGGTTCATGTAGCCGACCCCAATCTTTTGGATTAAGACTTAGTTCTCTACTGATATCGATGTTTTTTGTACTCAAATCATTCACATTTTCTCTGTCATTTGGTCTTATTAAAGGACTTTATGTGAATGAATCATCTTGGCCGTTCTTGAAGTAACCGCTGGTGGGTTCTGATTAGCCTTTTATTTCTCTTGTGCAGTTCTTTCTGCAATGTCAGGAATCCATGCTTCAGCAAGGCAGTTCAATCAGAGTATGTCCAGTTTTTTGCTCGAGGACCGCGATACTTGCTTTTGTTGTTTGCTTCTGTTTATAATTGCTTTTAAACCATCTTCTTTCTGTAGGTGCCGTTCTGGTAGTTGTGTGTGTGATATTGGTTGGTCTATTTGCTCTTCAGCACTTCGGCACACGTAAGGTGGCATTTTTATTTGCACCAGTGGTTGTTCTCTGGCTAATCTCAATTCTTGCCATTGGCCTGTACAATACCATATATTGGAACCCAAAAGTTGTCAATGCTCTTTCTCCGCTTTATATTATCAAGTTCTTTAGAGAAACTGGAAAAGACGGATGGATTTCTCTTGGAGGGGTGCTCCTTTCCATAGCAGGTTTATATTATGATTTGCAAAAATTCAAACCCCATTTTATGTATTTTCTTGTATTTCTATCTTTCGTTGCACCAATTAAATACTTCGTAATTATGACTTGATTACTTTCTCAACCCCCTTCCTCCAGGTACTGAAGCTATGTTTGCTGATCTTGGCCATTTCACTGCCCTTTCAGTTAGGGTAAGTCCAGTCTGTTTCGTCATGAAGTAGGATAAATGAACCGGGTCATATCTGTTGGGGTTCTGTGTGACCCAACAATGTATTCTCGTTCTTATAAATCTACAATCATGAAACGTAGGTAGCTTAGATGTTATTCGTTGAAGTGAAATGTATATATTAGACTCCTGTCTAATAGCTTAAGCGTTTATTTGAGATGGTAACCTAACAATGGTAATTCCTCTTGGAGATTAATTGCTCTCTTCGTCATTCTATGTTCTGGTTATGCATATTAAGCATCACAGTGAGGAAAATATGTTTTTAGGACTAGTTAGAGTGATACGCTTTGCTATGCGCAATATAGGCTTAATGTTGTATGTCTATGCAGATTGCATTTGCCTGTGTTATATACCCATGTCTCGTAATACAATACATGGGCCAGGCTGCTTTTCTGACAAAAAACATCTCATCAATTCCAGATAGTTTCTATGCTTCAATACCTGGTTAGTTATTGCCTCTTATATTTCATTCACAATTTATCCAAATTCGGTGAATGAAAACAAATTTCAAGTAATATTTCTACTGGTAATATTTCTTGTGCAGATACTGTGTATTGGCCGGTTTTTGTTATTGCTACTCTTGCTGCAGTTGTTGCAAGTCAGGCCGTCATCTCAGCTACTTTTTCTATTGTAAAACAATGTCAAGCCCTCGGTTGCTTCCCAAGGGTTAAGATTGTTCACACCTCAAGACACATATATGGGCAGATCTACATACCTGAAATAAACTGGATCCTCATGATTCTTACTCTTGTTATTGCTGTTGGATTCCAAGATACAACTACAATTGGGAATGCGTATGGTAAGCTAACTAGTGTCGGGAATATTTTTGCTCTGTGTTTCAGCGAATTGTGCAAATAATCATTCTTCTTTTTTGGAATTTCTGCATCTACATTTGTGTGATGATAAGGAAACAACCCCCTCAGGGTTTTTCGGGGTTGGGGGAGGGGGGGTTGGGTTGGGACCAAAAGCATAAAATAATGCTGTTCTTGAATGCAATTGTATTTGATGGAATGTGTTTCTTGTGGGTTTTTACTTCTAGCTCTTTCTATTCTTGAAGCAGGGGCCGTGAAGGGACTTCATAGTTCCATCTTATGCTTTTTATGTGTGCTTTTCAATATTTTTTTCATTTCAGCTTCTGATATGAAAAAATTGTAATAATACTTTATATGTAAAGTTTAATGTACTTCCATTGGCTAATTATTTTTCTAATTGGACTTTTGTTAACAGGTCTAGCTTGCATGACGGTTATGTTCATAACGACATTTCTGATGTCACTCGTAATAATTTTTGTCTGGCAAAGAAACATCATTTTTGCTGCTGCTTTCCTTCTTTTCTTCTGGTTAATTGAAGGTGTCTACTTGTCAGCTGCATTCATGAAAGTTCCTCAGGGTGGGTGGATCTCCCTTGTGCTCTCTTTCGTGTTTATGTTTGTAATGTTTGTCTGGCATTACGGAACTCGCAAGAAGTACAACTTCGATCTGCATAACAAGGTTCCTTTGAAATGGCTTCTTGGTTTGGGCCCTAGCCTTGGTATTGTTCGTGTACCAGGAATAGGTCTCATATACTCGGAATTGGCAACAGGAGTGCCGGCTATCTTCTCTCATTTTGTAACAAACCTCCCTGCTTTTCATTCTGTCTTGGTATTCGTTTGTGTAAAATCAGTTCCAGTGCCTTATGTCTCGCCTGAAGAGCGTTTCCTCATTGGCCGCGTTTGCCCAAGACCTTATCGCATGTATCGTTGCATTATTCGGTACGGATACAAGGATGTCCAGCGAGATGATGGGAATTTCGAAAACCTGCTCATTCAGAGTATAGCAGAGTTCATCCAAATGGAAGCTGTAGAACCACAGTTCTCTAGCCCTGATAATGCGTCATTCGATGGCAGGATGGCCGTTATAAGCACCAGGACTATTGAATCCACCTCAAGTCTAATTGCATCTCAGCATGATGATTTGGGCGCCGACTCAATCCAAAGTAGTAAATCTTTAACCCTTCACAGTTTAAGATCAGCTTATGATGACGAGACCCCTCAGATCAGGAGGCGTCAAGTCAGATTTCAAGTGCCAGAAAGCCCAGGAATGGATCCTGCTGTCCGGGAAGAACTGTTGGAATTGGTCAAAGCAAAGGAAGCAGGGGTTGCATACATAATGGGACACTCTTATGTGAAGGCAAGGAGATCATCCCCGTTTTTGAAGAAGCTCGTGATTGATATCGCCTACTCATTCCTACGCAAGAATTGCAGAGGTCCGTCTGTTGCTCTTAACATTCCGCACATTAGCCTTATTGAAGTTGGGATGATATACCATGTCTAGTTAGTTCCTATTGCTACACATTTTCTGGGTTGGTGATTATAACATGCTTGCCTAGCAGACAGACAGGGCTCTATTGAGGATTCCGGACGCGAAATTTCGAGCCAACCATTTTTGGGATGGTCTCTGATGATGTATATATACTAGTAGATGCCTTGCTAGTTTGTCATTTTTTTAATATCAAAATTGTTAGGCTTGATATCAATACTAAAAGTTTTTAGTTACTTTCCTTTACCAATGGCAATGCTTGTTCTCAGAACAGAATTCAACAAAAGTAGATTGTTTATGAAGGGAGATGTGGCATTAATGTGAAAAAAATTCACAATTAAAAGGAAATTCAAATGTTGTTTAGGTAATAACTTAGATGTTTAGTGCCTAACTCGTAGTGCATGAGGTCAAAGGTCGGACTCTGACAACTTAAAAAAGAAAAAGGAATGCAAATGCTTGCCATTGTCTTCCATTTTGGTTTCATTGCTGACGGAATATCTATCGGCACTGTGTTGAATCACTATGGACTGTCGGGTCATTTGATGGATGGCTGAAATAGCTATTTAGGAATAGCTCTGTGATTGGCTGTACCTAATACAGTTATATCAATCCTGATATTGGTTCAGCATGGTGCCAATGAATAGCCATTAGCTCCAGAACTGGTTTCTTGAATCATAGTTAGCTTTGCAGAAAGATGTTAAATCAGATAGTCCCTCATTTTCATTATACATGTCATATTTGTGAGTGATTCATTTGGACTGCACTGCGGATCCTCCTATGTAACGTTCTTGTTACTACTACGTCATTTGATATATTAAAGTTTAAGAATGTTACACAGGATCGGAACCATTCATTTGTCTTGCAGGATATGTGTCCGAACCCATGATTATTGAATCCTCGACTATGGCACCTTCTCCCACCATTGTTCTCATGCCAATCACCGCGCCTTTGATCTTGCATCTCTGTTCTCGAACCATCTTAGCATCAGTAATATCTTATATCACTGAACTTTGTATGAATATTTAGGTTTGAATGTCCACTTTCCTATACAAAATGAATAGGAAACTGGACATTCAATTTGAGACGGAGGGAGTATTATGTTTCTTACATCAAGAATGCTGCCATCACCTATGGCAGAATCTGTAATGACAGCATCAGTTATCAGAGTCGGAGGCAGATTTCGAGGGAGAGTGTAGAACGGTGAATCTCTATCATAGAAGCTGCAACCAAGAGAGAGATTTCAACATTTAGTAAGAGATTTAATGGCTTCTTCATTTTCAGCATTTCTTATATTTATAAGTTAAACTGACTTATGTGCATTGTTGGCTTTCTTTGTGCTTTCCATATTTGCGCGATAAAATTCTTCGATGCTTCTCATGTCCTCCCAATAACCATCAAACTGAAATGCATGAATCTACACACCGCGTAAAGTAAGATAAGAACGAATGATACTGACAGGGTTGCCTAAGGTCCCACGACAAAGAGGTTGGAGAAGATGAGATAAATAATTATCTAGGTTAGGCCTTCGTAAAAGTTTCGCCTGAGGATACTGACCTTCATTCCCAAAGAAATTGCCCCCGGTATCACTTCAGCTCTTAAATCATTTGCTGTTGGAAAATATTCTGTCAGAAGCTTTTTCATCACATCTTTGTTAATCGCATTCCCATACTTGGAAATGTACCATGATCAATGCCGTTGAATCTAACTGAATTCGGTTCCTGAAAAAGCAAATTTATCAGTTTCTTCAGAAGAAACAAAACAAAAAAAAAAAAAACATGAAGAAAAGGAATAAACATACTGGCTTATCTATGAACTCGAGAACTTGATTATAGGAATTTAGTCTGAAGGTACCGAATCCTGGATTTTCGTGTCTCCTACTACTTGGGACAGCAGCAGTAATATCGGCATTGTTATTCCGGTGAGCCTCTATGAGTTTTTGATAGTTCATTTTGTATAAATGGTGACCGGGAAGAATCAGAGACTCGACTACTGGATACTCTACTAGTACCCACAAACACTTCCTTGCGGCTTTGCATTAGATTGATACTGATTGGGCAGAATGGTCATACCATGACAGTCAAAATTTTGGGGACAACATTTTTGTCCAGCAGCCAAGACGGAAGTCCCACTTCCGTCCTGGGCTGACGTGTCGTTTTCCAGAAGTGCCTTGCCACGTCAGCCGGTACTTCCATCCTCAACTGGCAGAAAGTTTTTGGCAAAACACTTAGTTTTTTTTTTTTTTTTGGGATACAATTTTTTGAGTTGGTATTTTTACAACATAAAAAATCACTAAAACATAATATTTATTAAAATATGTGTACGGAAATTACTTTGGCAAAACCGACTTAATTAATAAAAAAAATGAACGTAAAAAACGAAGAAATCGTATATAACATAAATAAAACAAATTGTATGTAACAAAAATGAAACAAATGTAAGCAAAACAAAGTAAATCCTATCTACCGCCCCGATGGTGTGTATCTATCGGGCCTTCTCAGGTCTTTTCGGAGATAGTACGTGTGGCCATCTCTCGTTCGCAGGGCACTACCATGCTCCGTTGCGATGAATTCTACACATTCGGGGTCGATATGTATCGGCTCCTCGGGAGAATCCGGCTGGAGCAGTAGAGTGTGCTGTTGCGTCTGGGTCTGGTCCAGGTAAAGGCTGAATGATGACGTCCCACTATAAAAGACTTTCGGCTGTCCCGATGTAGAGGTCCCGCTCCATGATGCCCCCGTTTGAATACCGGGAGAATAAGTACAGATGCTCGAAAATTGGTATTGAAATTCGGAGGGTACATCGACAGGAGTCGGGAACTGAGTCTAAGGTTGAGTCTGATCTTCCTGTGTTTGAGACGGTCCCGGCTCATAGCCACGTTGCCTCAGGCGTCGCGCGACAAGCTGCTCCTGAGTAGCCTGCCGCGTCCTACGAGTACCGTGCCTCCCAACCGCAGCCCTACCTGGAACATGCTCCCTCGGTTGTGTGATCGGTTGCAAAACTGCAGCATCTACTACATCGGCAACGCGCGATCTACATGCAACTGTCTTCCCAGCCGCTACAAATGCATATTTTATGGTTTTGGCAGCCCAGGTGATGAGATCCTTGTATTGGCGGTTAGTTCTAGGGGCAGGTTTCTCGAATTCTTCCAGCATCAACCTGTTTGACTCCATCTGTAACAAAAAATATTTAAATTAGTATATTCAAAATAAAAAGATTTATGTTGACAACAAAACGAATAAAACTTACCGAAATATCGTCAGCTATAGCGTTGGGTTGAATGCCCATCGAGAGTGGCTCTGGGATCCCTATTTTGTGGGTTCGTCATACGGTGAACGGTAATGCGATTGTACCAATCCATGTACTCGCAGGTTGGTGCAATAACATTACCGAGAGCGGGAGCAGTGTCCGCCAGTGCAACGACGCGGTCATCCCACAACTGTATGTATATGCGATGAAAGTTTTCCTAATTTTTTTCCGGGTCCGCCTTCCATGTGTGGAGGTCAATACCATCGATAGTACCCTCCATCCCCGCCGGGATTGGTACCACCTACTGGAAGCCAAATTGCATCGCAACCCTGTCAGGCAGGTGGTACTCCACCATCTCAAAGCAAATGAGTGGCATACGGGTTCGACAGGTCATCAGGAAGTCTTCCTCCCGAGCCACTTTCTCGGCAGTTACCCAATCAGGGTACGGTTTCCACATAAACTGCAAACTAAATTCAAGTTAATATTAAAACAATTTATTTAATAAGAAAAAATTCCAAGAACATTGGATTTAACTTACCTCTTGTGTCTCCGTCATCAAATCGAGTTGTTCACGAAACACCAACAGTTGCGATTTCGGCGCGTTAAGGAAACTCCGGCCTGTATTCCATCTTGCCCCGTAAGGTCTACCGTCAGCGGGGATATCAGTTAGAATCGGGCCTCGGTTTGCCGGACGGAGACATGAAATTCGCTCCCACGCCCACAACTGGTAAAAATAATCAGCATCGATTATTAATTATTCGAATTACATATTAAACATAAAAATTTATATAATTTAGACAAACCTGAATTAGCAAACAACAGCCGGTCATGTCCTTGGAATCAGCTATGCATGAGATGCACATATGGGGGTACAAATGTGCAAGGACACCGTTAGCCCAAAAAGTCGTGTCATGCTCGAGGATACCACTGATGGTGAGTAGATAACGCATGTTCCCCCTGGACCCTGACTTATTGGGAAAAAGAAAAGTAGACATCAAGAGGAAAACCAAAGCCATAGCCCTCTCCTACATCGCCAAGTTAGTAACATCATGGCCTAGGGGCTCACTAATGTGGGCATAAACCTCTAACAGCACGAGGGTGTTGAAGGGATTCATGGGCAGAAACTCGTTCTAAACACCTATGAGTCCTCACCTGAAGGATCCGCTCATACTATAGGAATCGAAAACCAACGAAAAATTACTTACATTTTTCTGCTAAAGATTCTGTCTTTCGTATGTGTGCGGCAGCCACCAGAGTCCTCCCTTGCGGAATTACTCCCTATCGGTATCCACGCAACGAAACGAGCAGCGGGTGCTAGCTCTTCATTTTTCTGAGTTTTGGAAACTAGATAGAAAAGGAGGCCGAAAATAAGAAATCTGATTTCCAGGTTTTTGGTATTTTTGCGGCTCAAAACATTCGTACCTAGGGTTTCGGCTAAGAGAAGTTTATATTGGGTGTGAGAGTTTGTTCATAACAACTCCCACATCCTATCCACCTCTTCTGGAAGTGGGAGTCTTTAACTCTCACGTCCCCTAGACTTCTGCTAGTAGTGGGAGTCTTTATCGGATAATGACTCTCACGTAATCCCAGCTATAACTAAATACCGAAACTGCCCCTTACTCATATCTAATTTTAATAATAACGTTTTAATATTCTCAGAAAAATAAATGTCAGATACAACGAACCTAGACACATTCTAGATTCATTGAATCTGGACATAAAGCTTGTTAACTCGTCTATGCGTATGACCCTGTAGGTTCATATCACAGTGGCAATGAAAACACACTTAGTAGTAGTATGTGTTCATAAATCACAAGCCGTCCCTAGCAGGACATTGTGACTACCCAAAGTGAATGAATTTACGTGGAACCTAATATCAATCCACTATTTAATCACTTTGTCTCGCGATATCCTAATTGAGCATAAGGCATGGTAGGCGTCACCCTTATAAAGCTTAATTATATTTATGCTCGATCTCCAGGTAGACTGTTCCAACAAACAATATTTAATAACCACTTTATTAAATACATTTGAGCACAGCCATGCATTTAAACAGTCTTTCTCTATCGAGGGGCCTATGGATATCTCTCTCTAATAAGAGAGGGACAAATTCCTTACAATGCCTCTCACATTCAAGCCATGATAGGACATTACATCCGATCATCAGTCGTATTGATTACTCGATTAAAAGTAACGTCCGACTGAGTCAAAACGTGGCTCTATTAATGCTAGAATCAATGGAGACATAAGGTCTAAGGATTCCAAAATAGTATTGAGGAAGTAATACTTATGACTAAGGACCATTAAGTATTACTTTTCTAACGGATCACGTTCGATACAATGTATCCCAATATATTGCATCTATGATATGATCTATATCCATTACACATGATCAGTAAAACATAATCATACATCATACATCATACTAGTTTTATTTCATTGTAAAGAATATTACATAAAACAAAGGGACAGTTAGAATAGTAATTGCATAAGCTAATGAGTTTTACTATCAAATCACACATTTTATGTTCAAAAGCAAAATTAACTATTCAAAGACATGCTAAAAAAGATATCAAACGTACAACATATGCTAATGGTCTTAGGGCACTGCTAACAGTCTCCCACTTGCCCTAGGTCCAATCATACATGATCCTCAATCCCGTTGACCTAGTATGACTCTCATGTTTAGGGGAGTGGCTTGGTCAATGGATCTGCAATGTTGTCGTCTGTATAAACTTTGCAAATTTTAACGTCTCATCTATCAATGATCCCTCTAATCAGATGGAAACGCCTGAGAATGTGTTTGGATCGTTGATGAGATCTAGGTTCCTTATTTTGTGAAATGGCACCAGTACTATCACAATAGAGGTCCACTGGGTTCACAATGCTAGGGACGACACCTAATTCATCAACAAATTTCCTAAGCCAAACAGTTTCTTTAGCTGCTTAGGAGACAGCCAGATACTAAGCTTTTGTTGTAGAGTCGGCCATGATTTCTTGCTTTGAGCTTTTTCAGCTCACATTGTTAGTAGTGCCCTAGGACCATTAGCACATGTTGTGTGTTTTATTATCTTTTGAGCATGTAATTGAATAGTTAATTTTGCTTTTGATTATCAAATGTGTGATTTGATAGTAAAACTCATTAGCTAATGTAATTACTATTCTAGAAGTCCCTAGTTTTATGTAATGCTTAATTACTATGAAATAAAACTAGTATGATTGTTGATTGATGATCTTGTTTTACTGATCATGTGTAATGGATACAAATCACATCATAGATGCAATATATATAGGGATACATTGTATCGACGTGATCCGTCGAGAAGTAATACTTCATGGTCTTAAGTCATAAGTATTACTTCCTCAATACTATTTTAGAATCCTTAGACCTTATGTCTTCATTGATTCTAGTATGAATGGAGCCACGTTTTGACTCGATCGACGTTACTTGTAACAGAGTAATCAATACGACCGATGATCGGATGTAGTGTCCTATCTGAGAGGGATTCATGGCGGAAACTCGTTCCAAACACCCATGGATCCTCCCTCGAGATCCGCTCATATGAAACGAATCGAAAATAGCGGTAAAAACTTACATTTTACGGATTCAAGAAGCTGCTGCTTGAATGGAGGATGGCGTTTCTTGGATGCTAATCGCCACCAATTGATCTCCCCTTGCGGAAAGTCCCTCTACGGGTATCCCACGCGACCCAAGCGGGCAGCGATTGCTAGCTCTTCGTCTTTTTCGCTTTTTCGGGAATTAGAGAGAAAAGGGAGAGGCTGAAACCAAATCTGATTTCGGGTTTCTTGGTTAATTTCAGCTAAAAGAATTGAGGTCTAGGGTTTCGGCCAAGAGTTTATTATATAGGGTGTGAGAGTTTGTTCCCGTAACTAACTCTCACGTCCTCAACTCCTCTCGGCAATGGGAGTCCTCAACTCCCACGTCCCTTAGACTCTGCTGGTAGTGGGAGTCCTTATCGGATAATAACTCCCACGTAATCCCGCCTATAGGTAAAATACGAAATTGCCCTCTATCTCTAATTCGAATAATAAACACTTTATTATTTCCGGAAAGACAAATGTCGGATACAATGAACCTAGACACATTCTAGATTCATTGAATGCGTACATAAAGCTCGTTAGCTCGTCTATGCGTGTGACCTCGTAGGGTTCATCTCACAATGGCAATGAAAACACACTTAGTAGTAGCGTGAGTCCATAAATCACAAGCGGTCCCTAGCAGGACATCGTGACTACCCAAAGTGAATGAATATACAACGGAACCTAATATCAATCCACTATTTAATCCCTTTGTCTCGCGATATCCTAATTAAGCATAAGGCATGGTGGTCGTCACCCTTATTAAGCTTAATTATATTTATGCTCGATCTCCGGTAGATCTGCTTTGACAAATAGCATTTGATAACCACTTTATCAAACACATTTGAGCACGGCCATGCATTTAAACAGTCTTTCCCTATCGAGGGGCCCATGGATATCTCTCTCAATAATAGAGAGGGACAAATTCCTTACAATGTCTCTCACATTCAAGCTATGATAGGACACTACATCCGATCATCAGTCGTATTGATTACTCTGTTACAAGTAACGTCCGACTGAGTCAAAATGTGACTCCATTCATACTAGAATCAATGAAGACATAAGGTCTAAGGATTCTAAAATAGTATTGAGGAAGTAATACTTATGACTTAAGACCATGAAGTATTACTTCTCTGACGGATCACGTCCAATACAATGTATCCCTATATATTGCATCTATGATGTGATTTGTATCCATTACACATGATCAGTAAAACAAGATCATCAATCAACAATCATACTAGTTTTATTTCATAGTAATTAAGCATTACATAAAACTAGGGACTTCTAGAATAGTAATTACATTAGCTAATGAGTTTTACTATCAAATCACACATTTGATAATCAAAAGCAAAATTAACTATTCAATTACTTGCTCAAAAAGATAACAAAACGCACAACATGTGCTAATGGTCCTAGGGCACTACTAACACTATCATAGCTTGAATGTGAGAGACATTGTATGGAATTTGTCCCTCTCTATTATTAGAGAGAGATATCCATGGATAGAGAAAGTCTGTTTAAATGCATGACCGTGCTCAAATGCATTTGATAAAGTGGTTATCAAATGATATTTGTCGAAACAGTCTACCTGGAGATCGAGCATAAATACAATTAAGCTTAATAAGGGCGACGACCACCATGCCTTATGCTTAATTAGGATATCGCGAGACAAAGGGATTAAATAGTAGATTGATATTAGATTCCGTTGTATATTCATTCACTTTGGGTAGTCACAATGTCCTGCTAGGGACCGCTTGTGATTTATGAACTCACACTACTACTAAGTGTGTTTTCATTGCCATTGTGATATGAACCTATAGGGTCACACGCATAGACGAGCTAACGAGCTTCATGTCCAGATTCAATGAATCTAGAATGTGTCTAGGTTCATTGTATCTGACATTCACTTTTCTGAGAATAATAAATTGTTATTATTCGAATTAGAGATAAAGGGAATTTTCGGTATAGTTGGAATTACGTGGGAGTTATTATCCGATAAAGACTCCCACTACCAGCAGAAGTCTAGTGCACGTGGGAGTTATAGACTCCCACTGCCAAAAGAGGTTGATAGGACGTGGGAGTTCAGACTCCCACTGTCGAGAGAAGTTGAGGACGTGAGAGTTAGTTCTGGGAAAAAACTCTCACACCCTATAGAATAAACTCTTGGCCGAAACCCTAGGTGACTAATGTTTTCAGCCGAAATAATACATAGAATCAGAAAACCGTTTTCTATTCTTGCCTCTCCATTTTCTCTCTAATTCCCGAATCTCAGAAAACGAAGAGCTAGCAATCGCTGCCCGTTTCGTCGCGTGGATACCGGTAGAGGGACTCTCCGCAAAGGGAGATCAATCGGTAGCAGCATCCAATCCAAGAAACGTCATCCTCCATTCAAGAAGTAGTTTCTTGAATCCTAAACGTAAGTTTTTCTTGCTGTTTTTCGAATTGTTTCATATGAGCGGATCCTTCAGGGGAGGATCCATGGGTGTTTGGAACGAGTTTCCGCCCATGAATCCCTTCACACATCACCTCCATTCAAACAAAACACAAAACCAGATTGCGATCTAAAGTCATCTACGTCGGTTTGGAAGCTTGCGTCTGTGTAACCATTTACAACAAGACTTCCTTCCTGGCCTCCGTAAACCAAGAACATACCTTTTGTCCTTCTTAAGTACTTAAGAATGCTCTTGACTGCAGTCCAATGTGACTCTCCAAGGTCACATTGATTTCTGCTAGTCATACTTAAAGCGAACGAGATATCCGGGCGAGTGCATATCATGGCATACATAATAGACCCAATGGCTGAAGCATATGAGATCTTACTCATGCGCTCTTGGTCCTCATTTGTGGAAGGTCCTTTTTTTCCTGCTGAGTTTAATGCTATGTGACATGGGCAAGAATCCCTTTTTGGAATCTTGCAAACTGAACCATTTCAGTACCTTGTCAATGTATCCACTCTGGCTTAGGCCAATCATTTTGTTGGATCTATCTCTATAGATTCTTATACCCAAAATGTATGTAGCCTCGCCTAAGTATTTCATGGAAAAGCACTTCCCCAACCAAGCTTTTACGCTTTGTAATGTGGGAATGTCATTTCCAATCAGTAAGATGTCATCCACATAAAGTACAAGGAACACAACTGCATTATTAGTTACTTTATTATAAACACAAGGCTCGTCTTCATTTTTTATGAAACCTAATTCTTTAATTGCTTCATCAAAGCGACGATTCCAACTTCGAGATGCTTGCTTCAATCGATAAATGGACCTTTGAAGCTTACACACTTTGCTAGGATTTGACGGATCAACAAACCCCTCAGGTTGTGTCATATACACATCCTCGAGAAGGTTTCCATTAAGAAACGCAGTCTTAACGTCCATTTGCCATATCTCATAGTCATAATATGCGGCTATGGCAAGTAAAATCCTAATAGACTTTATCATAACGACGGGAGAAAAGGTTTCATCATAGTCAATACCATGAATTTGTCTATAACCTTTAGCTACTAGTCGAGATTTAAAAGTGTGTACATTACCATCCATGTCGGTTTTCTTTTTGAAACACCATTTGTTATCAATGACCTTACACCATTCGGGTGGGTCAACCAAAGTCCACACTTGGTTATCGTAAATGGATTGCATCTCAGACTTCATAGCTTCTAGCCACTTATCTGACTCAGAACTATGAATTGCCTCTTTGTAGGTAGTGGGTTCATCTTGATCAATCAATTCAATGTGATGATCATCAGTCATGAGAAATCCATATCTCTCAGGCTGTTGATGTACTCGACTTGACCTCCTTGGGCCTTGTGTCAAAGATTAAAGCTCAGTATCAGCACGTGAGCTTGCTTGAATCAGATGTTGTTTGGGGATTTTGAATTTCCTCAAGATGGATCTTACTCCCACTATCATTTTTAGAAATAAATTCCCTTTCAAGGAATAGACCATTTCGAGCAACAAACACTTTGTTCTCTGATGGAAGATAGAAGTAATAACCTTTAGTTTCTTTAGGATATCACACAAACAAACACTTGTCAGATTTGGGAGCGAGTTTATCAGATAATAAGAGTTTTACATACGCCTCGCATCCCCAAAATTTGAGAAATGACAAACTAGGTCGTTTCCCTGTCCATATCTTATATGGAGTTTTCTGAACCGCTTTAGAATGAACTATATTCAATATAAATGCAGCAGTTTCTAGGGCATAGCCCCAAAAGAAAATTGGAAGACTGGTTTGACTCATCATAGATCGAACCATATCTAGTAAGGTGCGATTCATCCGTTCTGACACACCATTCGATTGTGGTGTGCCAGGAGGAGTTAATTGTGAAACAATTCCACAACCTCTAAGATGTTCGTCAAACTCTTGGTTAAGGTATTTGCCACCTCGATCTGATCGAAGTATCTTAATACTTTTACAAAGTTGATTTTGTACTTCATTTTGAAATTCTTTGAATCTTCCAAAAGATTCTGATTTATGTTTCATTAGATAAACGCAGACATATCTACTAAAATCATATGTGAATGTGATGAAGTACTGAAACCCTCATCTAGCACTTGTGTTTATTCGTCCACAAACATCTGTATGTATGAGGCCCAACAAATAAGAAGTTCTCTCACATGTCTCATAAGACTCTAAGTCAAATGATGTCAAAATTCCATCTTTATGGAGTTTTGATATGCGTTTCTCGTTGATGTGGCCCAAACGACAATGCCAAAAGTAGGTTTGGTTTAAGTCATTTGATTTAAACCTCTTGGTATTAATGTTATAGATGGGCCTTTTAATGGATTAATCGAGGTTAAGAATATAAAGCCCATTCATCAAAGAGGCATCTCCATAGAAGATACGATCTTTATGAATGGTGCAAATTTTATTCATAATATTTATTTCAAAACCATCAATATCCAAACAAGAAACTAAAATAATATTCCTACTCAAAGTTGGAACATAAAGACAATTATTCAGTTCTATAATATGGCCACTTGGCAAAACTAAATTAAATGTCCCAGTAGATACAACAACAACTCTTGCTCCGTTCGCTACTCTCAGGTCCATTTCTCATTTTGCCAGTGATCTACTCCTTTTGAACCCCTGCACATTTGCACAGATGTGAGATCCACAACCGGTATCTAATACCCATGAAGTAGGAGCATACATGTTAATTTTAATAACATAAATACCTGGAGAGACAGTCAAACTGGCTTTCCCCATTTTCTTCTCTTCCAAGTAGAGCTTGCAGTTCAGTTTCCAATGACCTAGTTCATTGCAATGGAAGCAAACTACTTTCTTTGGTGTCTTGGCCTTGAGTTTGGGCTTGTTATTACCTTTGCCCTTCTTGGCCATGGGCTTTCCCTTTCCTTTCTTCTTGAAACTCCATTTTTGAACCATTAAGACTTCAGGGGTCTTCTTAATGTTCAGTTCAGCCTGCTTGAGCATCCTGTGTATCTCATGTATGGACTTCTCCATGGAATGCATGTTGAAGTTCATCACAAATTGGTCATACTCCGGTGGGAATGAGACTAAGATCATATATGTGGCCATGTCATGACTTATGGGAGCCCCAAGTTTCTCAAGTTGGTCAAGATAGCCCTTCATCTTAAGAATATGTGCACTTACAGAAGTGCCAGGGGCCATCTTGCAACTATTCAACGCCTTAGTGGTGAGGAATCTTTCTTAACGGGCTTGCTATTGGAACATTTCTTTGAGCTGGTCCATCATCTGGAAAGCCTAAACCCTTTCAAACTGTTTTTGAAGGTCAGTGCTCATTGTGACTAACATGAGACAAGTCACATCGTTAGAATCGTCATAATGCTTCTTCCAAGCATATTTTTCAGCTCTAGAGGCGTTGTTTGCAAGCTGTTCAGGAATATCCGTATCAAGAGCGTATACATTTCTTTCCTACATAAGGACAATCTTTAAGTTGCGGGCCCAATCAAGGAAATTGGTCCCGCTTAGTTTTTCTTTTTCAATAATAGATCGCAATGAATTGTGTGAAGTATTTGTTGCCATTATCTACATTAAATTATTTGCAAAGTTATTAGTTTTTTAGCAAAAATCTTTCCACAATTTCAACACTTGATAAATAGTGGAGAATACCATTTTATGATAGTTATAAGTAAGCTTTGGTTTATCCTCATAATTAAAGTAAAATCAACCCATGGGAATGACATCTATACGTCCCGGCTATATCCCATTTTATGCCCTAGGCTCAAAACTATTTTGGTATCCTAGTTAAGTCGAACCATGTATAGGCTTGTGGAAATCACTATTTTTCGATCTCCTTTTGCCTAGATAACCACTTATCTGTTGCTTTGGCAAGCAGACAAAATGATGATCCAAGATGAAGGAGTGCTTAGGATATGGTAGGCATTTTAAGACTTAATTAAAACAATTTAGTTTGTATAATATGTTAAGCCCCATAAGACAAGAATATAAGCATCTCATGCGATATATAAAGCATAAAAGTAAACGTGAGATAGCATGGCCTAATCCTACGATGACTCCCACGAGCCTTGTGGGAGCCAATGGTCAATCTAAGTTAATACCCATCTCATGGATAGTGTCTTCGATCCATCGTCCTCCAGTCTTGTTACATAAATGCATGGGCATCCCCAGCCTTCAAGATAAAGAACTAATCTAAGAAAGCAATTACAATTTTACAATATTTGAAAAACGACTCGCAAGGTCGTATTATAAAATTGCAGCCCAATAAATGTAAAACAATAGGGGGTATAGTAGACCATGCTATTCACCATGCTAAAACTCACATAAAGCATAATGAAATGCGGTAACGAGTACAAATACAAAGTCTTAAGCGTTACCACTACGCAAAGCAGTCGGTGGTCCCGCTAGCCGGTTAGCAGGGAGAGAGGGGTCAAGGGGGCAGCGCCCCTGGAAGAAAAATATAATTCTTCCTCTGCTCATCGAATGAGTTTTTCTGCCCGATTTACCCCTCAATCGCCTAAACAGTTTATGCGGTAGTTAATCGGATTAACGACAGAAAGCATACAATTGCAGTTTATGTATAATTAATCGAATTAATAACATACGACATCAGTTCATGCAATATAATCGGAAAAAAAAACAGTTTATTCGTATATCACATATATCATAATCAAAGAAACAATCTTTTTTTGTTTTTCACACATACACATACCAAATCGAAATTGATACGTGTTATGATGTGATTAACAATATCGAATTCGAATAGTATGAGCAAGGCTTTGATACCACTGAAGAGATTCATGGGTAGAAACTCGTTCTAAACACCCATGAATCCTCCCTTGAAGGATCCCCTCATACCATAGAATCGAAAACCAGCAAAAAATTACTTACATTTTTCGACTAAAGATTCTGCCTACCGGTATCCACGCGACGAAACGAGCAGCGGGTGCTAGCTCTTCGTTTTTCTGAGTTTTGGAATCTAGAGAGAAAAGGAGGCCGAAAACAAGAAATCTGATTTCCAGGTTTTTGGTATTTTTGCGGCTCAAAACATTCGTACCTAGGGTTTCGACCAAGAGAAGTTTATATAGGGTGTGAGAGTTTGTTCATAACAACTCCCATATCCGATCCACCTCTTCTGGCAGTGAGAGTCTTTAATTCCCACGTCCCCTAGACTTCTGCTGGTAGTGGGAGTCTTTATCGGATAATGACTCTCACGTAATCCCAGCTATAACTAAATACTGAAAATTCCCTTTACTCATATCTAATTTTAATAATAACGTTTTAATATTCTCAGAAAAATAAATGTCAGATACAACGAACCTAGACACATTCTAGATTCATTGAATCTGGACATAAAGCTCGTTAACTCGTCTATGCGTGTGACCCTGTAGGTTCATATCACAGTGGCAATGAAAACACACTTAGTAGTAGTATGTGTTCATAAATCACAAGCGGTCCCTTGCCGGACATTGTGACTACCAAAGTGAATGAATTTACGTGGAACCTAATATCAATCCACTATTTAATCCCTTTGTCTCGCGATATCCTAATTAAGCATAAGGCATGGTAGGCGTCACCCTTATAAAGCTTAATTATATTTATGCTCGATCTCCAAGTAGACTGTTCCAACAAACAATATTTAATAACCACTTTATTAAATACATTTGAGGACGGTCATGCATTTAAACAGTATTTCCCTATCGAGGGGCCCATGTATATATCTCTCTAATAAGAGAGGGACAAATTCCTTACAATGCCTCTCACATTCAAGCCATAATAGGACATTACATCCGATCATTAGTCGTATTGATTACTCGATTAAAAGTAACGTCCGACTGAGTCAAAACGTGGCTCCATTCATGCTAGAATCAATGGAGACATAAGGTTTTAAGGATTCCAAAATTGTATTGAGGAAGTAATACTTATGACTAAGGACCATGAAGTATTACTTTTCTAACGGATCACGTCCGATACAATGTATCCCAATATATTGTATCTATGATATGATCTGTATCCATTACACATGATCAGTAAAACATAATCATCAATCATACAAGCTAATGAGTTTTACTATCAAATCACACATTTGATGTTCAAAAGAAAAATTAACTATTCAAAGACATGCTCAAAAAGATATAAAACGTACAACATATGCTAATGGTCCTAGGGCACTACTAACAGGTGTTTCTCCTAATTGAAGCCAATGCGGGTCGGAATCCTAACAGTTCGAACAGGCGATCAATCCACTGAGTTAGACTCATATTGAAGTCCCCAGCCCACGACACTACGTGACCCTTAGTAGGTATTCCTAGAAGACATCCTACGTCCTCTAGTGTAATGGTCGCCTCACCACAACGTAGGTGAAACGTATGGAGTCTCCGGGTGGCATCTCTCTACTAATGCAGTCACTAGAGCGTGATCTACCTTCATGTGTCCCAGTCTACAACATCCCCCAAAACCTAATCTTTCTATCAGTTGAATTACTCGCGGGTTGGTTTATCTTTGGTACGCGTCATAAAACTGACCGTCGTTTCTAATAATCTTTAGTGTATTGTTTAGTGACTCATCCTCGTGTCATATTCTTAAAGATCTATGAAGTGTCTGTTTGTTTAAAACACTAGCATCAAGAAGACCAAGCTGAAGATGAGAAGGAATAGACATCTATACAAAAAACAATATACATACAATTTATCAGAAAAAACACATGTTATGTCACCAAAATCACAAATGCCCTAAGTATAAATTCACAAATTCACAATTCACAATTCACAATTCACAAAAACCCTAAATTCATAAATGCCCTAAATTCACAAATACCCAAAAATCACAATACAAAAAATTCACAAAATGAACAAATTACTCTAAATTCCCAAATTCACAACTATTTATAAACATAAATTCGTAGATTTAAAGTTAAATTCAACACATAAAGTTAAATTGCCCAAAAAACATTCAAAAAATAAAAAGGTTTATACCGTTGAAATTTAGAGATTAAGAGATGAGAGAGAGAGTAAGGTGGTGGAAGCAGCGGAGGCTGGAGAGAGGGAGAGAGGCGGCAGTGGAGGGGAGCTTTTTTTTCTTTTGCCTTAGGTTTTTTTTTGCTTGGTTGGTCGCGTGAAGGGAGAAGAAGAGTCTGGTGGTTGAGGACGGAAGTCTGGCCACTTCCGTCATGTGCTAACGTGGCCAAGCGCGTCTGGGAGAAGAAGAGTCTGGTGGTTGAGGACGGAAGTCCGGCCACTTCCGTCATGTGCTAACGTGGCCAAGCGCGTCTGGGAACTGCCACGTCAGCCCAAGACGGGACTTCCGTCTTGGCCCCTGGACAAAAATGTTTGCTCCAAAATTTTGAGTGACATGGTTAGTCCTTTCTGCTAAACCATGGTTAGTCTAATGCAAACCCCCACTTCCTTATAGCATCACCAGTCCCTTGAAATTTCATCAAGAAGAAAACTACTAAACAATTAATCTGCTCTCCTGATTTTAACCGCTATAAACATGTATAAACAATTTACGCTCTCTTTCTGACTGTAAACTTTATTTAAGCGTCTTCTATACTTAAAACTATTTTCGAGCAATTATGTCATAATATTATTATATTGGAATTTGTTTAGACCTGAAACCAGCCATTGTCTTGGGGAGTTTGACAAGCTGCAAGAACATCAACAAAGCCGCCTTTACCTGGAAAAATAGCAGAAAAAGCTCTTGAAAGGTAGGAATTGAGAGAAGTGGAGTTAAATTGAGTAAGAGCATAAATCTTGGAGATGTTACTGTTAATGCAGTTGCAACAACTGCATCAATAAGTCTGTAATTTCCTGCTATCGGAATTTCTCCTTCTGATCTTCTCTTTGTTAATGGATAGAGTCTTGAAGGCGATCCGTCTCCGAATACTATGGCTGCAACACTTTGGACAGTTTAAAATGCTTCAATAAAAAACACCTTCCAAGAAAAAAAAAATGTTTTTCTTCAGAAAATACAAGTAATGGGGAAAAAAATAAACAGAACAACAGATTATGACTGTCACGCCCTCGAGAGAGTTCTTGAGGGGGATTAATGAGCCTGATAGGACCTATGACCGACTTTTTGGCAACCGTCCAAGCAATGCTAATACAGATATCCTAAATTGACCATAGATGCCTAAGTCATGGTCATATGTTCACGCGATTATCAACACTTTTTGACAACCGTCTGATTCAGATTTCGTAAATTGACAGTAGATGCCTAAGTCATGTTAATATGCCATTCAACTGCCACACCACATATGCCCGCTGGCCTAGAACGCTACAACATTCATGGCCAGCTACTTGACAACAATCCTTCCTATATACTTAGGTCCACGCTCATATACCACTTCTCTGACTAATCTCGTATCGCATACGAGACGGGATATTACAAAGACAGTAGAGAAAGAAAAAACCTGGTTAGCTGAAGGAAACAGAGAATTTGGACATTCAGGTTTCTGGGCAGCTGCACTTCTTATCATCAATCTTGAAGGAACATTATGAAGAGGGATTTTCCAAGAGGCAGAAATGGACATTATCAAAATATAATCAAGAAAAATTTATGCTAAAAATTTATATATAACATTTTATTGACCTCTATTTGGTAATGAAATGAATTTAAGAAGGGGAGGGCAAATAGGGAATATTTAGTTTTCTTCTTCTTCATTGATAATACTACTGCATGGGAAGTAGTGGATTTAGTACTATGTTTTTCCATTGTCTTAAAGTGACATATTCATTTCGTAGTATTATTCTTTGTATTGTCCTAAGATTAATAGGTCAATATTAACTTTGATTCTAAGCTTCTTCTTCTTCTTCTTCTTGTGTATTTTTTGGTCAGATAATCAACCATTTACTTAACTAGGTTTGTGGTATTTTGAAAAGACCATTATGACCCTGGTTGCTCTTTGCATCGTATGATGGACCCAGTAAGGCAGATCTAGAAGAGGGGCGGCGCCAACCACTAAGATTTTGAAAATTACATATTTTAGTCTTTGATTTTTGGTAAAACTGAACTCTCCAACTCAGAGTTGCTAAATCGGCCCCTGGATGGACCCCAAAGCATAAAGAATCATTTTATATCAATTTGATTTTAGTAAACGTCAGGTTTTAAAATGTTATACTTTTTTAAAACGTACAATTTGTAATGCACGTGATACAATTATTTAAAGGGTTTTGCTTATGGTGGGAAATTAAGAATGAAGTGGATCTCAAGTTAAGCATTGTAGATGTTGCTTTGCTGCTCCAATTTCCTCTTTCCCAAAATTTATTCATAGGACAACATACATAGGCAAACCGCACATCAAGATATGCTTTATTTTTATTTTTATTTTTTTTTCAGCAAAAAAAAAATATGCTTTTTCATTTTTCATTTTTCTTTTCACCACTACAAAACACGAAAATCATATATTTAAATATTTATATTGACTTATAATTTAATCGGTCAGAAAAATTCTCACTTTTATGGTATGTATATTTTTTAATTAAAAGTGAATCTTAGAAGTGCATTGAACAAATAGAGAGTATATTAATACACAATTAGAAGTTTTCCAAAATAAATAAATAAATAACCAAAAGTAATAATAGGCAGAGTAATCTCCAAACTATGCAATAGTTTAGTCTAAATTACTCTTTTCATGCCAAATTGTCAGGAACGAAGTTAAAATTTTAATGTTAGGGAATCAAAAGTTAACTTCTACATAAGTTTTTGAGGGGTGAAACATAAATTTTATTAATAATCTTTCTAAAATTTTCAAAGTATATTGGGATAAAATTATAGTTTTTAAAATCTTGTAGAGGCGGGAGCCACCTGTCCCCCCTTTAGATGCGTCCTTGCTTGATGGATGTTTCATGCTTGCGTTTGTATTCACTTTTTTTTTTTTAAATTTTAGTTTCGAGAATTAAAAAAGTGAATTATTCGTGATGGAAGATGTGGAGATCAAAACTTTATAGGCATTAATTTTTGTAATAAAAGCGATAAACAAATGCACCCTTTTTAAGCCGTTCAGATATTCTATTGTAATCCTGTAACATTTTAGTTGTAATTATATATCTTAATTCAAAAAAGGTAAACTCTAGGGGTAAAAAATATATAATTAGAATGTAAACGAGAAATAATTAAAGAATATTGCAGGTAATGTTGCCGGAAGTACAACAGAGGATCCGATGTGTTTTTTGAGTGCTTGTATGGCCGAATCTGATGAAGTCGCAAAATATGAAATTGTAAAATAGATGCAGATAGGGGTGTGCATTGGTGCGGTTAGGTGAAAACCGGTTTATTAATGCGGTTTTTATACTGGTTTTAATATATTTTCTAAAACCATACAACACCATTTTGACTTCCAAACCGAATTTCACCAAACTGTAATTATTTTGGTTTTGTGAAATTAGGTGCGGTGAAAACTGATCTAAAAAACTTATAAAATTATTTAAATATCTTATGACTCATGAGATCCAATGTAATATTTTTAAGAGATTAACCATGTAAAAAAAAAACCCTAGTTAATGCGAATTCAAATAAATAAACACATGTCTAAGTTGAAAACGTTTGCAAAATACATATGTTTTCTTTGAAAGTTCTAAACAAATAAGTCAAAAGTTCTCACTAGAACATCAATTCCAACCAATTACATTTTGAATCATGAGGTGATGACAACCATGAAGTAACTCTTGAACAACCTGTCATTGAAAAAAGAGAATATCATATAATTATTTCACCTAAATAAATACAAGAACTCAAATATTAGTTCTAAATCCAATTAGTAGGAAGCCATACTAAACATATCTTTAGTAAATACCTATGTTCAGAGATCAATAATTGTTGGTTCATGGACATCAATTTCAAATTATGAAAAAAAAAAATGAAAAACAAAAATCAGCTCAATAATAAATAAAAAAAAGTAAGTAAACTGAGATGGTTAAGCATAAAAAAATTACCATTGTCCATTCTTTCAAGAAAATCAGCTTGTGACTTTTGTATGAGTTTTGTGAGGAGTGAGAATGAGATTCAGGTCCTAACCCTAACTTAAGTCTAATAAAACAACTAACTAATATCAATTAATATTAATTCTAATTAAAATAAATTTAGTGAAACATAATTATGTAAATATACCATATTTTAAAAAAAATAAAAAATAAAAAATTAGATAGGTACACAATGTGGTTTGCAGTGTGATATAATTTAAAATTTTCTAACCGCGATCGCACCGAAAAATAATTTGCGATTACTAAAATCCTATTTAGCCGCACAATAATTGACCAAACACTACACCGTACACCAAATTAAATTTGGTGCTATGCAGTTTTCGATTAAAACTAATTAATGCACACCCCTAGATCAGAACTAAAAACACTAAAAAGCGAAAAAATAATTGTGACTAAATTGCAAAGTTTAGCATAGTTTGATGACTATTAATAGAAGAAAAAAACGGAGGATTGTTGACGGAGGATTATTTCTCAACAATGTATATAAAGTGGCTGGCCAAAAAATTCAAACACTGACGGACAATTCCCCAATTCATCCTTCCAGTGAAGAAGAACCCTAATTTCTGGTAGAATACTTAGAATCAGGAAGAACGGTGAATTTCTGTAAAAAAAAAAAAATCGAGGTTTTTGGTTTTGGTAATGGAGAATAGGGAGGAATTGAAGTCAATCCTCACATACTTACCACTAATACTTCGATCGTCGTCGCTCTTCTGGCCGCCGCCAATTCTCGAAGCTCTCAAAGCTCTATCTAAAGGCCCCAACCACAGCAACGTTGACTCCGGCAGACTCCTCGCCCTCGCCATTTCTGATCTCACCAATGCCCTCAGTTTTTCGCCTTATGCTCTCCAAGGTTACTCCCTCTTCTTCGACGACGTAAGTCTCTCAAAAATCTAATCTCCATTTCAGTAATTCCGTTAGTTGATTATGCCCTATGATTGTTGTAATTATTGATTTTTTTTTTAATTTGGCGCCAATTGCTCTTTAAATGTACTCTCTCCAATTGTCCTAGTTTGTGTTCCTACGAGTATTCAGGTATCATGGAATTTGATTGTAATTATTGTATTAATTCCATTGTCGTTTAGTCCCGTGGTTGTTGTAATTATTCATTTTGGCGCTAATTGCACTTTATTTGCCAGTCCCGTGGTTGAAGTATTTTTCCTTTCTACTACCTCCTTTCCACAACATATGCAACATTTTCACTTTTTACACGTAGTATAAAAATGATTGAAAGACAATTATTAAGAAGAAAAAAAAGTGTAAAATGTCCTTAATTAATGACTGAAGAATTATTATTAGTGGAATAGTGGTTACTGGTTGGTTGAGTAATTAGTTAGGGATGAGACTTGAAAAGTGGAATGGAGGTAGTAGAAAGGAAAAAATACTTCAAATTTTCGTGCAATATGGTGTTCTGCAAGCTGTGCTATATGATTATGATAGCGAATAATTGTGCTAATGGATGAATCATGAATGTATCTGCAGTTGATGCCTAGGGACCAAGCTACTAGGTGGTTTAGGGAAGTGTTGCCCAAAATGGCAGACTTGCTGCTGAAACTCCCCTGTCTGTTGGAGAGTCATTATCAGAGTTCGGCTGAGACGGGTCTCCGCCTTTTGGAACATCAGCAACCAGGTCTTGTTCTTCTTAGTCAAGTATGTTCCTATTTTATTAAGTTGTTGAATCTTTTTCTTTTGTCATTTTGTCGTAGTAACAGCAGCATCAGCAATTATGCACTAAAGTATGCTATATGATTTTCGGTGCTATTGGCTTTTCTGTTGTAATTCTAACTATGAGTGTCTGTTTGTTCCAGGAATTGATCGGGGCTCTCCTGGCTTGTTCTTTCTTTTGCTTATTTCCTGACATCAATAGAGGTGCCAAAAACCTCCCAACAATCAACTTTGATGATTTATTTGCGTATGTCATTATCAGCCACCTTATCTTTACCATTGGATTCATTCATATGATATAGCATGTGATCGTGTTCCATATATATTCCATAGTTATTTTCCTTGGTTTGTTGAGCATGAGTGTCTTTAAACCATTGGCATGAAGAACATAAGTGCAAATAAGGTGATGAAGAAATTCCCTCAAATGTTGAAAAATAAAAAGGTCTCAACAATTAGAGATTGAAGATAGTGGTTGTTACTTCTGATAGTTCTTACCTGCACTAGTCTTCCATAGTGGCGAAGGATTAATTTCAGGAATGTTGGCGTGTAATATCACAAACTTCTGCATAATTTCAGCAATCTTTTAAATTTATTTTTAATAAAAAATAAAGATAAAAGCAGGCATTTTATTGAAAAGTAGCAGATGTACAAATAAAAGAATCATGGATGGCCAAGAGAAAAAGAAAAACACTAGATTACCAAAATAACAGCTTTCCCATGCCTCTGCAGATCTCAGGAGTTACCTCTCTGTAACTACTCTTGATCTTGGTAGCAGTCTTATCAATTTCTATTGTGGAGTGATTTGATGTACCCCTGTGTATCTAAATCCAACAGCCTTGTCATGGTTAGAGGTTAGCTAGATGCTTCTGCCAGTGAGAGGAAAAAATATAATAAGTTTGCTTTTCTTTGGTACTGCTTCTTGGGTGTCAATAAAAGTTTTCAGTCAATTTCTCAATTATACCTGTAGCTCAGAAACCATAAATTAAAAAACCCGAGGTAATTGTAGCAGATGCTTGTATTTGCATTAGAATGATAAGGGAGCATGGGAGGCCATTCAGAAAAGAATACAATCAAAACAAAATGGACACTTGAAAGCAACATAATCTTCTAAACGTGGATCTTTGAACCATGGAATGAGTTGCAATTGCAAATATAATGGACATTTGTGACAATTTGCATTTTTCTGGAAAGTGCAGCTACTTTGGTCATAAGGAATTGCACTGCATCTTCCAAGCAGCAAAGATAGGAGCAAAAAACTAAGCAGTCAAGACAGATGTGAGAGGGAATGTAGCGTTTCTAAAAATTTTGCATTATTTCAAAAGGCTATTTTAAATGGAAAAGGTAATATCTAGACGCTGAGGATATAGCAGATGCATGAAATCTTGAATTTTCATTTAACCCTCTTTCTTTAATCGGTTTGTTAGTTCCGTACTCGTCACAAGTTGCAGTTACCCAAACAATATTGGAATTTGTTTATCAAAACAATTTTTAAATCTTTCGCCATGTCCGTACATGACTTTGACACCGAATACTTTATCCATTATGTTGATTCTTGAGCCTGTGTGATTAAAAGAGCATATCTAATACAAATGTACTTCCAGGTATCTATACGAGAGTTATGAGGAGTGTCAGGAAAGCAAAATAAAGTGCATAGTTCACTATTTTGAGAGGATTTGTTCGTCCATGCCCACAGGACACGTCTCCTTTGAGAGAAAAGTTCTTTCCTTGGAACAGAAAGAGCACTGTATTTCTTATCCCAAGGCTAGTTTTTGGAACAATTCAATTCGTTCCCTTTGCCCTTTTGAGGTAGTACTTGGCTTTCTATAAATTGAAGATAATTTGTGCTTATTTTGATTTCTCGTTAACAGTTTGCCGAGTTAATCTGTATCCCATGGAATTACCTCAAAATCTTACCCACCAGATCAAATGAAGGAGGCAAAGTCAAAAGATTCTGTTTTTGTTTCCTATTGACAATGTGCTGTTTTTGTAGGTTGATAATTATAGATTAATTGAAGATCATCAATCATGTGAAGCTCTGGAAGTGGATTTCGCAAACAAATTTCTGGGAGGTGGTGCTCTTCGGCGTGGCTGTGTCCAGGTGTCCTTTTCTCTCTTCTTATTATAAATTTTTTGATCTAGCAATTGACCAATTGTGAGATACCTCTCTCTGAACTTGTGAATCAACCTCGGTTTGTTCATATAGCTATGGTGAGATACCTTTTGTTTCTCTTTCTCTTTAAAACTTTTGATCTAGCTGTTGATTCTGAATTGACCTCCATATATTCATAAAACAGATACATTGGTTCAAGTTTTCTTATCTAATCCAGTAATTCCTCTTGTAAGAGGTAGCTTTTTCTTGTTTAACTGCTCATACCTTGTTCCTGTCTTGCCATGCCTCTTTTTGGTCGTCAATATATTTCAAATGTATAAGTACTTAGGGATTAGTGAACGTTGTTTTCCTGTGGTTGCTCTAGATTTCAAATGTGAATCTCTGTTTCAAGTTGACCATTCAATTCTCAGTTATAGATAATATTTTCGTTGATGCAGAGACAAAATAATTGGTTTTATGACATGAATACTTTTGGTTTGCTTTATGCAGGTTCCATAACATAATAAGATTACCAGTTAATGTATAAGGCTTTACTTGATGGATAATTTTGGGATAAAACAAAAACAGGATCACGAAAGAAGCTACAAAATTAATAAAAGGCTAAAAGCTTTTCAACCATACAATACTGCTGTGCTGGTGACTGCAGGGTGTTGCTAAAAGATTGGCATAATTCTTATTCATGCAACAAAATGTTTTGTTTTTATGGAGCTCTGATTTCATTTGTCCATTGTTTCAGGAAGAGATCCGCTTTATGATCAACCCAGAACTAATTGTTGGCATGCTTTTCTTGCCTGTCATGGCCGCCAATGAATCTGTAGAAATTGTTGGTTCTGAAAGGTTTTCAAATTATGAAGGGTAAGTTTGAATATTAAGTTACTTTTTTGCAGAGTTTTAGTAATAATCATTATTATTTGTTCATTCTTATTGGGAACTATGCTGATAGAATTCTTAGACATTTTCTTATTTTTGAGCTCAACCCCAAAGTCCAAACTGCTTGGACTTGAAACCCTAAACTGTTCAGACTTAAGAGTACCATGTACAGAGAAAATGTTATTCCCTGCTGTTTGCTGTGTAGTTTCCTGTTGTATATGCAATGTAAAATATTCTTCTTGTCCAACTGAAATTTATGATTTATTTAACTCATTCCCATTCATTTGCATCACCATCTAGGATTGGTTTCTAATCGAATTAAGGAGAAGAAATTGGCCGTCACAAACTTTTGAGACAATTAGTACTACTGAGCTTAACAAAGTGTATCCTGAGGATGACTTTTTCTTAGGTTTGCAAGTGCATATCTTTTGCTTCCCTATGCTTCAACAAATTCTTCAAATTGATGTGTGAAAAAGGAGGATACGAAGAATGTCAGATTTATCTTTACCTTTGAACTTCGCTGAAACTGGAATAGATCTAAATTCTTGGAAGCTTCAAGAACTATTTGTGAGAAGATGAGACAACGATTTTTTTGAAGATTTTTGTAATGGTCTAACTTCGATAGCACAATTGCAAATGAGCAGAGCTGTTATAGCTGCTGGGTTTGATATTATGTCAGTTAATGCAAATGAATGTGTTAGGCTTGGCATGAAACTGAAAATAAAAAGAAAAATGGATTCAAAAGTTTATCGGAAATAGTCTATGAAGTACTATAATCCAATCATGCAAAATAACTAAATCAGCTCACAGTTTTGGGTTCATATTTTAGCAGTATAATCTTTTAAATTTTTTGTATTCGATTTGCGACTGCTAGAATTTAATCCTGGAATTTGTATAATCGGTATAGATATTCATCGTCATTCCGGTTTTCTGGTGACTATGTGGACCATAAAGTTGTTGATTATTTGGGAAGGCGCAAGACAAGAGTTATTGCCATTGATGCATTATGTGGCCCTGGAAAGAAACAATATGAATCTGATTTCCTCCTCAGGTACATAATTCGGCTTCTTGTGCTTATTTGCATGTACTAATTTTTTTGCTATACTGGATATCTAGATGTCTATAGTGGAGTGCGAATATGGTATTATTTGACTTGCCTCTCTAGGTTCAAAGACTCTGTGGCACGCTTAAAGTACATACTACAATTTGAGTCTTAAAGATATTTGGAATTCTTGTGCATTCTGGTCTGCAAGTGTGCATGCGACAAGTCAGAAACTCGTTTCCTGTAATAGATGCGACATTGAAAAGAAGACTCTCTGTGTTACTTTTCTGCAACTCGTTACCTGAGGAATCTACTTGTCGATGCCATGGTTATACATTGAGTGCAATTCAATGGTCTTTCTTGAGTATATATCAATTTTGTGCAATGCATTCGTGCCAATATTAATATATTGTAAATATATTGATGTTAGCCGTGAATAAATTAGCTGTTGTTTAAAGTGGTGTAAAATAATGATTCTAATATCAGGCTAGAGTCCATAAATAGTTGTCCCAATTTTAGAGGTAATGGAAGTTGGCACAATAAAATGAGTAGGTGCTGAAAATTTCAGATACAGCATGCACATGAAAGAAAACTGAAGTCCTGCAGTCAGGGACGAAGACCTCCCCCCGCCCCCTAAGATTTTTAAAAATACTATTAGGTATAGTAAATTTTATATGTAGTTCAGAGTACTTTTTCAGTTTCGCACCACAAGAATTTTTTTTGCAGTTTTTATATGTATTTCGACATACTGTTGCAATTTCGCCCCCCAAAAGCCAAATTCCTGGCTTCGTCCCTGCCTGCAGTCCTACTTAAATCAACATGTGGAGAAATCTTCTGAACCCTTTTTAAATAATAAGATAGATGAAAATGAGGGAGGAGTAAAAGGATGAGGAAGAATGCATTGGAAGCAAGTGTTGTTCTTGAGCCATGTAAATTCTCGTGATATGCTTAGATGTGCTTTATTGGTAAGAACTCCCAGAAATAAATCAATGGAGGCGGATTATCTTCTGTCTGAGGCAATGTTTGACCAAATTATAAAGTCAGCCTGCCCAGGCATGAAAGACTAGAAGTTCTCTATATTACAATTTTGAAACTGTTTTATAACCTATTGCATGACAAACTGATATGTTACAATTGACGCCTGACATCAAATTAAGATTATCTCATGTTTCAATTTTTCATTTCACAGGGAGATTAATAAAGCATTCTGTGGCTTTTTTTATCCGTGCAAATGTCAGCAGTATGAAGAATTGTTTCAAGATGATGAATTTACGGAATTTAAGGCTGATAAAGACGTTATGAATTCCCGTGAAAGATTTGTGGATGACCCAATGGTGAGTGCCTATGCGAAGGATTTTATAATTTTTTTTCCTTCTCTCTTGCCTCATACTACCTACAAGAAAGAGGATATTCATATCCTTCACTTTCATAGAAACTAGAGAAGTGCACGCATGGTAACCTATGTTACCTGGACTCGGGTACGGGTGTCCGGTACGAGTACATATCTAGGTGTCAGGTGCTTATACCTCCGAAAGTAAATATACGAGGACACTTCTAAAAACTTGGACACTGGTTCGTGGATTCGACAGTAATTAGGGACTTATAAGGAAATTAACGAATTAACTACCTTTTATAAAGGGAAATAGACCTATAATTTGTGAAAGAAGCCTATAATATCCTCCTCACCATAGACCGGATGAGGAAGATCACCATTAGAAATACACCTAGTCTCGGTCAAAGTACTAGATATTTTTTACCACATCCGATAAGGATCCCATACCCACACCCATGTCGTATCATGTCGACACGGGTGCGGCAGCCATAACTAAAGAGTCCAGGTAACCTAGATTTTCACTAATTAATAAGATTTGTTTTGCATTGAGAACTTAAAAGTAAACCGAAAGGATGGGAAAGAAAGGCACACGACGAGACAAAATGCCATTGTAGTTTCGGTAGTAGGAGGCAATTAATGAAGCATATGGATTGAACGTGCAGAAATACAGGGGAGAAACCGGAAGGTGCCTTGGTCATTTAGAGATTATATTTTTGGTTAAAAAGAAAATGAAGGCGAGGGATGATTTTGTATTCTTCTTGGTTGCCATTGTAGGAAATGCTTTCCCATGGATTTTTTAATTTTGTTTCTCAACCAGCTCCTTTTATTGTCGTAATCAATAATGGATTGGTATTGTTGATGAGATATTGAAATGCCGTGTATAAAATCATTCATATCTGGTATACGACATATCTCTGATTGAATAAATTTAATTCTTTCCGTAAAGCTAAGCCAGGATATCAAGAGCTAAAAGCTTTGCTAATCTTCGCTTTGAAATTTTTGCCATTGTTGTGATCTTTGCTTCTTCCAAGCCCCAACTAGGGTAAGTTTGAAACACTGGTTTCCATTTACCTTTAATTCCAAGTCCTGTGTTCATCTCTCCAAATTAGAATAAGACAAGAAAACGAAAGTATGTAGAGAACAGCTACTATTTAAAGATACTCCCAATTTAAATTTTTTTATGACTCGCTCGATTTACAATTACTTGTCAAAACCGTCAGTTTTTGTTTAATTACTTGTTAATCTCGTAAATCAATAGTGTATGTGTTTTATTCTCATTCCTATTTTACCTTTAATCATCTTGAACAGTGTGTTTATTATGTTGAAGCATCACTTATTAAATAGGGTTACTTAGATCGTTGTACATTGTCTTTTTTATGAATTTTACCAAATCCTTAATCCCTGTGTCTTGTTCTAAATTGACAATTAATTTGAGAGGGAAGGAGTATTTGTGATGCTTTTGTAACATTTTACTCCTTTCTTCTAAACTTCTCATGGGAGCTTTAGCTGAACTTAACTCAGAAAGAGAAGAAACATTCTTAATACTAAACTTGTAGTTTTATATGGGTACTGATAGGGACATTTTAAGTTTCGTGTAAGCATGTATCATCCTCAAACTAATTCCGTGTCGATCCACCCTGGTCTTTTTCCTTTTTGGTTTTGACCTTTTCTTTTTGGCAGCGTATTGATCCCTCAAGTTCTTCGCAATTAGCTGAAGGAACTTCTGGCAATCAGCCAATCATGAGCCCCAACGCTAAGGTCTGTCAGCCCTTGGAATGTGAAGATAGAATTGGAATTGTCACAGGAAATTGGGGTTGTGGTGCCTTTGGCGGAGATCCTGAAGTCAAAGCCATAATTCAGTGGCTTGCTGCGTCTCAGGTGATTTATTTTCTATAACATTTTCCATGTCCGATTAGTTTATGCTTAAATTTCTTCCCGAGATTTTGTTAGAATTTAAGTCTATTTGCTCAGACCCATTGCTTAACCAAAATGATTGATCTATTATTAAATATTCTTTGCTACCACTCTTTATCATTCAAGGAGGGATGAAACTTTTGTCTGTAAGCATTGAGAAATGTTTTTAGAGGTGCACGAAATTTAAGGCTCATGTGATTGTTTCTGCACACTGTCTTCTTTGAGATTTTTTTTATTTCTGTTCATCATTTTGATATTTCGATAAAATGCTTGAGAGATTTCATACACTTGATTTCTTGTTAATACCTAATTATTTATTTTGTATTAAAAGATTATGTGTTATTTATGAACCAAATCATGTAAGGGGCTTTGGAATAGTGATATTTTTCTTATATCTTCCAGGCATTAAGACCTTTCATCTTATACCACACATTTGGTTTGAAACCATTGCAATTGCTGGATCAGGTAACTTAATCTCTCCCTGCTATTCTCTGAGCTTCTTTCGGGTTGTTTGTTAACATGCTAATATTGCATAAATGAGAAAGCAATGGAATCTTTTTGCTTATCTATACCTCGTGATGCTGATAAAAATGTGATCTTATGACATACACCGGCAGACATTTGTGCTTTAGATAACCTTTTCTTCTTTAACAGAGAGCACTTCCCTTTTTGTTATCCCTTTCTGAAATAAGAAATTTTATTTCACTCTTGTTACAATTGTGTTGAGCAGGTGACTCGGTGGATTATTTCACATGAGTGGACTGTTGGAGAGCTTTGGAACATGTTGGTGGAATATGGAGTGCAGAGGCTTAAAGGAGAAACCAAAGCTGGCTTCTTCAGTTGGCTACTTCCGTCAATGGGTTCCCAGATGACACCATGGGGCTGTTCCATGTCCCATTCTCCGTGAAAATCTTCCTCATTGTCATAGATTATTCTTTCCGAGTCTGGGTGGTAGAAGGGAAGCTTATTCTAATTTCTCGGATTAAGAAACGTTCCTTAGTTTTTGTAAGTATATAATTACAGAGTTGAATTTGTGAATATACATGCAGATGCAATTCACCTGAAATAAAATAACTAGTAGAATCATGGATATGTATATATGAAGGATGGGAAACTGTTGGCTAAGTGGGTGGAGGAGTTGAAGGGAAAAGGGATTGATTTTGATAGAAGCTTTTGGTATCTCCAATCTATACCTTTTTTTGGCTATGTATATATCCACTTACACTATTTATACTATTCAGTGTCAATAGAAGTGTCAATTTACACTTTTTATATTTCTTCATAGCATTTGTGAAGATTGATAGCTCTCTTTTAGTTATTATTATTATTATTATTTTTAAACGTTGAATCCCATTTTATTATAATAAAAAAAATAGAATAGTACACCTCAAAAGATGGTGAAGACAAATCCGCAGCCTACAAGATCAATATGAAACTAAAAATCTAACTATGTCTCAAATAAGCTACATGTTGTTTGCCTCATTTTGTTAAAAAGATAAAATGGTAAAAGTAAGAGAATCTTGAGTGTCACATGCAATGTTAGTTGGACAATCAGCTATCTTGTTTACTTTTCGAACAATATGAATGACTGTATTGGCCCTTAGAAGAAGCAGTGCACATTGAAAGAGATCATCCAAAGATCAAGAGGAGATACGCCGTTGTTGTAGAGAAAGAACAAGAAACTTCGAATCACTTTGTATCACCAAGGAGAAAGCTAATCACTTTGTATCACCAAGGAGAAAGCTAAGATTAAGGTTTCCAATTCCGCCACCGAATTGGCATTGTGGGAAGAAAATAGTAAAAAACCGAAGAATGAATCCCTCCTATTCCGGTAGGTGCCAAATTGCCTCTGTCAACATTGAGAATAATCAAAGAAGGAGCAAATGAACCGTTCTTCTAAGTAAGTACCCTAAAAAAACCTCTAAAAGATAAAGTTGTATATAGGGCAGCAGCTTCCAAAACGATCAAAGTCCATGCTTGTAGAGGACAAGAGAGAGGTCCTTCAAATACAAAATGACATATAGCCTTCCATAACAAGACACAATCACGTGAATTTTTACTTAGAAAATTATTTCATGTTTGCACAAGTATAATTATTTCTTTCGGGAGTTAGTAAATGAATAAATTCATATAGAGTTAACACAAATTATTTACTTCAGAAGCTCATTCGACCACTCCAAATCCCCAATTCCCTTTCCCATTTTTTATGTTTCTACCTAAAAGGTAGAGGCAGCACCATTTTTTTCCCAATCTTATATTTTTTTTTTCATTTTGGGAAATTGAGGTATGTTTATTGGTACGCTGTAGAACCCAAATTACGGATTTGGAAAACGAAGGAAATCCTGAATTCTGTTAGGGTGTGCTTGTTGAAATCCCACATCGACTAGCTAGTTAGCAAATTTGTTCTTTATAAGGATTGGGCAATCCTCTCCCTCTTGAGGTACCTTTTGAGGGAATGAGTTAGGCCCAAGTCCATTTTCTACAATGCTTGTTGCCATGGAATTGGAATTGGAATTGATTTGCCAATTTCAATTTTCTTGTTTGCCTTCAACTAAATCACGTTCTCTTGTTTGACTCTCAATACAATTTTGGAATTTCAACCCTCAACTCCATTCTATAATCAAAGAATTTGAATTCTAATTTCACAAGATTTATGGTATATTATAAATATATAATACATACAAGTTATTTTCTCTCTCATAAATAAACATATATAAAATGACCAAAATACCCTTAGTATAACATGACAAAATACCCCTAGTACAAAATGACTAAAGTACCCTTAATTTAAAATATGTAATGTTCTTCGCTTAAATGACAAAACACCTATAGGATGCCGAAAAATACCGTTAGCGTAAAATTATAATAATACCCTTAGCAAAAAACAACGATTTTTTTTTTTTTAAAAAAAAAATCGCAAACATACATAACATAAAATTACCAAAACACCCATAGTGAAAAATTACGAAAATACTCTTGGCACAAAATGACAAAAATACCCTCGGCTTAAAGTGATGAAAAATACCTTCGCGCAAAAATTACCTTTAGCTCAAATAGATGAAAATTCCTATGATGAAAAAATGACCCATATACTCTTGATGAAAAATGACGAAAATTTATTGGCGTAAAATGACGAAAATACCCTTAATGTAAAAAACGAAAACACTCCCATAAAAACGGCGAAATGCCCCTTGTGCAAAATGACAAAATTAACTTTGAATAAAATGAAGAAAAAAAAATCTCATCACAAAATCACAAAATGAAAAAATTACCATTTGTACAAAATGACAAAAAAATCGTTTAATTGAAATGTCTAAAATATTATCGGTGTAAAATGACGAAAATACACTTGTTTAGAAATAATAAAAATGTCATTCATACCAAATGAAAAAGAATAACCATGATGAAAATGAAAAAAAAAAAAAAATACCCCTCGTTTAAAAAAAAAAAAAGGAAATTTTACAATAAGGTTATTTTCGTCATTTGGGAAAATGAGCATTTTCATCATTCTAAACAAGGGCAAGGGTATTTTCTTCATTTCCACGGATTATTTCCATCATTTTGCGATTCATTAATCTTTTATCGAGTACATATTCGCTATTATGCACAATGAACAAATTCCACTTTAACAAGGGTACTATTTTTGTCATTTTGGAACGAATGCCTTTTTTAAAAGAATTGGACAATATAAAAAAAAATTTCTTCATATTACGCAAACAGTATATGGAATTTTTGTCATTTTGGAACGAATGCCTTATTTATGGAATTTTCATCTTTTTTATGCCCAAATTTTTTTCATAATTTTCGACTAGCGGGTATTTTCGTCATTTTTCATCAAATATATTTTCGTTTTTTAACGGTATTTTCTCCAATTCATACTAGAAATATTTTTTTCCAGCACTATGAATGTATTATTTTTAAAATTTTAAACCAAAAGTATTTCCATCGTATTTTTGTAATTTTATTTCATAGGTACTTCGGCTATTTGTATTTGGGAAATATTAGCATTTTCACACTAGATGCATTTCATTTTATTTTTAATTATGTGATTATTTTTATGTTTCAAATAAATAAAGTAGAATTTGAATTGAATTTCACATACAATTTCATAATTTTACCAAACAAAGTAATTTAATTATTTGGAAGTGGAATTTCTTAGAATTCTAAATCTTAGAATTCCATAGAATTGGAATTCCAATACCAAAACTAATTCCAAGAAACAAACACACCCTTAGAGTTTTGTAAATGAGATATTTTTTCGGCGAATGTCGTGTGAAAGTGATCTTTTTATTTTTTATTTTAGTGTTTTTAGGCAAAATGACCTATTTGGCCCTTTTCGTTTTTTGAGTTTGCCATTAAGATTTTTTTTGTTTAATTTTGACTTTTAAAGTCCAAATTGATTTTACAACTTGTCGTTAGAGGACTTCCGTCTAGATTTCCGTTAAAACCCCATCAAGTCGATCATGTGCCTCACATGTAAGTTGTCTTTTAAGGGGTATTTCGGACATTTCAATCTAACTTCAACAAAAAATACTTAAGTACTCAATTGTTAAAAAAAAACACTATGAATACTCAACTAAAAATATCTAAACCACTTCATTTTTCAAAATACTTGAATGCAGCTCTTGGGAAATAATCCTCAAAATTAAAAATGAATGTTGTATTTAAATGTCCAAATTGTTTTATCAATTAATCTACAACAAAGAAATTCCAGTTGACTTTAGTAATAATCATTTATAATATTCATGATGTAGAAAAAACATCGTGGATTTGAAATTACTACATTTTCTCTATTTCCTTCCGTTTGGTAGATTGTCAGGATTGATATGAGAAAGAGAAGAAGTTTAAATGTTAGTTGGAGGGAAAATAAGGTAGTTAAGTGATAGTAATTAATCCAATTAGGGCTAAATCAAATTGGGATTTCAAATCACCCAAAACGACATCGTCATATTTAATATTAGATTAGTTATTTCTAAAAGCAATACGACACCGCTTTAATCCTTCCATTTTGGGACTCTGCTTTAGCTCAAAGAGGAAGTTGCGAAGATCATTTCTTTTTGGCTCAAGAATCAATGGCTGATACACCTGTTCCAAGGATCACTGTTGATTCTCGTATGTGTCAGAACCTCGCTGAGCTGGAGGGACGAGATCAGCATGGGAAATGGAACCCTAGCTATAAAAGGCAAGAACAGAAATGGAAAGGGCATTCAACAAATATATTCCTAAGTTGGTAGCTGTCGTCTTCTCTTTCCTGTGAGTATTTTCCTTCACACTTATCACTTCTATCCTATATTCCATCCTTCATCTATATTTCTGGGTTGACATTTGGTTCATTGTGTGCTTCAGGGAGTTCTGGGTAAGCCTAGCAGCTTTGGAGTTCATTTGGAGCTTGAGTCAGATTTCTATATTCCCTCTTTCATTTCTTGTTTGGAAAGTAGATATTAGATCAGTAATAGTCATTAAGTCATGTTTGTTTGATGAGATGTTATGTATTGAAACTATTATTCTGCTTTGAGCCTTAATTTATCATATTATTGTTATTTGTTGCTTTTGTGTTCTTGAACTGAGGCTTAAGCCTACTAGCTGTTAGAAATAGTTAGATTTGTGTTGGTTAATTGTGGTGGGATATAACAAATTGGTATCAGAGCAACTTTCCTATAC
Organism: Vinca minor; assembly: GCA_026122235.1. Taxonomy (NCBI): domain Eukaryota; kingdom Viridiplantae; phylum Streptophyta; class Magnoliopsida; order Gentianales; family Apocynaceae; genus Vinca; species Vinca minor. The sequence goes on along the minus strand of JAOCZM010000289.1, from coordinate 6,259,071 downwards.
CTATGAGGATGATTATCACTAGAACACAAAGTAAAGAGAACATCCCATCTGAGAGCAATGAGATTGATAGATTTAAGAAATTGGAAGATGAGACAAAAGACATACATAATGTCATAGAAAACCAAATGAAAGCCACAGATCAGTTAAGCCTAGGGAAGAAGGAACACAGACACATGATTGAAGATCTGAATAGGGGACAACTCAACTTACAAAAACAAGTTGAAGGTCTGATGGGGCAGATGATGTAGTTAACTGCTAGTGTTAACAATATAAATACCACTATCCAGGACCCCAATAGATATGAGAGGAGGGATGGCAAGAAGGAAGCTGGTCAAAGTAGTGGAGTGACTGGTCATAGACTTGTATATGGTTCTCCTACTATCACCATTGACTCAGGTCAAAACAGGAATCAAATGGGCCATAGAAGGGAGGGAAGGATTGACTTTAAGGCACCTAAACTGGATTTTCCCATCTTTAAGGGGGAAAGGGCTAGAGAGTGGAGGGGGAGGTGCAGAGACTATTTCCTCTTGCACAATGTGGAAAAGGCAGACAAAATCACACTCTCCAAACTAAATTTTAGGAGTAGGACCTATACCTGGAGTAGAGGTAGAGTAGCCACCCATCCAAATGAAACTTGGGAACTGTTTGCATCAGCAGTGTGTAAAAGATTTGGTGAGGCTGATGACAAACAATTACAGCAATTGACATAAAAAGGCATAGGAAGAAAGGGTTCTTTTATGTTCCACCAATTGTTGGTGCTCTTTACTGCATTTTCTTCGCTTATGTTTGCATGTATACATCATCTGACCTCTATAGGAGCAGGCATCCAAAACTCTATTTGATTAATAACTCAAAGTTCATTCTTGGCTTCTCAATCGTCTTGGGTTTGTCCATTCCCCAGTACTAGCTCATATACATAAACTCTTTTTTGGGAGGTGAGTCTCAAAGGAAGAAAGGTATTTCAATGACGGTCATCTTATGTAATGGACTTTTCTTATTAATAACATGAGAAAAAAAATGAAGAAACCCCAGAAGGAAGGAAGTAGTGAGAAGTGAGTAAATAGTGCACAAAGAAAGCAACGTTTTCAAAGTATTTGCAGTTGGTCGTGTTCGACGGGTGTTGTAGGTGGTGGTGATGACTGCGCCGTTGTGGAGAAGGGTGAAGGGATGAAGTTGGAAGGGATGAAGTGTGTTTAGAGATTTTTAGTTATTTTTAATTTAGTATTCGTGGTTATTATTTTTAACAATTGAGTACTAAAATATTTCTTGTTGAAATGTCCAAAATACCCTTAAAAGATAACTCACATGTGAAGCACATAATCGGCTTTACGAGGGTTTAAACAGAAATCTGGACGGAAGCCCTCTAATGGTAGATCCTAAAATCAATATGGACCTTAAAAGTCAAAATTAAACGAAAGAGATCTTATTGGCAAACTAAAAAAAAAAAACAAACACCAAATAGGCCATTTTGCCGTGTTTTTAACAAAATTCTGGTTTTTGTTTTTGTTTCTGGAATGTTATGAGTATTAACTTTTATGTCCAAAAATACATCTCCAACATGATAAGATTGCATGCATCGATATATGCATAAATTATTTCCACTGATAGCATTTGTATAATAACATATAAGGTCATAGTGTGTTAATTATAGCATATGTGGTTGGCATGGATGCTCATAGTAAGATATAGGCTATTGGAATTAACATATGGCAATATTGTTCATGATCGGTCAAATAGAAGAAGGTCATTCTATTTGAATAAAGATCATCACATATTAAGTCCCGAGTAAGGGACGACTTAGCTTTGGCCAATGGATATGTTTTTCATCTTATTATGTGAGCGTATTCGATGTAGGTTGAACTGGACCTATAATAGTGATTCCTAAAAAGTACTATCAAAGTAAAAGAAGTTCAAATTATTACTACTATTGTATGGACAAGTACTCGACAGTTTGAGTATGAATCAGTGGTCTAGCAAAACTTGCTCTTTGTATTTTGATATACTATAGTTGAAATTTTTTTCTTGTGATCAATCATACTTGTAGGTTGGGCACTCCTTATTAGTTAGTAAAGATAGACAAAGCTTCTATGTCGTTCTTTTGGAATGAATATCACCCCTTATGATTGTCTTAGATGATCTAGTGATATATGTCATGCATGGTCATATCCGTTTCAGGGTTGCTCCCAGATAAAATGGATAGACATTCCAGTACATTTAAGGATCATGGACTAGAAATCTAAAGATGGTAGATGTCACTGAGAAAGGTGATAGTACATCTGACCTATGCTCAGTGATGAGTGTTACATAGACGAGTACAATCGTAATTCACACCATTAAGCCGAAGACTATTGTTTATGTAATAATATAATATTTATCAAGGGGTCATTGTCTTTGTATGGTGATAATCTGAGAAGTTTAAAGGATTAAAATGTAACTATTCGATAGCAAGGGCATTTTAGTCATTTTAACAACCTTGATCTATATGTCTCTTGGTCCCCCGGAGTAGCTCAAACAAAGACCAGGTAATTTTATTACTAACAGTAGTTCTTGTTTACTTATGGAGAAATTATTATTGACTCTCTAAGATAACTAAGAATAATATATGAGAAGCCCAGATATTTATGAAGTTAAATGGGTCGTTGGGCTAATAGTTTGGACTTATGTTATTTCATTTAAATGAAATAATCAAGAGAGACTCAAGAAGCAATGAGTTAGGCCTGAGTCAAAGCCTTGGCCCATTTGGTTGCCCTAGGCTTATATTTCGACCTATATAAAGAAAAAGATGATGTTGAGATCTTAACTTAACCGTAGGAGGCAAGTGAAGAGAAAAGAATGGTGGCTAATCCACAACTACTAGTTCTTTCTCTCTCTAGATCTACAAGTATCTCTCTCTTCATAAGCTTCTTATCTACTTCAATAAAGTAGATTATGATTCCTTCATCTGATTGATCTACTTAGTTTTGAGAATACTCCAGAAGACGAGATGTGAACTTTTAACCCGTGACATTGCTAGTTCTTCATTGGAAAAGTAATGTAAGCATTCTTTTATCTGAATTGTAACGTTTGTATGATACTTAGCTTCCATTTCATATAGGTAACGATTCGAATTTTGTTCCTGCAATGAGCAACCTATAAGTTTTCCTTATTTGTTCAAGTGACATGGTCTGATTTGGAAATGTGGGATTTTTTGTTGAATTTTTTAAGCTTGAGTTTGTACAATTGTGTGAGTGAGAGGAGTCGATCATAATCTTCTTTAAGATTATTTTTATTGGATTTGATAGCAAGCGATATCCGCGTGTTTACCTTTTTTCCTTTTATATATGGGTGTACCTTAAGTTGGCTATATTTTCTGATGGACTATTCAATTCTAATAATTTCTAATTCTATAAGTTTTAGCAATGGAAATTTAGATTTCTCTTGGATTCTAGTTTATTCAAGTGGATTTGTGTTGGTTTTAGTTGTTTGTCAGGTTTCAATTATACATATATTACTTGATTATAACTTAGATTTAATTGCTAAGATAATTCTTGTATTCTCTCTTTTTCTATGTATAGATATGTGTTGACCCTTATCATATATCTGCATTTGGTATTTTATTTGTGTAGTATCAAAATTTTGGATATTCCATGGTTGGAATCTCAAATCATTCATTGATTGATGTAAGTTGTGTTTAAAATAGATGTGGAAAAACACATTCATTTCCTTTTCTTAGGTTCTTCCGACATGACAAGCGAAGTCCTACAAAAAAGAAAGAGAAAACATATAGAAGAAGAGGTTACAATTTCCTTTCTCTCTAGTTTGCTTGACCTAAAGTTGAGACCATACACTTCCTCACTTGCTGGCTATGTGATGTGTACATAATCTATACTCATCAGGTATATTTTTACTAAATATATGCAATCATCAGTTATATTATTACTAAATATATACAAATTAGATGATAACTAACAACATTTTCAAATGCAAAATTCTTAACTGGAACTATTTCTTGTTTTATGTCTAGTTATTTCCTTTAAAATATGTAAGATTCAATATCTCTTCTCTTGGGAATGAAAAGTTTCCTTTTATTTACTCAATCGAGAACTTTATATCGTGTTTTCTCTATTTGTATTTGTCTATTCTTGTCACATACGGTGCCCGGGTGATGATCTGATAGTGTCTAATCTATCAATAAGACACCGAATCCAAAACATAAATGACTAAAATCCACAATAAACTTCAATACATAACTTAAAAGGAAACATAAAGGTTCTTACATCATATTGAATATTTCAAAGTACAAAATTGTTCTTACATGAAAACGTAATATAAGTGCTCAATATAAAAGGAACTACACTATGCTACTACATAAACTCCATGATCACTCTTCAAACCAGGTATCCTCGTAAGTACCATCAACATCATAATCTGCAAAAGAGGATAAGGAATGAGCTACTAAACTAACTCAGTAAAGATCAACAACCTTTGGGATAAAGTATCATATAGAACTCAAAACTGTTTCTCGGCTTTCTCAAAATCATTTAAAATATACCATAACTTAACATAGCTTGAAATAACCTTTAAAACCCTTACAAAACACTTGACATAATTTACAAAAGACTTAGCTTTGAAAACGGACCAGAACGAAACTCAAAACAGTGCAAAGCAAACCCCGGATGATGTGGTCGTTCGGACCCATCATCTGTAAGATCAGGACGATCGACATTAGCCTCCAGTAGGCCGAAGCTAGTCCACAATACTTTGCTCCGGACGATCTGTTTGGTCTTCCGGTCGACCGAATTGATCGTCCGAGGTTCAAAACAGAGCAAAAATAGTGCATTTTAACAAAGGAAAACTCACTTTCTGAAACATACCAAAGTCCCAACCTAAAATGAAACATTTTGACCAACTTTCATATACCAAATATGACCAGAACAAGAACAACAAATGCAATAAAACATACTCTTCAAATCCAATACTTATACATCGGAATCATGCTACAAGCACCATGAGTTACTCATAACAGTACATATAGACATACAATTAATTAGACCTTACGAGTATGGTTCATGCAAGACACAAACACAAACACACAACCGATCCCAATTATCCAATCCCGACTCTAAAGCAACTACTAACAACCTATTAACAGTTAGTCCTAGTTAAGGAATGGTCAATGATATAGTCATGGGTCCAGTATTCCCCCCTGAAAGGTGGGTCAGTGGTTTAAGGATCACCCCATTTAGACTGTTAGTATCTCTAACTTTATTCCAGTTAGATGAGGGCTCAGTGGTACATTACATGTCAGTGCACAGTACATATCAACAGTCATTAATCAGTAATTCGGGGTATATCCTACTATAGGGCCGTTTCCTAGACAAGAGCTCTAAATTGGGGAGACTCTCAAATAACAAGTATAGCAAATACAACGTAAAAAAGACAAGAAGTATATACAAATATCACACGCAATTAGACTCGACGATCAACCACACAAAATTCAAATAGATTCGACGCTTCATCCATTTTCAATGCAATAAACCATGTATAAAATCATTTCATCAAACTTCAATAACTTTAAAATACTCCATTCATGATTTTTAGAACAGAAAAACAAAGGTGAAGATCCTTAATTCAGATGCTTAAAATAAAATACTCCAAAGAATCAAGAACACCAAAATCCTAGAAAATCAATCCACTTCCCGAATCAATAACTTTCTACTGGAAACTCGAAACGTTAACCCGTCACCGCCCAAACGTAGCTCTTTCACTACTCTTTCTAAAGCTGATGAAATCACTTAGATCTGACACAGTTTATTATCTCAAATATGCAAAATACCTCACAGCACTCAGTTTTTCCAACAATCTATTCTCTATTTTCTTTCTCTTTCCTTTTCCCCTTTATTTGTAACCTCCCCTATTAAAATCTCAGCAATAACTCCCTCTTAACTCCCACTAACTCCCTTGCAAATCAGCCCCTTAAGTTTTTAACTTCAACACTTAAGTAACTCAACTCTTAAACACTAACATATAACACACACAACGTGTTATAGCAACTAAATAGCGCAAAATTAAATACAAGACATGCAAAAACATAAGTAAAAAGTTCCGCGTCTCACAATTACCCTTTCACTTTCCTTCTTTTTGTTGATGAGAAATCTTGACGGATGGTGAATTGTGTGTGTCTATCTGTCATTTACTTGAGATATATATCATTTTGGATAAAGATGTACATTGATATAAACCTAGATTGATAATACCATAGACGTCTGGAAGGTTCTAATTCTTATCATTTTTCTAGAGATACAATATGTTCATGTCATGTGGTTTATCTCTTTACTTATTTATTACATGTAGTATTATATCGAGTGAATTATGGCGTTTACTGCACAAATATAACAAGACAGGTGATATTGCTGGACATGAAAGAATTATTTTGCACGAAAGTTCTTTGTAAACTTGTGGGACTGTCAGCACATATGATTAAAACAATATTTGCTTGTATTAAGTTCCTGTTAGCTCGGTAAATGAAAAAACTTCACTCATAGGATCTGGAACTGGTTCCCCTTATCAAGATAGTAATTGAAGTTTGCTAAGTTGTGGAAAAGAAAGATCTAACAGTAATGACGAACTTCCTTACGGGAGTGCCATGGATGTATCCATGATCCATGCCAACGAAGAAGATAAAAAGCTTGACTTGATTTCGAATATGAGATAGTGAGAATCTATTGATATTGGTTCAAAATGTAGAAGTGATGTGTCCATTGATACATCTCCAACCTTGAGAAAATAGGTGCATAAGAAGTCAAAAACGATATCAGATATCAAATTGAGCAGCATGTATCCGCATGATGTGCCAGGAACATATACTTCTAGACATGGGCTGCATGTGATAGATACAAACATGAGAAAATTAGATCAAGAAAATAAAAAACATGTCGTCTAAAGGATGATCATCATTCAGTTTCAGCAATTATAAAAACCAAGAAATCTAAATCTTCAAAGAAATTTTTTATCAGAAAATCCAAATCTATGAGGAAACGGAAGAGCAACAAAGGTGGTTCCAAGTTGCTTCCACGAAGCACTAATATGGGAGGGAAGAATTTCATGGAAGGAAAGTGATCTATTGTTGGTCGGAGAACAGTTTTTTCTTGGTTAATTCACTTAGGTTTTGTATCTCTTAATGAAGTTATGCAATACCGCAACCCAAATGATTATATAGTGGTAAAAGATAGCTTTATAACTCGTGATGGGATATTATGAAAAAGTGTTGTGATGAGTTTCTTTCTATATCCGAGTTTAAGAGTCATACTGGTTTTAGATCCAACCGTCATTGCTTAACTCTTATCATGGAGTCTGGTAAGCTATTCACCCCGTGTTAGTTGATGGCTTGGTCGACTGAATACAAGGTTAAGAAATGTGCCCCTGAGACTGTATTATTTAAGAAAATAGATGAAAATGATTATTGTGAAAGATGAAGTGTGCTAAATAACATGTGCCTAAGTACCTCTGGTCACGTTGGGATATCCATTTTTGTATAGCGAGTTTGGTTGTCAAGTATGTGGTCGTGGATGTTGCCAGGCCCATGGGTCGCGTTACGGGGCGTGACATTTTATGGTATCAGAGCCGGTGACCAGTCGGACGTGTGGGAACTAAGTGCTACACCGTACGGGGTGGGAGCCACATCTATAATCCTACACACATGGTTGGTCATGAGCTAAGTATGTTTATAACGCCTATCGAGGACGCTAGAGCCTTAAGTAGGGGTGAATGTGAATCCACATTCCACATGAGATAAGTAAGTAAATATGAAGTGTTATATAACATGGGCCTAAGTACACATGGTCACCTCAGGAGATCTATTTTGACATAGTGAGTTCGGTTGTCAAGTGGTTGGTCGTGGGTGCTGCTAGGCCCATGGGTCGCATTACGGGCCTACGGGTACGGGGCGTGACAATGATAGTTCTAAGCGTTGTGGTATGGTAGTGAATTGAGATACTGTGATAACTTGCCAATGAAATGCAGATGGACAGTTATCACAGCATATCAATTCACCACCATATCATATCGCCGACAACTATCATCATTTTCATATATTTCCTCAACTAGTATAGTTCGAGGGGAAACTTTCTTGCAATGTATTTAGCAGAAAAGCCTCAAGCTGACACAAGTGAAAGAAATAAATTCGGATTCAAAAAATAAACGCAACGGAAAGTAAAATGCGGAATCCGTTTATAACAGGATCATTCACTAGTAAGTACCAACGAACTTGGATATATGATTTTTACCTTTAAATTACATATTTAACAGAAACGGTTCATGTTTGATTTTGCTTCGGGAATCACGAACAATAACCGATCTAATCGACTCCTGTCTCTAGCGGTATCCACACGATCAACTTGAACTTTTTCTTCGTGTCTCTAATGCTAGTCAGAGAGCTCCAAAGTTTGAAGACAGTCTTCAGGAATTTGGTGTATATAGGTTCAAGTTAAAACCGAAAAGAAAGAACGAAAAATCTGATTTTTTCTTATATCTTTTGATGTTTATGGTGGTGTATAATTTTGGGAGAATTTTGGCTGCTAGGAGAGAATAGAGAGATTAATTAAGTTATCAACATTTGATTACTTAGGGAAATGAATAGAGGGCTGAAAATTAATTCACTCACTATTCCACTTTCCCCTTAATTTGCTCCTCCATGATGCCTACTACACACGCATACCTCACATCCGGTTATGACACAGTCAAACTGGTTCTTGGACCATTTTTTCGGTTCAACCGACCGGATCCAATTTAACAGACTGGTTCAATCGGATCGGTTTGACCAATCGAGCATTGATCGGCCCAATCCAATTAACTACTCAATCCAGTTGGATCTAAAACCAGCATGACTCTTAAACTCAGAGATAGAAAACAACTCATCACAACACTTTCCTAGTATCCCATCACGAGTTATAAAGTCATCTTTTACCACCATATCATCATTTGGGTTGCGGTATTACATAACCTCATTAAGGGATACAACATCCAAGTGAATTAACCAGGACAAAACTGTTCTCCGACCGACAATAGACCATTTTCCTTCCACGAAATTCTTCCTTCCCCTATTAGTGCTTCGTGGAGGCAACTTGAAATCGCCTTTGTTGCTCTTCCATTTCCTCATAGATTTGGATTTTCTGATAGAAATTTTGTTTGAAGATTTGGATTTTATAATTGCTGAAACTGAATGATTGTCATCCTTTAGACGACATGCTTTTGATTTTCTTGATATACTTTGCTCATGTTTAGTATCCATCACATGCAGTCCATGTCCAAAAGTATATGCTCCTGACACATGATGCTGATACAATATTGCTCAATTTAATTTCAAATATGTTTTTCGACTCCTTATGTACCTTCTTTCTGAACGTTGCAGATGTACATCTCTCCTACAATTTGAATCAATACCAACCGGATTTGACTTCAAATGAAGCTTTTTATCTTCTTCCTTGACGTGAATTATGGATACATCCACATTATTCCCACAACGAAGTTCATCATTATTAGCAGATCTAAGTTAGGGAACTTCTATTACTATCTTGATCAGGGGAACCCATTCTAGATCCTCCAACTGAGGTTTCTTCATAGAGAACGACAAGGGGATGTTCTTTGAAAGCTTCAAATTCTAGAATACTTGAAGTTTGAAGGTTTCTTAAGTCCAAGAGCAATTTCACAGGCACCCGTGATGTGCATTTTGTTAATCCTTCTGTTACGAATATAAAATTAAACAGAATCAGAATATAAATAGAAAGGAATTCGGATTTAATCAAGGACGAGGCAGTAGTAAACCAATTGCCCTTAAACTCTATTTGCTCGCCTATTTGCTTCAGGCCTACAAGAGCAACGAGTTCCCAGGTACAACGCCCAATCGGAAACTGCAAGGTAGCCCTCACATCGTAGTGGAGAACGTGGGTAACTTCCACTTCCCGTAGTGGGGTAATGTGGCAGATCTCAAAACTGCTGGAGAAATCGTGGAAGGACCATTCTGTAATTACACAAAAGTTATGTGACTCATTTGCAGTTAATCAATATTTTAGGGACTATTACGGTAATTTTGTCCAAAAAGATATTACTGCCTTCCCGACAGGGACACGCGCGACGCGACGTGACGAGGCGAGGCGAGTCGAGACAAGACAGACGGACGGACGACGCGCGAGGGGTACCCCCTTACCCACTTGTTTAAGTCCACTAGTCTAGCTAGTGTTTATAAACTAGTTTTAATCGATTCTCACAACCGATGTGGGATATACCATCACACCTCCATCAATAACCTCTCAACTTTAACCAAATTTATCATTCACACCGAGAATTAGTTTCCTCACGTGTTATATATCATCGCGAAGCTTGCGCAACCCACTACGCGATGAATTCAAAACACTTTAAAACTAAGCGGTGGAACACACAATTAAATTTGATCAAATTAGTCCACTTTATTAAATAATTCTCCAACAATCCCCCACATGAATGATATTTGGTAGGAATGATGCACGTGTAGCCTAAAATGCAATTTCAAGAGTTCAACGAGAAATCACTGCTTCGGGATAGGTGGTTGTGAACCTTGAATCTTCCCTAGTGAAATACCATCGGGTACACTTGCTAACCAGTGGACGCGATGCCTTGAACTGTTCAGCTTTCTATGTGTACCAAGACAACGATACTCACACAACGTTTTCTCTACACAATTAGTCGGTTCTTTCGTTGTTGTCCATTTCGGCCTTGGACTGCCTTGGAAATATTCATTGAATGCTCTAGAGATTTTGCCCTCAAGTAATCTCATAGAAGTGGCCCCTTCACATTCAATATAGGTGATCTCTTATTAGAAGTATCCTGACATACTCCACGTATTACGCATAAGGATCATTAAAAGTTTAACACTTATCCTTCGATAGACAGGTTTATCACTCTTTCATCACAGGAATGGGCTGGGAATACTTTTCCCGAGTGCTTTGTTCGATTCCCCCCACAATTCGGTTTTCCCGTTGAACCTGCAAATTGGGTTTTCCAATTCAGGTTGGGTTGCCATCATGAGTGGTAATCAATTTCACGGGCTTCAACTCCATTCCCCTCGATGAACTCTCTACTAAGTCTCTAGTTAGACCTTTCGTTAAAAGGGTCCGCTATGTTTTCTTTGGATCTCACAAACTCCAAAGCAATAACGCCGGTTTTTAACAGAGTTTTAACGGATTTGTGTCTTCGACGTATATGTCTAGACTTCACATTATACACGTTGTTTGTAGCTCTTCCAATAGCTGATAAGCTATCACAATGTAAGCTTATTGATTGCATTGGTTTTGAATACATTGGAACGTCCTCCAAAAAACTACGTAGCCAATCAGCCTCTGCTGCTGCTATTTCCGAAGCTATGAACTCCGATTCCATAGTTGATCTTGCAATGCAGGTTTGTTTGCATGATTTCCAAGAAACCGCTGCACCTCCCATCACAAAAATGTATCCACTAGTGGACTTTATATTTTTGGAGTATGAAATCCAATTCGCATCAATGTACCCTTCAAGTACAGCTGGATATCTCGTATAATGTAACTCATAGTCAGAAGTGTATCGTAGATATCTAAGCACTCTAACTAATGCTTTCCAGTGCTCGTGACTGGGATTACTCGTATACCTCGCCAGTCTGTTGACTGAATTTGCGATGTCTGGTCTAGTACAATACATGAGGTACATTATACTCCCAATGATTCTAGAATACTCCAGTTGTCGCACACCTTCTCCGCGATTTTTGCAGAGATTTGAAACCACTTCCATAGGTGTTCTAGCAATTACATCACTTCCTTTATCAAATTTGTCTAACATCTTCTCAACGTAGTGTCTTTGAGAAAGTGAATATCCATCTGCTGTCTTGGATACCTTCATCCCAAGAATTAAATCAGCAGGTCCCATGTCCTTCATATCGAAGTTTTGCGATAACATTTTCTTGGTAGTGTTGATGTTATCTTTGTTACCAATGATTAACATGTCATCCACGTATAGACAGACTATTACGTAGTTATCTTTGTTTCCTTTCACGTAGACACACTTGTCACACTGATTTATTTGAAATCCATTCAAAAGCATTATGCTCTTTACCTGGAACCACATACCCTTTAGGTTGTTCCATGTAAATCTCCTCCTCCAGTTCTCCATTGAGGAAAACTGTTTTACATCCATTTGATGGATTTCCAAGTCAAACAAAGCTGCAAAAGCTATGATTAACCTGATTGATGTTTTCCTCGACACAGGAGCATACGTGTCGAAATAATCCACACCATGAGTTTGTCTAAAACCCTTTATTACAAGTCTTGCCTTGTATCTATCTATTGTACCATATGGTCTAATTTTCCTTTTGAAAATCCACTGGTGGCCCAACGCTTTTGAACCTGTTGGAAGTTCCACAAGTTCCCATGTATGATTTTGAAGTATTTAATTTATCTCACTATCAATAGCTTCTTTCCAGAGGCCAGCATCAGAAAAAGACATTGCTTCTTTATAAGTCAAAGGGTCTTCTTCTACCATATAAGTAAGAAAATCTGGACCAAATGACTTTTCAATTCTAGCTCTCTTGCTACGCCTAGGCTCTTCAACTTCCTCTTCAAGATCTTCTTCCCCCACATTTCTCACATCCCGATTGACTTTTGGGTCTAATCCAGAGCGATCAATATAAGGAAAAATTCCTTCAAAGAAAGAAGCATCCCTAGCCTCGATTATTGTATTTTCATGCACTTCAGAGTTATCTGATTTGTGCACTAAGAACCTGTATGCACTACTGTCTTGTGCATACCCTATAAACACGCAATCTACCATTTTAGGACCTATCGTAGTACGCTTAGGAGGAGGAATCGGAACCTTTGCTAGACATCCCCATACCTTTATAAATTTATAAGAAGGTATATGACCTTTCCACAATTCATAAGGTGTTTTTTCTAACCTTTTATGCGATAGTCTGTTTAGAATGTGATTTGCAGAAAGCAAAGCTTCCCCCCACAAATTTTGGGGTGAACCAGAACTAATTAACATTCATATGGCATTCATAATTTCTTTTAATGTTCTGTTTTTCCGCTCCGCAATTCCATTTTGTTATGGAGTATAGGGTGCAGTTGTTTCATGTATAATGCCACTTTCTACACACAATTGAGCGAATGGATATTCATATTCTCCACCTCTGTCGCTCCTTAACCTTTTTATTTTCTTACCATGTTGGTTTTCAACTTCATTTTTATAATGAACGAACATGTTTATTGCTTCATCTTTACTTCCCATTAAGTAGACATAGCAAAATATCGTGCAATCATCGATAAAAGTAATAAAATACTTTTTACCGCCTCTTGATTGTATATATTTAAGATCACATACATCAGTGTGTATTAAATCTAAAGGTTCCGAGCTTCTCTCAATTGATCGGAAAGATGACTTAGATAACTTAGCTTCTACACAAGTCTCACACTTGTAGTTTTTGTCAACTTTAAATTTTGGTAGTAGGTTTAGTGAAATTAATTTTTGTATACTTTTAATATTCACATGACCTAGTCTATCATGCCATAAATTAAAAGACTCAGCCAAATAAGCAACTTGTTTGAATTCATTAGCCTCTTGGGCAACATTGTTTCCAGCTGAGTTAGTAGAAGCCTCAGTTACATTCACGCCCGTAGGCTCAATTCTTGGGAGTACAGTCATTACATTAACTTTAAAAAGAGCATCAGCTAAGTGCCCCTTTCCTACATACATTCCACTCTTTGTCAGAATGAATTTGTTTGCCTCAAACACAAGCCTGAATCCTTTGTTGTTCAACACAATTCCAGAAATGAGATTCCTTCGAATTTCAAGCACATGGAGCACATCAATGAGAGTCAGCTCCTTCCCAGAAGTCATCTTTAGGACAATATTGCCCTTTCCTTCAACTTTGGAGAATGAAGAGTTCCCCATGTAGCAGACTTCATCTTTTACAGTTTGATAAGTCTTGAACATCCATTTGTTGATACAGATATGGCGAGTAGCTCCTGTGTCCACAAACCATTCCTTTGGGTTTCCCCTATCATATTCACCTCTGAAACGACAGCAACAAGGTGCATATCATCCATTCCAGAGTTCAGCTTAACGACCTCAGATACATGAGTCTGGCCATCCTTTTGATACTTGTTCCTGATCCCATTCCCATTGAACCTCTTGTTCTTATTGTAGTTATTACTTTGACCGTCCACACGACTACGACAGTCCTTTGCTTTGTGGTTTTTCTTACCACATACGAAGCAGCTTCCCGTGAACTTCTTGTTGGAGTTCAACGCCTTCGAGTCAGTTGGGCGCTTCCTCTTTCCAGCAGCTTCGACAACATTTGCCTTTGCAACAGGAGTATAAGGCCTTTTTGATGCTTTCCTCACATCCTGTTCAATTCTCAACTTCAAAATCAGATCCTCAAGTGTCATTTCCTTCTTCTTATGCTTAAGGTAGTGCTTGAAGTCATCCCAAGAAGGGGGTAATTTCTCAATCATCAACACCACCTGCAGCGAGTCGTTGATCCCCATGCCCTCAGCGGCAAGATCGTGATAAATCTTCTGTAGCTCTTCACTCTGTTCGAGGACAGATTTTCCATCGACCATTTTAAAGTCGTGGAAGCGAGCAGCAATGAACTTTTTAGCACCTGCATCATCTACTGTATACTTTTTAGTTAGTGATTCCCACAATTCTTTTGCAGAATTCTTTTGATAGTAAATTTGATACAATGAATTATATAAACTAGTAAGAATAGTATGACGACACATGTAAGCATTACTAATCCAAGCATTATATGCTGTTACAGATTGAGGATCAGTTTTATCCTTCATAGGAGTGTCCTCATTGACATAGCGAATTAAGTTAAGAATAGTAAGGTAGAACATCATCTTTTCCTTCCACATTTTGAAGTTGCAGCCCCCTTTAAACTTCTCGGGTTGTGCAAACTGTCCAAACTGAATTGGACGAGAAGCCATTGGAGGCACAAAAGCAGGCATCCTTGACATAGCAGCCTCAATACCGCTTGTCTGACCAGCATTCAGATTAACTCCGTTTGCCGGAGTCTCAGTTGAAGGAACAGTTCCAGTTCCAGTACCAGTAGCGTTTGAATCATTTGCAGCCATTTTTGTTTCTTTATATATTGCAAAACAAACAGTTAGTAGCAATATAAAACAAAAACCAGAAAGGAAAATAAACTGAATATATACTCTGATTTTCCAATACTGCTGTTTAAGTTTCTGTTTTAATTTATTAAATCAGAACAGAAGAAAAAGAAATAGAGTTTAAGATTGTTAGTCCTTTTGTTACGAATATAAAATTAAATAGAACCAGAATATAAACAGAAAAGAATTCGGATTTAATCCTGGACGAGGCAGTAGTAAACCAATTGCCCTTAAACTCTATTTGCTCACTTATTTGCTTTCGGCCTACAAGAGCAACGAGTTCCCAAGGTACAACGCCCAATCACTCTGCTTACCAGAAGCTTAGAAGCAGAACTTTGAACCTTTTTGTGTCAGCACTCTCTTAACTATGATAGAATGCAGAAATGAAGAAGGGAGAATAATTTTCGTAGTAGTAAATTATGAGAGGGGGAGACTGCCTTTTATAGCTGTCGGAAACTGCAAGGTAGCCCTCACTCCCTCACCTCGTAGTGGAGAATGTGGGTAACTCCCACTTCCCGTAGTGGGGTAATGTGGCAGTTCTCAAAACTGCTGGAGAAATCATGAAAGGACCATTCTGCAATTACACAAAAGTTATGTGATTCATTTGCAGTTACTCAATACTTTAGGGACTATTACGGTAATTTTGTCCAAAAAGATATTACTGCCTTCCCGGCAGGGACACGCGCGACGCGACGTGACGAGGCGAGGCGAGGCGAGTCGAGTCGAGACAAGACAGACGGACGGACGGACGACGCGCGAGGGGTACCCCCTTACCCACTTGTTTAAGATCACTAGTCTAGCTAGTGTTTATAAACTAGTTTTAATCGATTCTCACAACCGATGTGGGATATACCATCACACCTCCATCAATAACCTCTCAACTTTAACCAAATTTATCATTCACACCGAGAATTAGTTTCCTCACGTGTTATATATCATCGCGAAGCTTGCGCAACCCACTACGCGATGAATTCAAAACACTTTAAAACTAAGCGGTGGAACACACAATTAAATTTGATCAAATTAGTCCACTTTATTAATTAATTCTCCAACACATTTTTGTGACTCTAGAGATATCAAATAAATAAGTGATCTTTATAGATTTGTAATAGACACCAAGATGTTTTTAGAATGATAAATATCGGAGTACAATTGCCCCTCCAAAATTTGGTTCAAAATCAGCAATTCCAGTTTAAGGTCTAGTTTTGACAAAGTTTGATAAAGTAGGGATAACTTGAGTTTAACAAATTCAATGGAGATAATTCAAGATTCATTGGAAATGTATAAAGATATATCTATACTTATCATGAAGACCACAAGAGATAATTCAATGATGTAATTTGATGAGCTATAACCCTATTTAACTATGTAATAGTTTGGTAAAATAAGTGTTAAGTTATGAAGAATGAGGTACTGAGTAAACGGTCTATGCTCTCGACCAAAATTTTGGAATTTTCTGTCAATATGTTGTAATTAGGATATCGTTTCATCTTATAAATACCCTACATATGTAACCTAAATATTTTATCTCATAACATAGTAAATATCCTGTCTTGGTAGCGCTTTCAAATTTAGTCAATTCTATGACGAACTAAGTTAACATTTTTTTGTATTTTTCTTTATTGTTTTCGACCTTGTGTCTCTCCCATTATTTCCTAACAACAAGGTCTTTTATAAATAGACCCTTATGTAGTTGAACTCCTTAGACTTCAATGATATAGAAAAAATTTCAACGTGCTGCTTGAACTCTGTTTTAGAGAGAAACTTATAGTTTCTTCAACCCCTTTGAAGGATAGCGATTCTCCATGAATGATTGATCAAGGATTAACCAACATTCTGTTATAAATTTTCATTCTTGAGTCTATGAAAGTTTTCTCTTTCCAGATTCTTGAAGGTTCTTCATGTTCCTCAAGTGGGTCTTGTGATATCTTGCTATTCCAAGATTCCTTGTTTGAATTTGTAGATATTCTTCCTATCATTTAGGGTCATATTTCCTATTTGATTTAGATTTCAATCTGTACGACCTTTGTTTGGAGACGTTGGCTCCAGTGCGGAACGAGGTAATTTTGCACGTGCTGAACTTCACTTGTTTGTTGGATTAAATTTTTTACAGTTAAAATTGATTTAAAACATACACATCTTCTGAGTCTCAAAACACCTGTTATGTTATTACTGCGCAGAACACTTGTTCTGAGCCTCATGACACGCCTCAGAACACCTGTTATGTTATTGCCGCGCGGAACACCTGTTCTGAGCCTTACGACACCTGTCCTGATCCTCTAAACAACTGTTCTGAAGCGTTACATATGTACTGAAAAAAGTTGTTCCGCATAGGATTCAGACTGCTGTTTGGAGTTATTTTGTTGCTTCAAAATATTGCATTTGAATTAAGAAAATTAATAAATCATTTAGATTCAATAAGAAATAGACAATATCGTCCTTTAAAGTTAACTCTAAACGTTTTCCTTACATAGAAAACTACACATTATCTCGAGAGTATATGAAATTAGACCAAAAGACATACATTGTAAATAGAACAATAAATTAGTTGTTTCATAGATTCATTGTAAGCATAGGACGAAGACAAGGAGGCAGGCGTAGCAGTCGATCCACTAAGATTTTCAGATTTGGTTATTTTTCGATATAAAAATTAAAAAATTATTTTGCCTCATAAGAAGAAAATATGGACGCCAGTCCAGATGATCATTACTTAGCCCCGAAAACAAAATGCCTGCTTGATCATATCAAGAGAATCATAATTTTTCTACAATGGCAGCTAAAAGAGGTGAGCCTTCCATCTCTATCCGAGACCAGAGATGACAAGTGGTTCTTTCAGACGGCAGCAAAACTATTATTTTAGACAGAATACTCCTGTCATTAACAGTAACGGATACAGAAATATAATTTAATGGGGTCATTTGATATACACAACAATTCATTGGGGTCGTTCATACATTTATTATCTAAATGGAGTAAAATATATCATATATAATTAAAAAAAAAAAAAAAAATTCACTGGGGTTGACCCCAGTGACCACCACATACATCCGTCTCTGGTCATTTACCAGATTCAGTGAATTTTGTTATTCATAATTAAACACATCATCACAAATAGTGGCGGAGTCAGAAATTTGTCATGGGGCGAATTTCTTGCTGAATTTTTTTTCTTCATCATCAGTGTGTTCCAATAATATCATTGCTATGTGCAAAACGGTAAAATAAGGCAAATTGGTGAAATAAGTACTCAAACATTATGCGATTGGTGATAATAGTCCCCGTTTTTTTTGTTTTGTTTTTAGGAAAATAAACAATTTGCGTTTGGCGAGAATGGTCCTTCCGTGTGTTCCAATAATATCACTGCTATGTGCAAAACGGTAAAATAACACTCTTCATTCCTTAATTCCTTAATATGTATTGTTTAGAATATATAGTGAAATTAAAAAAATTAAAAAAAATATTTTTTAATTAAAATATCAATATTATTCTCTTAAATAAAATTAGTGGTATACAAATCTTATTTAATATTGATATTTCGATCAATAAAGTACACCGCGTTTACTTTATTACTTTTTACTACATGTTTTAAACGATCTTGAAACGGAGTTACCGGATGTCATTTGAAACAGATGCAGTAGCGAGTATAATTATTAGATAGAATTCTTTTCCTACCAGAGGAGGACCACTGACTGCAAGAGTCATAAGTCGTTCTCTATATAATTTTCTCTCTTTTCAGTGATACGATCAATTCTGCATCACATAGTCTAAATATTATAATTATCTCCAAATTTAGTTCTAAGCATTTACTTTACATGAAAAATTACACGTTTACTTGGAGTATGTCAAAATATATGGACAACCAACAACAACATTCTGTGGAGATCAACAATGAAGATTGGAGCAGCCAAGAGGAAATAGAAATAGAAGAAGAACAGGAGCTCAACTCAAGAAGCTCAACAACAAGAGTTGGAGCTATCAAGATGAGCTCCAAAAGAACATAACACAGCAAGAAAAGCAACACAACAAACAAACCAACAAGACACACAACAAGCCAGCAAGGCAGTTGGACACCATATCAACTAATATTGAACCAGAAGCTTCTAGAATCAGAGAAGCAACTGATCCAAGCTCAGAAATCGCGTGGGAATCAGTTCCAACTTATTTACCAGCCCAAAATACAAGTGGCAGCTATGTGCATTTTATCAGACAGTTATGGTGCACAATAGCAGCGCATTTTAACTTTGTGCATGGATTAATTTTATTGTACCTTGATTACTTGTACATAGATGATAGAAATCTATAAATACATGTAAATATCTCTTTGAGATTCATTAAATGAAAAAGAGATTCTTCTCTCTTAAATTCGAGCTCTCTCTTCTGTTTTGCTTCTTCAAGGCTTTGTGTTGTTTACTTTTCCAGTTCTTCTTTTAGTTTGTAATATGGTATCAGAACTAAGGTTCTGAAGTTGTTCTTCTTTTTTATTCTTCACTACTTTGTTCATTTGATTCTGTTCTCTTGTTCATTTGATTCTGTTTTCATAAATCTTCATCTGCAATGACAACAAATACAAATGAGAACACTATTGGAAATCCTTTTTTCCTTCATCCTAGTGAAAATCCTTCTGCAGTACTTGTGCCTAAGATACTTACTGGAAATAACTACAATTCTTGCAGCAGAGCTATGAAGATTGCACTAATCTCAAAGAATAAGCTAGGTTTTGTTGATGGAACTATAACAAAACCTGAAGCAGGAAGCAGAAACTCTACTGCCTGGGAGCAGTGTAATAACATGACTATGAGTTGGCTTTTAAAATCTGTGTCAACATCTATAGCACAGAGTGTACTATGGATTGACACAACTGCTGAAGTTTTGGAGGATTTACATGACAGGTTCTCTAATGGAGATCAATTCAGACTATCTGACTTGCTGGAAGAAATGCAAGTTATTAAGCAAGGAAATCAGTCTGTAAGTGAGTATTTTACTCAGTTGAGGATTGTTTGGGATGAGTTGGTCATCCGTAGGCCTTTGCCTAACTGCTTATGTGGTGATTTACATGAGATTAAAAAATATATGGAAACTGATATGTAATCATATTCATTAAAGGCTTGATGACTCATATGCTGTTGTTAAGTCACAGATCTTGTTGATCAGTCCTTTACCTACAATCAACAAGGTCTTCTCAATGATAATGCATGCTAAAAGACAAATAACCTATACAAATGAATATCCTAATGCTAGTTCTGAAAAGCAAACAATGAAGGCACATCAAGCATTGCACTGTATAATTCAGCTAATCAGAACTATAAAAAGAATTCAGGAACCAGAAACTCTGGATAAGGAGGAAATAAAGCACTTGTATGCTCTTATTGCATTAAAAATGGCCATACTGTATACAGGTGCTACAAAAAGTATGGGTTTCCTCCTAATTTCAAAGGAAAAGGTGATTTTCAAGTCAATTCTACTAGCTGCAAGAACAAAACAGGAGGATATGCATCAAATTATGCAGGTATGAATGTCATGGGTAGTGCAAATGCTGTTACTAACTCCATGAATTCTGTGTTTACTAAGGAGAAGTATTAAGAGCTTGTGAAATTGATGAAATGACAGCATATGAGTGAAGGAATTGGCACATCAGTAGCTGCTGCCAATCAAAATGGTAATGAAGGTGCTAGAGTATCTTATGCTATCTCTGCAAATTTTGCTAATCAGCAAAATGATCCAGATACACGTTCTCAATTAAATTCAAATGTATGGGTAGTTGATTCAGGAGCTACTGACCACATTACATCTTCTATTCAACATTTTCCATCATATTATTCTGTTAATTCTGTTTTTGTTAATCTTCCTAATGGTACTAGAGTGAATGTTACTCACAAAGGTACTGTTAAACTCAGTCTATCTCTTATTCTTTATAATGTTCTTTTTGTGCCAAACTTTGGTTTTAACCTCATATCTGTTAGTCAACTTGTCTCTGAGTCAGGATGTCTTATAGCCTTTATACCTGATGGCTGCATTCTTCAGGTCAGACAGAACTTGAAGAAGATTGGTACGGCTAGGCTGGTGAAAGGACTTTACTATATACAACTTGATTCATTAAATAAATCAGTAGCTTTGCAAGTTTCTAGCTTGTTTCATTCAAATAAATGTAAAGACTCTTTACTAGGGCACTCTTCTATCCCTAGACTCAAAGCTGTTAAGAAAGTGTTTTCTGATGTTGCTATTCCTAAAACATCATTATGCCTTATATGTCCCTTAGCTAAACAAAAGAAAGCATCATTCACAAAAAGGGTTGATGTATCTACTTCTAATCCTCTCTCAGACTCATATATACCTTGTGATAGTAATAATTCTGTAGTTCCTCAGCCTACTTATGTTCCCCCAACACTCATTCTGTTTCACCTAGGAGATC
The DNA here is from genome assembly GCA_026122235.1 of Vinca minor. Lineage (NCBI taxonomy): Eukaryota > Viridiplantae > Streptophyta > Magnoliopsida > Gentianales > Apocynaceae > Vinca > Vinca minor. The sequence goes on along the minus strand of JAOCZM010000289.1, from coordinate 6,237,510 downwards.
TACTAGAAATAGGGTTCCTCCTACTTATCTACAAGACTTTGTTTACAAACCTATTCCACATAGTTCTTCTCATTCTGTTAACCAAGTCATCTCTTATAAAAAGCTCTCTGAATCCAACTTGTCATATGTTATGAGTTTAAATGTTACACATGAACCTAAGTCTTTTGTTGAAGCAACTAGATTTCAGGAATGGCACGATGCAATGAAAGCAGAAATTTTGGCATTGGAGTTAACAAAGACTTGGATTATTGTTCCTCTTCCAACAGGAAAGAAGACCATATGTTGCAAATGGGTATATAGAATCAAATACATAAGCAGTGGGGGTAATTGAAAGTCTCAAAGCTAGATTAGTGGCAAAAGGTTACACTCAAGTTGCATTGATTATATAGATACATTCTCCCCTGTTGTCAAAATTTCCACTATTAGACTGTTGGTAGCTTTGGCATCCATCAACAACTGGCATTTACAACAACTTGACACTGCCCCTGGGTATGAGGTTCCTTATTGTCCTCTAAGAACCACAATGGTGTGCAAATTACAGAAGTCCTTGTATGGACTTAAGCAAGCAATCAGGCAATGAAACCTTAAGTTAACCATTGCACTAATAAGCCAAGGGTTTGTTCAGTCTAAGTTAGATTACAGCCTATTTACAAAGTTTGATGACATTATCTTAAGAGGAAGTGATATTGATTCCCTCAACAGCATTAAAGCATTCCTTGATCAGACATTCAAGATCAAGGATTTAGGGAATCTTAAATACTTTCTAGGTCTTGAAATTTCCATAACTTCTCAGGGCATCAATCTGTCCCAGAGAAAATATGCTCTAGATCTTATTAAAGAATAAGGTTTCTTAGACTGTAAAGCAGTTTCCACTACCATGGATTCAAGAGCTAAGCTAAGTATTGGAGATTCTTCTTTATTGGCTAATAACACACCTTATAGAAGGCTGGTTGAAAAGCTATTGTATTTGTCTATTACTAGACCAGATATTCAGTTTACAGTTTAGCAATTAAGTCAATTTCTTGACATTCCTAATGAGCTACATTTTAAAGCTGCACACAGGTTGTTAAGATACATAAAAAATGCTCTAGAACAAGGCTTATTCTATGCAGCAAATTCCCCTTTACAACTAAAGGCCTTTTCAGATTAAGATTAGGCAGGGTGTACTGATACAAGGAAAGCAACACCGCAAGCAAACCAACAAGACACACAACATAATTTAAAATGAATAAATTATAGGGTTGAATCAATAAACATTGAGCATGTATGTAACTATAATTAGTAATGTTATAAAGAGTGTCATAGTAATTGTCTCCGAGAATCTGATGTGGCAAGACTTATCTAGAAAATAGAAGAACAATAAAATAGTTGTTTGTTAGATAGATTCATTGTAAATATGAGAGAAAAAAGTCCGCGACTACCAATTATTAACTATTTTGCACTAATTGGTGAAATTTTCCACTTCCCAATACATAATATGGAGTATTTAAAAAGATTTGTTCCGAAGATTGAAAATTTTCATTGGAGATTGATCAGAAGAAAATAAGGGGGCCTGATAATTTACTGACAGTCTATGAACCCTACGACAGAGAGCTTAAAAAATCGCCAGTCCCCTACATATGATCATATATTTTTCCGATTTAAAATATAAATCTTTTTATGAGTTCTTACTTGTTGCAAAATAAGTCTTTTTTTACAACAAAAAAAAAAAAATGTAATTTATTGACTGATTTGTCTCTACTTCATTTTCTCCCCATATTTATTTTGGTCAAAATGTGTATTTCCCATTCAACTTACAATTAATTTCTTTGTTCTTTGGAGTATTAATTAAAGATATTTTAGTCATTCTGTTTAATATCTTAATTTGTGTGAAAATTCTTAAAAAGATTTATATTTTGAATCTGAGGGAGTACGTTCTTAATCATTTACAATTCGTTACATGTATATAAAATTGGAAGAAATATACACATGACGAATTATGTTAAAGTACAAGAAAAAGGGAAACACTTAAGCCGGAAATGATCAAAGGAAGCATTGTCACACATATGAAGAAAGTACAAGCAAGAAGGTTTTGGTTAATTGTAGTATAAGGACTAGGAAGAGGAATGATGGAAAAGATGTATGTACGGGAGATTTTGGATAAAAATGCCAAGCAAGGAAAAGGGCTTTTGGGCTCAAAATAAATCAGAGAGCAATAGGCCCAAGTCCAGAAAGAAATAATGCGTAGAAGAAAAGGATCCATTACTCCAATCCGGTTTTCTTATTTAATTAAGTGTATTATGTATAAAATATCTCAATTAGTATTGTGAGTGGATGACAGCTCATTAATGAGCATTTAATTATTTTTAACTACTTTCCCTTTTGGGGTTTCAAGTGTATAAATAGAGCCTTGAGCTCTTTATTTCATTAATGAGAAAATCTGGAAAAATTCCCAAAATTCCTCTACAGTTTTCTTTCTTCAATTTGCTAAATTCCTTGCATTTTATCATGGTATCAGAGCAGCGTTGATTGAGAAGCAATATTGTGAGATTTCCGCACAAAAGAAGAATTTGTTCTCTCTCGATTGAAGGTTTCTCCATTCAGTTTTTAGAAAGAAATTCTGTTGTTATTTCATTTGACTTCGATCAGAGTGTTTCTTTGGTTTTGATGTCAATTCAATGTACTGTTACTGTTTTGTGATCTTCGAAGACTGAGAGAGCTTCGATATTGTTTTACTTGTGTTTTGAAGTACTGATTATTGATGTTTTACCTGTTCTGCTTAGTAATTTTGTTTTCATAAGTCAGAGATCTGTTTGTAGATTGAATCGATCTACACTTTGTAAACTAGGTTTTGTTCAATAAGTCATTGTTAGAGGTTTGTTATTTGGTTAAGAGGATTCTTTTGCAAAACTATGGTTGAATTTGTGAACAACAATGGAGTATTGGAGATTCCAGTTACACATCCATTTTACATACATCCTAATGAGAATCCAGCATTAAAACTCTGTGGAAAAGTTCAAACTGGAGCAGACAATTACTTTGGATGAAGAAGAGAAGCTAGGAGACACTCATAACCAAAAATAAACTAGGTTTTATAGAAACTGTTACTAGTTTTGTGACACCAAAGTTAGGAGATCCATTGTATCATGCTTGGGAACAAGCTGATCAGATGGTCTTCACTTGGATTGCCAACAATGTTAGTGAAAGTATAGGTCCAAGCATACAGCTGCTAAATACCTCTTTTCAAGTATGGAAGGATATAGAGTAGAGGTATCAATCAGGAGATCTATACAAGTACTATAGTCTACTTGAAGAGATTTATGCCCTAAAACAAGGAAGTAGCACTATGACAGAGTAGTACTATACTCAATTGAAAACTCTTTGGGATGAGTTCCTGATGCTTATGTCTTTGCCTCAGTGCACATGTGGACATGTGTTTTGGCGGATTGGCAAGGATACAGAACTTTCATGATATAGACTTTGTCGTGAGCTTCTTAAAAGGTCTGAATGACAACTTTTCCACTATTAGATCATACACTTTAATGAGCAAGCCAACACCTGGGATAAATGAGTTCTTTAATGATGCATGTCAATTGGAGAAGAAAAGAACATATGCAGCAAGCAGATGTATACCTCAAGTATTATGTAGCCAGTCAGGATCAAACAAGATAGATGAAGATGGTTCTACTGGTTCAATAATATAGTCAATGGTGAAGCACAATCACATCAATGTTGTTAGCAATAACTATCAAAATTATCAAAAAGGAAATTACAACAGGAAACTTCTTCTGTGCAGTTATTGTGGGAAGCAATGACATATTGTGGATAAGTGTTATAAGATACACGGTTATCCCTAAAATATAGAGGGTAAACAAATAACCTGGCTCTCACATTTGCCGGAATGATAGGTTCTAGACCATCTTATGACAACAAACTAATTCAAGTGCCGTCATACAAACAAGTCAATGCAGTTGGAGCTGGACAATACAATACTTATGGAATTTTTTGGAGGAAATGGCTATGGAATTGAAGAACATCTTAATGCTTATCCAGGGAATACTCAGTATGATCACTTAGCATCTAATACTAACAAAATGGCTGCACCCTTTACAAGATTCACTGCAGAGCAGCAGCACTTGCAACAAATTATACAAAATATGTAGAATGCCAATGCAGGACCATACAAAAAAAGTGTAGCTGAAGCACAGTTTACTACTATTAGTAATGCAGTTGGAAAGATGGCCACAGGAGATGACGTTGAGTATCTTTCTTTGCAGGAGCATTTTGATGCTAATGCAACATCAGCAGGTATCAATTTAAACTTTAAAGAAGGCAATTGGATTGTGGATTCTGGAGGTTCAAACCACATAGCCATGATTGATAGTCTTTTTATTTCCTACAAATATGTGACACATACCTTTGTGCACTTACCAAATAAAAGAATCATACCTGTCCATAAAAGGGGAACCGTTAGGTTAACTGACATTGTTATCCTACATGATGTGCTTCTTGTGCCAAATTAAAAGTTCAACATTATATCAGTTTCAAAACTTTTGGATAGTGAGACAATGAACTTATTTGCTTATAGGAATGTTATTTTCATTGAGCATATCTTTCATTTTGCTCAAATTAAAAAGTCTTTTTGTGATGATATTACCACTGATTATGATGCTTGTTATAGTCCCATGCTTGAACATTATGTTGTATCTCCCTCTCTTTATCCTCTTGATATTATTGATTCTATACATTCTTCTAGTTCACATTCTTTTCCTTCATCTTCATCAGAAGGTGTATCTCATCCTTCCTCAGAGAGTGTTTCACATTGTTCACCTAGTATTCCTTTGAGAAAGTCTTCCAAAACTTCTCATCCCCTTCTCATTTACAAGACTATGTTTGTCCTACATTGAACAAGACTTCACCTCATACTTTGCACAATGTAGTCACATATGAGCTTCTTTCTCCTAATCATTAGTCTTTTGTATACATTCTTGCTGTTGAAGCTGAACCGCACAGCTTTTCTGAGGTAGTGCTTGTTAGTAGTACCCTAGGACCATTAGCATATGTTGTACGTTTTATATCTTTTTGAGCATTTCATCTGAATAGTTAATTTTGCTTATGAACATCAAATGCGTGATTTGATAGTAAAACTCATTTGCTTATGTAATTACTATTCTAGTTGTCCCTAGTTTTATGTAATGTTATTTACAATGAAATAAAACTAGTATGATGTATGATTGATGATCATGTTTTACTGATCATGTGTAATGAATACAAATCATATCATAGATGCAATATATAGGGATACATTGTATTGGACGTGATCCGTTAGAGAAGTAATATTTCATGGTCTTTAGTCATAAGTATTACTTCCTCAATACTATTTTAGAATCCTTAGACCTTATGTCTCCATTGATTCTAGCATGAATGGAACCACGCTTTTGACTCGACCCGTACGCTGCTTTTAATCGAGTAATCAATACTGACCGATGATCGGATGTAGTGTCCTATCACGGCTTGAATGTGATAGGCATTGTAAGGGAATTTGTCCCTCTCTTATTGAGAGAGATATCCACGGGCCCCTCGATAGGGAAAGATCGTCTAAATGCATGGCCGTGTTCAAACGTATTTGATAAAGCTGGTTATCGATACTATTTGTCTGGAACAATCTACCCTGGATATCGAGCATAAATACAATTAAGCTTTATAAGTGGTGACCACCACCACGCCTTATCCTTAATTAGGATATCGTGAGACAAGGGGGATTAAATAGTGGATTGATATTAGGTTCCACCGTAAATTCATTCACTCTGGGTAGTCATAATGTCCTCGCTAGTGGACCGCTAGTAATTTATGAACACACACTTCTACTAAGTGTGTTTTCATCGCTATCTGTGATATGAACTCTACAGTGGTCACACGCATGGACGAGCAAACGAAGCTTCATGTCCCAGATTCAATGAATCTAGTAATGTGTCTAGGTTCATCGTAGACTCGACATTTATTCTTCCGAGAATAATAAAGCGCTATTATTCGAATTAGAGATTAAGGAGGGCATTTTAGGTATTTGGTTCGTGGCCGGGATTACGTGGGAGTTATTATCCGATAAAGACTCCCACTACCAGCCAGAAGTCCCAGGGACGCTGGGAGTCAAAGACTCCCACCGCTGGGAGAGTTGGTAGGGACGTGGAGTCAGTATTTTAAACAACCTCTCACACGCTACATAAACCTCTCTTTGGCCGAAACCCCTGTGGTTAATTCTTTTCACCGCGAAATACCAAATACTCAAATACCGATTTCAATTTTCCCGCCTCCTTTTCTCTCCCTAATTTCCAAAAACTCGTAAGGACGAAGAGCTAGCACTCACGCCCTGCTTGGCCACGTGGATACCTAGAGGGAGTAATTCCGCAAGTGAGGACTCAAGGTGGTCACTGCCGAGAGCCGAAAGATACAACCTTTAAGCCGAAAAAACGTAAGTCTTTTTCCCGCTTTTTCGATTCGCTTACGTATGAGCTGATCCCTTCAGTGAGGGCTCATGGGTGTTTGGAACGAGTTTTCGCCCATGAATCCCTTCAGTGCTGTGTCAGGTTTGGAGGGAGGCTATGAATGCTGAGGTTAAGGCATTGGAAGAAAACCAAACCTGGACTCTTGTATCTTTGCCTTCTAGAAAACATGTTATTGGAAATAAATAGGTGTTTAGGGTTAAGTTTAAATCTAATGGAGACCTTGAAAGATAAAAGGCTAGGTTGGTAGCTAAGGGTTATACACAACAAGAAGGTATTGACTATCTTAACACCTTTTCTCCAGCATCCAAAATGACTTATGTTAGAACATTGGCATTAACAGTAGCATAGGGGTGGCTCATACACCAGTTGGATATTAATAATGCTTTCCTTCATGGAGAATTACATGAGGAAATATACATGACTCAACCTCCTGGATATGTTGCTCCAAGAAGTAATCTAGTTTGCAAGTTAAATAAATCCTTATATGGACTCAAACAAGCAAGTAGAGAGTGGAATGCAAATCTTACTTTAGAGCTAAAAAGGCTAGGTTTTACACAATCTTTGCATGATTACAACTTTTTTATCAAGGTTCGGGAAGTTTCATTGCACTATTAGTCTATGTTGATGATGTTATACTAGTTAGCAATGATGAAAAGGAAATCAATGAAGTGAAATAGTTCCTACATAATCAGTTTAAGATAAAGGATTTGGGAGAGTTGAAATATTTCCTTGGCATTGAGGTTATAAGAAGTAAAGGACTTGTGTTATCACAAAGGAAGTATGTCCTTGATTTACTCGAGAAAGTAGGTTATACAAACTGTGCATCAGTCAATACACCTATTGAATCAGTTACAAAGCACTCACGCACTGATTCAGAATCCTTCAATGATGTTACTTCCTATAGGAAGTTGATTGGTAAGTTATTGTACCTAACAGTCACAAGACCAGACATCTCCTTTGCCATTCAGCAACTAAGTCAATTTTTAGATAAGCCTATAATCATGCATTAGAAGGCTGCTCATAGAGTGCTTAGGTACATTAAGAAATCACCAGGCCAATGGCTGTTTTATCATTCAAATAACAACATGGAATTAACTGCCTATACAGACAGTGATTGGGCAGGTTGTATTGGCACTAGAAGATCTATTACAAAGATGTGTGTCTTTCTGGGAAATGCTTTGATCTCTTGGAGATCAAAGAAGCAACCAACTGTTTCAAGAAGCCCAGCTGAAGCTGAGTATAGAGCCATGACACTTACTACTTGTGAAGTGCAATGGTTAGTGAATCTTTTGATGGACTTAGGAGTTACACAAAAAAGAGTTGTGCCCTTCTTTTGTGATAGCAAGAGTGCTTTGCACATTGCTGAGAATTCTATCTTTCATGAAAGGACAAAACATGTTGAGATAGACTGCCATGTTGTTAGGGAAAAATTTCTTGCAGGTTTGATCAAGCCATTGCCTATAAGTACTGACAGGAAAACTGCAGATATATTCACTAAGCCTTTGGCTGCAACAAGACTAAACTTCTTGATTCAAAGTCTTGGTTTGTTTGATATGTTTGGAGTTCCAACTTGCGGGGAGCTGTTAAAGTACAAGAAAAGGGGAAATAATCAAGCTGGAAATGATCAAAGGAAGCATTGGCACACAGATGAAGAAAGTACAAGCAAGAAGGTTTTGGTTAATTGTAGTCTAAGGACTAGGAAGAGGAATGATGGAAAAGATGCATGTACTGGAGATTTTGGATAAAAAGGCCAAGCAAGGAAAAGGGCTTTTGGGCTCAAAATAAATCAGAGAGCAATATGCCCAAGTTCAGAAAGAAATAATGCGTAGAAGAAAAGGGTCCATTACTCCAATCCGATTTTCTTATTTAATTAAGTGTATTATGTATAAAATATCTCAATTAGTATTGTGAGTGCATACGAAGACTATGAGAGATTCTAGAAACATATGAAATCTGCTCCGTACAACTAATAAATTACGACAAATCCAACATGTTCTACAGTAAAGGCACACCAGAGGACATTAAAAATTTAACCATTTCCATCCTCCAAATTCCGGAGGGTGATGGAAAATGAAACTATCTAGGGTTGCCTTACATGACAGATCGATCTAAAAAAGAGGCATTTCAGTTCGTTGTAGATAAAATCTGGAAAAAACTAAGTAGTTGGAAGGAGAAGACTTTATCATTTGCAGCAAGGGTAGTACTAATTAAATCTGTGGTTCAAGCTATTCCCACATATGTAATGTCATGTTTTCTTCTGCCCAAGTATAATAGATTACATCACTAGCATGATGCGTAATTTTTTATGGGGTGGAGATAAAAATCACAAAAAAAAACTGTTGGCGAGCTTGGACAGAATTATGTAAACCAAAAGATCAAGGAGGGTTCAATTTTCGTGATCTAGAGGCTTTTAATATGACATTAGTAGCAAAGCAAAGATGGCGTATTATCCACCAACCTTTTTGGCTTTGCTCAAGGGTATTACAGGCTAAATATTTTCCTCTAGACAGATTCTTAACTGTGCAACCTAAAGGTCGTACATCTTTAATCTGGCAAGGGATCCTTAAAAGTCGGAAACTACTTGAATCCGGGCTACGATGGAGGATTGGTAATGAGTTAGTATTTATGGAGATAAATGGTTAACAACTCCTAGTACTTTTAAAATTCAATCCCCGCCAGACATGCATATATCTCAAAGAATGATGACTGTCTCTAGACTCATTGACTTCCAAACTTGTCAATGGAATACGACATTATTGGAAGAATTTTTCTCTTCATATGAGATTGAGGAAATACTCAAAATACCACTATGTGACGCTTGGCCGCTAGATCGTCTAGTTTGGGGTTATACAAAAAATGGACTTTACTCTGTAAAATCCGGATATCACCTCCAATTTGATATCAACAATGGAAAACGAGAGACACCATCAACCTCAAAATTAAATGGCCTTGATCATTGGAAAGAAATTTGGAAATTACCTGTTCCGCCAAAGCTACAAATTTTCATCTGGAAAATTTTCCAACGTATCCTACCAACTTGCCAAGCCTTATCACGGCAAGTTAATACTATTAAACCTCATTGCCCTATCTGTCACGAGGCGATTGAATCTACAATGCATAAGCTTTTTTTCATGCCCAGCGGCCATGGAAGTATGGAACCAAACCATTTTTGACTTACATGACTTACTAAAGAAAGACGCCTTCCCTTTTTTGTTTAAAGCCTATTCTAACAGGGGTTGAGGAGATTTCCACTCCTTTTGTCTATATTGCATGGGCTATATGGTGCAATCGAAATCGAGCAGTATTCGAAGGAAAACATCATACACCAGAATAGATTGTTAATCTTTCTCTAATTGACGCTGCCGAATTTAGCAAAGTTTTTGCATCATCTTTAGGGACAAATGAGGCACGACAACCTTTGCCAAGTTTTGATCAAATCCGATATATGCTCAAAGGAAAGGTAAAAGTATTTGCTCCCATAAATACAGATAAATTACCTGAGCCCTTGCAACAAGTATCCTGTATTAAATGGAAACCTCCTGATCTGGGTTTTCTGAAAATTAACATTGATGGAGCTTGGAATAATAACTCGGGAGGTATAGGAGTGATCGTGCGCAACCATGAAGGCATCTTTATAGCAGGACTTGCAAAATTTATGCACAACTCACCAAGCCCTGAATACGTTGAAGCAAAAGCACTTCTAGAAGGACTAAGGTTTACAATAGCTCAAGGATATCAGCAATTCACAATTGAGAGCGATTGTAAAACACTGATCAACAGAATTCATCAGATAGAGGAAGATTTTTACCCCATAGGACACATTGTTTGTCAAATTAAAATTATAATGTGGATTAGCATAGCCAATTTATTTTTTGTCTACAGATCTTGTAATATTTCAACTAATAGATTGGCAAATTATGCAATGAGGACTAGATCCTCCAATCAATGGTTTGGAGACCCACCGAATTTTCTCCTACCACATGTAATATTTGATTCCGCTTTATGAAATACAATGTATTTCCTATAAAAAAAAAAAGTATTGTGAGTGGATGACAGCTCATTAATGAGCCAGGCATTTAATTATTTTTAACTACTTTCCCTTTTGGGGTTTCAAGTGTATAAATAGAGCCTTGAGCTATTTATTTCATTAATGAGAAAATCTGGACAAATTTCCAAAATTCCTCTACAGTTTTCTTTCTTCAATTAGCTAAATTCCTTGAATTTTATCAAATTTTGAGTGGTGAAAATATGTATGAAGACAAACGATTTCTAATCGGCATATAATTACTACTACCACATTTCGCTCGTTAGCTTCTCATCTTCACTATCAAGAGAATCACAATTTCTCTATAATAACAACTGAAGATGTATTGAGAAGGGATCTTTTAGAATCTATAAGCAAAATGACAAATTGAATAATATTGAAAATTACAATTTCATATCAATACATTACTTGCATTTAAAATTTCTACCATAAAACTTACAAACGTGATTTTTGGAGTCTTTGAATGGAGACCTCTGGCAAAAAAAAAAACGATAAAGGTGCCCAGCAAGAACAAACTCGTGAGGAACTGGATTTGCTAGAAAGGAGTACTAAGAAGCAGAAGAGTACTACTCATGATGGTAATGAACTACAGACAGTGTCTTATAAAGATAAACTCACAAAATCTCATCGCATTTGTGCCAAGGATGTTCAAAGAAATTTCCTAATAAAACACCTTGAAGAAGGTTCAGATTCCGAAGATGAAGCGGATGGTAAGCCAGCTATCAAACTATCCAGGGAGGATAAGTTTAGATGTCGAACACCTTGGATCAATTCGATCATAATCAAACCCTATGGTAAATCTCTGAATTATGGCTACATTGATTATAAGGTAAGAATGATTTGGAAGCCTGTTGGTGATTTGAGACTCATAGATTTGGGTAACAATTTTTTTATCGCTAAATTCAGCATGGAAGAGGATTTTACCAGGGTTATTGCAGGAGGACCTTGGTTTTTGAATGGGCAATATCTCACTACTAGGCTTTGGCAACCAAAGTTTAACCCATTCAATGTTAATCAAACTACCACGGCCATCTGGGCAAGATTGCCTACCTTACCTGTTGAGTTCTATGACAGGAATATATTAACAAATGTGGGGGAACAACTAGGAACGTTGTTGAGAATTGATGCTCGAACATCGAACATCGAACACGGAAATAGGGAGATATGCACATGTGTGTATCCAAATTGATCTCAATAAACCATTAATTCCATATGTGCGAATTGGCAAGCATCATATTCAACAAGTTCAGTATGAAGGCATAGATTTTTGTTATGGTTGTGGACTCATTGGGCATATAGAAAGGGACTGCCCTACTACGAAAAAAGATTTGCCAGTTGCAGCGGAAAATGAAGTTGTGGGAAATGAAGAGTTAGATATAGTTACCAGTATGGAGGAGGATAAAGAGGCAAAAGAGGTCAATGTTCATCCAATCTCCTTGGAACCATGTATCCTATTCTAAGAATTTTAACAGAAGGCAAAGGAGAAAGCGGGTTGTAGAGACGAACCATTTCGAACAGGCCAACCCGAACCCGGATTCGGGACCAATTGAGAATAACTTGAATCGTAAGGTGTGGAGGGTCAAAGCAGCTTCGGAAGTTTCTCTCACGTGTCAAGTTAGCCAATTAAATAATATAGTAGTACCTATGTTTGAGTCTATTCAAACTACTACATGAAAGAATGCATTAATTGCTTAGGAGAGTGAGAAGTTACCTGCTGTTTTGAGAGATGTTAATGCGGCCACGTCGGTGCCTTCGCTGAGACTGGATGGGACTGAGATGACTAAAAGAGGGGGTATGGCTGCTACAACGGCTAGTTGCAGCGGGGTTATTGAGTTACCCAAGGAGGTAATCATGGCTCCAGTAGAGGAAAATGCTTATAATAACAAGCAGATTATTAATCAGAACTCCATTTTGAGGATTGAGCTAGAGAAGACAAAAGCTTCAAAAGGTAACTCTGTAAAGACGAACGGAGATGGTGAATCACAGGGTAGGCTGGTCACAGCCTCAAATGTCGATAAGGAGACAACAAAATGGACTTCAGTTAAATTCTCCTATCCGCCTGGGGCCCCAATACCACCCGCGGTCCAGAAACAGAATAAGCCCAGTGATGGGCCCAATCAGCCCAACCTGGATGAGACAGATGGGAAGTCTCTTCCTATTTGCAAGACAAGTCCAACTCCAAGGGACTTCTCAGCCACAGCTACTACCACTGGGGAATTGTCCGATGGGCATGGTAAATCTCTGGGCCAGCCCAACAAACATAACGTTTACGGTGGATTTGGATCCAACCGAACTGCTGAGCTGGGTGAGAAGCAACAAACAATCCCTCCAAAACTTTCTGATACCACCTCTGACCAACCGAAATTTCCAAATGTCCAATGTGAACAATTCAACGATTCAGAGGATGAGTGGGAATCGGAACAATCCAGAGGGGAGTCGGACATGGAGACCGAGGACTACACTGCTACAACAGGAAATCGCAGGACCCCCTCAAGTGATGGCTCAGGAAGGAACAAGCAAGAGAGGGGAAAACGCGCTAATAATGGCCGAGAATTGCTACACACTAAGCATTCAACATTTAAAGTTGGAAATGGAAAGCACAAGAAAGTTGCCAGTGGTGGTTCAACTGCTAGAAGGGGTGAGGAAATTTCGCATTTACATAGACAGGAGGGAGAGTCAAGTGTACTACAAATACTCACTCCATCTAATTCTGGGCTTCAGTCAACACAATTACTCGTCTCTGCCGAGGGAGCCAGTACAGTTGAACCGCAACCAATCAATTTATGAAATGATGAAAATTATTGCGTGGAACGTTAGGGGGGCGGGTTATCCTGAATTTCATGACCATATGATGACAATTATCAGTAATCACAGGCCACAAATGGTGGCGCTGCTGGAAACTAAGGTGGGCGGCACTAGGGCCGATGCTATTTGCGCGAGACTACCGTTCACTAATGTGGAGCGGTCTGACCCAGAAGGCTTCCGGGGAGGTGTGTGGCTTTTATGGAATGAACAAGAAATTGACATCAATATCATTGAAAATAATGCTCAGGCCATTCATGCCGTTGTTAAGGAAAAAATACTCAAATTCCTTGGTTGGTTAGTGCCATTTATGCGAGTCCGGATCAGTTTATTAGAAATGTTTTTTGGGATCATTTGAGATATATTGCTTCTAGTCATGTTTTTCCTTGGTTGCTCATGGGGGATTTTAATGATTTATTGTTTCAGTCGAAAAAATTTGGTGGTCTTCCTGTTAGTAATTATCGTATTGCTAATTTTAAATCTATGCTTGATGATTGTAATCTGCTTGACATTGGTCATGAGGGCTCTAGATTTACTTGGACCAATAAACGTGATAATGGTGACTTGATTTTTCAAAGAACGGATAGAGCTGTTGTTAACTCGGCGTGGCGTAGTATGTTTCGGGAAGCAACTCTTTTTAATTTGGTTAGAACTAGATCAGATCACTCCCCTATCCTCTTGAATCTACAGCCTAAGAATCATTCTCCTTCTAGAAAACCTTTTAGGTTTGAACCGATTTGGCTCACTCACTCTGGTCTTCTTTCGGTTGTCGAGGAAGCTTGGGACGTGTACAATGTTAATTTTGATAGGGCTGCCAAGAAGTTTAAAAAGCTGATTGTTCCTTGGAATAATGTGGTTTTTGGTTTTGTTAATGATAAGAAGCATAAACTATTAGGTAGGATTAAGGGCACTCAACGTACTTTGGAATTACATTGCTCCAACTTTCTTGTCAACTTAGAGAGATCCTTGCTTGCGGAACTTGATGCTTTGTACATTGAAGAGAAACACATTTGGTCGATCAAATCTCGAGTTGATAGCCTTATGTGGGATGATCTTAATGTAATTTTTTTGAAAGCTACTACCATAAACAATAGGAAAAGCAACAGAATCCTGTCTCTTAAGTATCCTAATGGTTAATGGGAATTTGAGTTGAATGCGGTTAAGTCTATGGTGACTAATCATTTCAAAAACTTAAATTCCTCTGAGAAACTGTGTTCTCACATCGAACCTCAGCCTTTTCCGTTTCAATGGGACGCAGATGTGACTCAGTGTATTAATCTTCACAGGCAACCTTCTCAAGCTGAAATCAAATCTACTATGTGGGAGTTTAAAACTTATAAAAGTCCGGGTCCTGATGGACTTCATCCTATTTTCTTCCAAAATTTTTGGAATATTCTTCAATCTTCTGTTGAGGCTTTTGTCAAACGTACATTTGACTTAGAGCCGATCCCCGAAGATACAAATGCTACCTTTCTTTGCCTTATCCCGAAGGTCGCAAACCCGGAGTCTGTTGGTCAACTTCGTCCTATCAACTTGTGTAACTCTATCTACAAGTTGATCTAAAAAATTCTTGTCAACAGGATCAGACCGTTACTTTCTTCTATTATCTCTCCCCACTAAGGGAGCTTCATTCCGGGTAGAAGATGTGCAGATAGTGTTGTCATTGTTCAGGAGGCTATCTACACGATCACAAAAACGACTGGTAAGTTGGGGGCTATAGCGGCCAAGATTGATTTAGAAAAGGCTTATGATAGACTAGAGTGGGAATTCATTCGAGAGGTACTTTTTTTCTTCAATTTTTGTTAGTAGTGCCCTAGGACCATTAGCATATGTTGTGCGTTTTATTATCTTTTGAGCATGTAATTGAATAGTTAATTATGCTTTTGATTATCAAATGTGTGATTTGATAGTAAAACTCATTAGCTTATGTAATTACTATTCTAGAAGTCCCGAGTTTTATGTAATGCTTAATTACTATGAAATAAAACTAGTATGATTGTTGATTGATGATCTTGTTTTACTGTTCATGTGTAATGGATACAAATCACATCATAGATGCAATATATAGGGATACATTGTATTGGACGTGATCCGTCAGAGAAGTAATACTTCATGGTCTTAAGTCATAAGTATTACTTCCTCAATACTATTTTAGAATCCTTAGACCTTATGTCTTCATTGATTCTAGTATGAACGGAGCTACGCTTTGACTCGACCGGACGCTACTTGTAACAGTAGTAATCAATACGACCGAGATCGGATGTAGCGTCCCTATCATAGCTTGAATGTGAGAGACATTGTAAGGAATTTGTCCCTCTCTATTATTAGAGAGAGATATCCATGGGCCCCTCGATAGGGAAAGACTGCTTTAAATGCATGGTCAGTGCTCAAATGTATTTGATAAAGTGGTTATCAAATGCTATTTGTCGAAACAACTACACCGGGAGATCGAGCATAAATACAATTAAGCTTAATAAGGGTGACGACCACCACGCCTTTATGCTTAATTAGGATATCGCGAGACAAAGTGGATTAAATAGTGGATCGATATTAGGTTCCGTTGTATATTCATTCACTTTGGGTAGTCACAATGTCCTCGCTAGTGGACCGCTAGTGATTTATGAACACACACTACTACTAAGTGTGTTTTCATTGCCATTGTGAGATGATCCTACAGGGTCACACGCATAGACGAGCTAACGAGCTTTATGTCCAGATTCAATGAATCTAGAATGTGTCTAGGTTCATTGTATCTGACATTTGTCTTTCTGAGAATAATAAAGTGTTATTATTCGAATTAGAGATAAGGGGCATTTTCGGTATTGCTGGAATTACGTGGGAGTTATTATCCGATAAAGATTCCCACTACCAGCAGAAGTCTAGGGGACGTAGGAGTCAGAGTCTCCCACAGCCGAGAGAAGTTGAGTAGACGTGGGAGTTGTTCTGGGAACAAACTCCCACACTCTATATAACATCTCTTAGCCGAAACCCTAGCTAATTAACACTTTCAGCCGAAATACCTAAGAATCCTGAAAATAGTTTTCAGCCTCTCCCTTTTCTCTCTAATTCCCGAAATTCAGAAAAGACGAAGAGCTAGCAATCGCTGCCCGTTTCTTCGCGTGGATACCGGTAGAGGGACTTTCCGCAAGTGAGATCAATTGGTGGCGATTGAATCCAAGAAACGTCATCCTCCATTCAAGAAGCAGCTTCTTGAATCCAAGAAACGTAAGTTCTTACTGTTTTTACCGAATTGTTTCATATGAGCGGATCCTTCAGGGGAGGATCCATGGGTGTTTGGAACGAGTTTCCGCCCATGAATCCCTTCAAATTTTTCCACTAACCTTATCACTATTATCATGAATTGTATCTGTTCAGCTAAGATGGTGATTCTGATTAATGGTGAAGCTTCGGACTGGTTATTGCCCTCGAGAGGTATTCGGCAAGGTGACCATCTCTCCCCCTACATATTTGTTATATGCATGGAATATCTTTCCATCAGCATTGAGAAAGCGGTGAGTTTGAAAAGATGGAAACCAGTCAGAGTCGGGAAACAAGGCCCTCTCATTTCACATTCTCTTTTTGCAGATGATGTTATCCTCTTTAGCATGGCAAAGGATAACTCTATCAAAGAAATGAAAAGGGTTTTGGACGATTTCAGTAATAGGTCGGGGCAAAGGATTAATTTGTCTAAATCCAAATTTTGTGCTTCCAACAATCTTTCCCGTGAACGTATTGATGTTATTGAAGGTCTTCTGCAAATCCAGTACACGAATAATTTGGGTAAATATTTAGGTTTCCCTATATTCCAAAAGAGACCAAAGAATTCTGATTTCCAATTTATTATTGATAAAGTGCATAACAAGTTGTCTGATTGGAAACCGAATCTCTTGTCTATTGCTGGTCGTCGTACTATCATTCAAAGCTCTTATTCGTAGATCTTGTCCTACTACTCCCAATGTCTTACTCTACTATTTCGGTTTGTGATAAAATTGACAAAGAGCAGAGAAGTTTCCTTTGGGGTAGTTCGGGAACTAAGAACAAATTACACCTTGTCAATTGGGACAAAGTCACTAAACCTAAGAACAGGGGGGTTTAGGTATCAAGAAAGCTCTTCATATCAATAGGGTAGGGCTTGCTAAATTTGTGTGGAGACTTAATAGAGATAAGGAGAGCAAGTGGGCTAAGTGTCTTAACAAGAAGTATATTAAGAACGATAAGGAATCGGTTCTTGTGTTGAAAAAAGGGGTTGGTTTGGTTAACTTTAAGACTATTAAAAATGGTCTCGATTTGTTTCACAAGGCTTCGGGTTGGATTCCGGGTACGGGACATATTATTAGGCTTTGGTATGATGATTGGACCGGGTTTGGTCCGCTTAGGAAGGCTATTGTTGGTCCTCTGAATTGGTATGAGGAGAATATGAAACTATGCCAAATCATGGATCATAATGGGTGTTGGAACCTTGAGGAATTATCTTTCCATTTTCCTAATCATGTTCTTAGCAGTATTAGAGCCATTCCGAGAAGAGAGTATGCAAGTAGCCCGGATCAAAGAAGATGGAGGAATACGGCTAATGGTGATTTTAACTCTAAAGTTCTAAAGATACTCATGAACATATTCACAATACTACTATTGATGAAGAGTTGGTTAATAAAGAGTGAGAGTGGATTTGGTCGACTAATTGCAGTCAAAGGGTTAAAACGTTTATGTGGTTGTGTAATCATAATCGACTCGCCACTAAGGAACAACTGTTTAAGAGAAATATTACCGATTCTTCTTTATGTCCAAATTGTAATATAGAGGAGGAAACAGTAGAACATATTCTCAGGAATTGTATTGAAGCTAAAAAGTTGTGAAATGATTTGGATTTGTATAGCTGTTTCCCGAAACTGCTGAATGAAGATTTTCATTCTTGGCTCATGAAAGGCTCAAAAGCTACTGTGGTATCCAAGTTTAATGGTTTGCCTTGGGGATTGATTTTTAACTTTGGTTGTTGGACTCTGTGGAAAATTAGAAATTGTAAACATTTCTCACCTGGAAAGCCGCCTGATATTGCCTTTGATGCTACTGTGAGTACGGCAATGGAATTCCATACGGTGGGGCCGAGCAAAATTAATAATAGAAGCAGGAGAAATATTATTGTGTCTTGGAAGAAACCACTTATTGGATGGATGAAGCTTAATGTAGACGGGTCTTCCTTTGGGAATCCGGGATGTAGTGGTAGTGGGGATCTCATTCGGAACCACAACGGAGAGTGGATACGGGGGTTTTCTAGAAGTCTTGGAGTTTGTTCCAATAATGTAGCGGAGCTTTGGGCACTTAGAGATGGACTTAAGATGGCCAAGGATCTTAATATTTCCAAACTTCAAGTGGAACTTGATGCTAAAGTTATTGTTCATCTTGTCTTACATGCTAATATCACCACTCATCCTTTGTCTTCTATTATTCATGATTGCAGGGACCTTCTATTGACGATTCAGGAGACTAGTGTGGTTCATATTTACAGGGAGGCGAATGCATGCGCATACTGCCTCGCCAAATGGGGATCCTCTCTCCCTTCCCTTGATTTATCTGCTTTCCAATCAACCCCCCTTTTTGTAAGCCAACTAGTGGCGGGGGATGCCCATGGGGCTTGCTTTGTTAAATCTAATCCTATTTTGGGATCTTTTGATTAATATTATTTAGTGGCTGTTTCTACCAAAAAAAAAAAAAAACAACGAAGATGTGAACCCTCTATGTCTCTCCGAGACCAGAGATGAGAAAGTTGTTCATACAAACACCAACAAAACTATTTCTAGAAATGCAATATATCTCACACCTTTTTGCAGCGAAAAATGTCGATCAAGCTGTTAGCATTCCTCACGTTCCATTTATATGTGAAGTATTTCCTCATGACCTAAACAAATGACCTTCCGAAATTCTCTTCAAAGGTTGGAAAAATCCTCAGAAAGATTGGAATGTAAAAAATTTAAAATGCGGAAACACATATATATTGAATAAATAATTTGGTGGTGAGTGTTTGGAGTACGAATACAGAGAAATCAAATCTCACAAATAATACGGAGAGGAGCAGACAATATTCTATGCATCAACTCTCAAATTAATAAGCATCAATAATCTTAACCACACCACAATTCTACCAAGACAACACTCAAAGTCACATAGAGTACGCAGAAAACTCTCCTAGTTATATAGATAGGAGTCAAACCTAATAGAAATAGGTCATTCAAATTGAGACGAAAGGAATATTAATTGGATTTAAAGTCTCAAGATGGCTTTTTAGTCATTTCACCTAAAAAAAACTAAATCATCTAATTATTTTATTAATCTCCGTGTTCTTTTCAATTGAGATAATTAATTTAAAATGGTGAAAATATCATTTATTAATGAAATCTATATATATTTCATTTTTGCATTATGCTTGGAATAGTGTATTTTATTACAACTTCCAGCCTCCATGCATGAAGAGCTTTCATCTTGTTCCACACATTTCTAAAAATCTTGCAATTTTGCGAATGTTGTCTTGAGCAAATACTAAAGGATTGCATGAATGAACCTGACAATTATTTTACTTTATAGAGAAAATGGCTAAAAAGGTCTATTAACTAATTTTGAAATTCGAACTTAGTCTAGGAACTATTTATTTATTATTTTTAGTCATGTAACCATTGTTTAGCTATTTGTAGTCTTGTAAATATAATTCTCTCCGAACTTTTAGTTTCATACCTATTTATTAGTTATTTTTAGTCATTAGACCACGAAAGCACAAAAGAGGCGACACTTGGGTGAGGACCAAAACAAATGAGGGTATTTTACACTCACCAATTCATTTCTCACAAAAAACCCTACCACCTCTACCCACCCCATTCCAATCTACCTCTAATTATTTATTTATTTTTGCAGCAAAAGGGGACTAAAGAGAGAAGAGTAGCAACCTTTTTTTTTTTTTTTTTTTGAGCGCCCAAAGGGGAAGAGCGGAGAGTACCCTAGATAGGGAAGATTGAAGCATGCCCCATGTCTGGGGAGGAAGATAAGCCATTATTTGCCCCATTATGGGGAGATATAGGAATCGAACACGGGACCTCCGCCCCGTGTTCGGATAGCCTTACCACTTGGGGTACCCGATTCCCATAGTAGCAACCTTATTTATTCAATTTCTTATCACCTCTTCTTTCTCTTGTCTTAATGTTGTAACTAATAATAAAAAAAAATTATGAAGTGTTACTCAAGATACAAGAGATACATAAAAAAAAAAAATTCAGATTTTACACAGTCAAATCTCAGAAATAGGAAGAATTTATTTATTTAGGTTTTTTGGGAGGAAATATAGTTGTTGTGTCCAAAATGCTCTCATCCTTTTTGTCCTAGGGATGGCAATGGGGCAGATCGGGTCAGATATCTGTATGATCTGATCTGCTCCGTACTGTCCAATCTTCGCCCCGTGATCTTCCCCGGATCAAAATTTTATGCTCCGCGATCCGCTCCGCACGGGGCAGATCTGATCCGCCCCGCCCAGTCCTATTTTTTTTTTTAAAAAAAATCATTAATTTTACCATAAAAATCATTAATTTTTTTAAATTCATAAAAATAGAGCCTTCAACAAGTATAATTAATAAATTTTATACTAAATCAATTTTCAAACAAGTAGATAAAACCCATCTCTTTGCTGCCCCTCTCAGTTTCAAACTTCTTTGCTCAAAACACAGAGAAATAATTTACGAATTCCTTAGCCAAATTGCTCAACTACTTCAATGCCAAGCTCTTCAATCCAATCCTAATATTTTCCAAGAGTTCTTGCAGCAGGTGGGTTTTGAATTTGCTCATTTTTCTCCTCAATCTTTCTTCTCCTATTTGTAATTATTATTACTTCAGTATTTTTTCATTGATTATCAATTACTATACAATTTGAGGTGTTTACGTTGGTTTCTGGTTTCACTTTCAAAGTCCCCTTGATAAAAAAAATTGAATCTTTATGCATCAATGTTGCTGGGCCACTCCCACTAGTTGTTTTTATGATTTGGGGTATGATTTGGGTTTTTATTTTCATTTCAAAACTCCCCTGATCATACCCGCTTCATAAAAATTGAATCTTTATGCTTCAATGTTTCTAGGTCATTCCCAATTCTTATTTTTATGATTTGGGTTGTTATTTTTTCATCTTCCAATTTGAAATGATTGAGGGGTTTATGTTGGTTACCGGGTTCATTTCGAGAGTCCCCTGATCTTGCCTCTTGATAAAAATTGATTCTTTATGCTTCAATGTAGCCGGGCCACTCCCAATTGATGTTTTTAAGATTTGGGTTGTTATGGGAATTGCTTTATTGATGAGAGAGGGGCCGTATAGAAACGATTGGCAGGTTAGATAGGGGTCACTGAACACAATATCTAACTTTTTGCACATGTTTAGATAGGGGCTTGGAGTAGCCATTTTTCTCGACTGGTTACACTGTAAAGTACTACTGTACATTTCTCTAGTTGGTAATGATATACTACTACAATTCCAACTAAAAGAACAAAAAAAAAGGATTTGAGTTATTATTTTCATCTTCCAACTTGAAATGATTGAGGGGTTTGATGCAGTTCAAATGATTGTGTAGGAAATGGAATTGCAGTGCTCAATGAGGTTGCAGCTATTTTCATCACCTATCATTGCCGAAAGTTTAAAACTTTGTTCTCCATTCAATGTTATTGTTCCTATGAGGAGAAATATACATAGCGATATTAGTGTTTCCACCCACAGAATGTCTCCTTCCAACATTTTGAAATCACCTTCGCTGGTGTGCTTTTGTCTCTTATTTCCTTATCTTTACTACTATTATACAAACCTCATAAACTTGACTATATTTTTCGCTATATACGTATGGTGTGGGGGCCTGAATAGTCTGGTTGTATTTTCAGGTTAACCGTTTCAGAGAATATAGGTTGAGAGCTTCTAAAGCAGGAGATGCACTGGAAGCAGAGGAAGGAAATGGATCATCCCGTGGACGCAAGAAGCTGCCGGATGATTTCTTTGATATGGATGATGAAGAGAGGCAGGAATGGAGGGAAAAGATTAGGGAAGTCATAGATATGAACCCTGAGGTCGAGGAAGAGATGGATCCCATTGAAAGGAGAAAAAAGATGCAAAAACTTTTGGAAGAATACCCTCTTGTTGTTGAGGAGGATGATCCTAATTGGCCTGAAGATGCCGATGGAAGGGGCTTCAACTTGGACCAGTTCTTCAATAAAATTACTATTAAAAATGTCAAGAAGGATGAGGATGAGAATGATGACGGTGAAAATGAAATAGTATGGCAAGATGACGATTATATTCGTCCTATCAAAGACATAACATCTGCAGAATGGGATGAAACTGTTTTCAAGGACATTAGCCCTTTGGTAGTTCTTGTGCACAATCGTTATAAAAGGTCAGCTTTTCACTGCTTGTTTTTTATATTAGCATTATATTGGTCCCTTTCTAGTCCGAATTATGCATTTATTTCATATCGATAACTTGTTCATGCTCGGTTGGTCTTTTAGCTTCTTATAGTTGTTTCTAATAGCTAGTCTTGCTCACTTGTTTTGGCAGCCATTTGATCTTTGAGAGTTCTTAAACTTTTGCTCTGATATGACTCTGTCATTGGGTTAACTTTTTGCACTTTTCTTTTATACATCTCCAGAGGAGTTTCTTTACTTGTATCACTTTGCGACACTCCTTTTGGATTTAGAGATTTGTAATTTCTATATTTTCTATGGAATGTTCTCTGAATATTTACGAAAGCTATGCAATCCATTCAGACCAAAAGAAAATGAAAAGATTCGGGATGAATTGGAGAAAGCCGTGCAGATCATATGGAACTGCAGGCTACCATCTCCAAGAGTAAGTCCGACCTTCTGTTGTCCAACTTTACCTTTACTTTATGTTGCGTACAAATTTGTCTAATTGAGTATATCTAAATAGTGTGTGGCAATCGATGCCGTTGTCGAGCAAGATTTGGTATCCTCTCTACAAGTATCTGTGTACCCAGAACTCATCTTTACTAAAGCTGGGAAGATCCTATACCGTGAGAAAGGTAATAAAAAAAAAAACCTCTATTAGTGAATGAACATGCTTCGATACCAGAGTATATGTGAATTGAAATGTAAAAATTTCTTCTTCTTTTTTGTCAGCAATTCGAACTGCAGATGAGCTGTCCCGGATAATGGCATTCTTCTATTTTGGAGCTGCAAAGCCACCTTGTCTAAGTGGCTTTAAGGACATTGAAGAACTTATTCCTCCTTATAGTTCAAATTAACAGGAAGTCATCGAGGATTTAATCAGAATCTTGGGCTAAGATTAACCATCAGTCTCCATCTTGACCATCCAGGTTTGTTCTACGTTTCATTATTGTGGAGGTGCAAAAGAACGATTATGCTCTCAACTGCTGTATGTGTGTGCTGATGGATTCTTATGCTTTCTATCTGAACTGTTGAAGGGTATATGTGAGTGCTTTGAAGTGTGTCTCTCTTTAAATATTTTGGCATAAATTTTTAAGTCTGTATTTGAAATTGATGCAGTGCCGTTTTGATTTTTGGTAGGTTAAGTTTCATTGTTCTCGGTTCATATTCATTATGGAAAGGTGGAAGGAGATTCAACCCAAAAGATTTCACCTGCAGATAATGAAGGAAAGCAGCTTTATGATGGAAAAAGAATCAAGCTAATGCTACAGTAACATTCGACATTTTCATTTTTGTAATTAGGAGATTTAGAATCTTTTCGAACTCTTGTTTTAATCAAATACTAGTATCTTTGGCTGGAGTATTTTTGTAACTTTGTGTTAATAATAGTTTATGAGAGTTTTGATGAATTTCTTGCAAAGTAGTAAACGACTTATATTACGAGATTGGGAGAGTATTATTTTCCCAACTTGGTTAGAGAGGCATTGGGGAAGAAAAGTATTTTGTAAAGCATGAAACATGTTGGGATACTAAAACGACTGCACTTTGTTGAATGACCTCTTTCGATACTCATAATACTTCTTTTGTCAATTATTATTGAATCAAAACTTTCCACCACCACTAAGGTGGTCGGAAACTCCTTTTCTTATGGTCTATTCTTGTCATGGACCAGGTCCATTGGACCATGCGGTCCAGATTTAGCCACATCACTGCATTTCCTTCTCTCTCCTAATTCTGCAGGGATGTGGCCAAATCTTGATCACATGGTCCACATGGACCCGGTCCATATCAGATATTTCCTTTTCTTATACATCGACCCGCCCTCGTGCCACTAATATTTACAACTTGGAGTAACACTTGAGGTGTCTTAACCGTACATATTTCTAATAAAGATTTGGGTCGGAATATGGAGTCTTCTTGCCACCAACCAAACAAACAATAAATGAAGAATAGTTGTACAATTTTCTTTGTCCTATTGCAGTGCTAATCCAGGGGTAAAAATGAAAGTACACACGAATCTCATTCAAACTGGTCACTAGAATAACTATTTACTCTTTGTAATACAATATTCTTATTTGCAATCGTGTGCAAAAATAAGGCTAAAAAAGTTTTTTTTTTTTTTTTTTTTAAAACCCGGAATACTATTTGAAGAGTCATGTGCAAAAATAAGACTAAAGAAGGAAAAAAAAAAAAAAACCAGAAGTAATAAGCTTACTAATTCTCAAATGGGTCCAGAACACATTAAAAAACAAAAATTCTCAAGATAACTAATTTTTTTACCAGCATTTGGAACTACTCTCTCATATTCATTTTCGAATACACTTTCAATTTTGTACTCTACATTTTTTGCCTATAAAACGGAGTGAGTTGTGTGAATATTTTTTGGTATCCTTCTTTCTCATTTATGTTATTCATTCCTGGTAACATTTGTGTAGTTCCTTCTTCAATTCCATATTTTGCTCCTTTAGAATTCCTTATTTTAAGCAATTCCTTATCTCGCTCATTTTGCAAAATTCTTACCTTTCTTCTTTTGTAAAATTACTTTTCTTGACACGTTCGCAAATCTAATTTTTCTCCCCTTTTTTGTCAAAATCAAAAAGGTCCATCAGAGCGCCAATAAGAAAAATATTTTCACCTCATTTTTTAAAAAAAATAGAGATCCAAAGGATCCAACCAAGAAAAACTTTAGAAGGGATCAAGTTTAGAACATGTAGAAGCTAGTTGGTCAATAGTAAAAAAATAAAACAAAACTAAAGACCAAAAGAAAGAAATCTTTTTTTTTTTTTTTTGGTAAATAAAGATATATATAAATAAAACCCTAATCCGGAGGATAGGGCACAACAGCATTACAGAAGTTCTTGCGCAAAAAAGACCCTTGATCAAATCCCCCTACCACAGAGTCGGTAGGTGATGATAAGTCAGGGTTAAAAGGAACGTTCCTAGCATAAGAAGCCCCACGGGCATCCCCGCCAGAAGATGGCTAATAAAAGGGGGTACAGAGCTGAAAGTAAAGAGATCGGGCCGATCGGTGTAATCCTCCCTGCTTTTTGCGAGATGGTCCGCACAGGAGTCCGCCTCTCGATAGAAGTGGTCAATGCTAAACTCTGGGATGAGCCTGAGTAGCTCCCTGCAATCAGTAATAAGAGTGGATAAAGGATGTATGTCAGTGTCAGCATAGTGAAGTAGGTGAATGATATCTTTAGCATCTAGTTCTATGGCAAGCTTTGGAGCATGTAGATTAGCTGCCAGAGTTAAGCCATCTTTGAGGGCCCACAATTCTGCCACAGTATTTGCACACGTCCCAATGCTCCTTGCGAAGCCCGTGATCCAACTCCCCGTGTGGTCTCTAATAATCCCTCCCGTACCCCTCCCCCCCCCCTCCCCGACCTGGGTTACCCAGAGAAGAGCCATCCACATTGAGTTTGAGCCAGCCAATCGGGGGTTTTCTCCATGAGACTGAGATCTTTGTTGTACGAGTAGATTTGTTCAGCTTCCCTCCCAAAGCATAGTATTCAGTTGCTTTTCTGATAGTTTCCTGAATGTGATCCATCAAAGGTTTTCCTGGGTAAAAAACAATTTGATTCCTGTTATTCCAAAGGAACCAACATCCATACGAGAAAATTGTGCCCCAAGGAATGTTGTTGTGTGGTGATTGTTTGGTGGATATAGCATGCTTGCGGAACCAAACTTCAAATTGATCATTCTGATTAACCGGGATATATTGGTGAAGCTTCAGCCCCTCCCATAGGATTTTTGCTTTGGCACAGTGTCGCAGCAAATGCTCAACAGATTCCGGCAATAAATTGCATTGTGGGCAATTAGGATCAGTAATGATATGCTTCATATAGAGGTGTTCTCTAGTTGCCAGGCGATTGTGGTTGCAGAGCCATAAGAAAAATTTAATGCTACGATTGCAATTCACCTTCCAAATCCAGTCCCCAGCTCTTCAAGTTTGGTTGGAGGTCGGTATCTTGGGAGTGGATCAACTCATGAGCAAGCTTGGCTTTGAAATCACCATCAGGGGATTTATTCCAAACTCTTCTATCAGGAGGGTCATGTCTCTCTGTTCTGGGAACAGCTATGATATGGTTAACAATGTTTTCAGGTAAGATTATAGATAGTGAATTGAGGTCCCAACTGCTACTGCCACTGAAGGCGTTCTTGAGCTTGAGATCTTCTTCATCCTTATCTAAAGGTCCAAATATCAGATTTCTCAATGGCCCCAGTCCGATCCAATCATCTTGCAATATTCTGATGGTGTTCCTATTTCCAGGGATCCAAGTGGTGGAATTATGGAAAAGATCAAATCCATTCTTGATTGCCTTAAAGTTTATGGATCCTGCGCCTTTTCTGATGGTGAGAAGGTCTTGTTAGTCCTTTCTAATGTATTTCTTTCTCAGGCATCTTGACCAGGTGGAATCAAAGTTCTTACTCATTCTCCAAACTAGCTTTGCTAGTCCCACACGGTTGGCATGAATGGCTTGCTTAATTCCAAGACCTCCTCGATGTTTTGGTTTTGTAATTGTATCCCATTTGACAAGGCTGATCTTCTTTTTCGTAGCCGAGTTCCCCCAAAGAAATAATCTGTTCTCTCTATCAATCTTAT
This sequence comes from Vinca minor, assembly GCA_026122235.1. Taxonomy (NCBI): domain Eukaryota; kingdom Viridiplantae; phylum Streptophyta; class Magnoliopsida; order Gentianales; family Apocynaceae; genus Vinca; species Vinca minor. The sequence goes on along the minus strand of JAOCZM010000289.1, from coordinate 6,210,161 downwards.
CACAAACAGCGGCAGGAAGTGGAAGGCATTGCGAATAGTAAGATATAATTTGTGAAGAAGATGACTGGATAATGGCTTGTCTACCAGCCATAGAGAGCAGGTTTGCTTTCCAACCAGATAGCTTTTGTCTAACCTTATCAATGATGAATTGAAAGTCCGATTGCTTCGGTCTTCTTTGGAAGATAGGAAATCCTAGGTACTTGCCCAAATTGTCAGTATGCCGGATTTGAAGGATGTTTTCAATATCAGTAATTCTCTCAACTGACAGGTTATTGGAGCAAGTGAATTTTGATTTGGTCAGGTTTATGGCCTGACCGGACCTGTTGCTGAAGTCGTTCAGGACCTTTCTCATCTCGTTAAGAGTGCCATTATCAGCCATACCGAAAAGAATGACATCATCAGCGAAGAGTGAGTGAGAGATGAGAGGGCCATTTTGACCAATTCTGATAGCTTTCCAATTCTTTTGATTGACTGATTTCTCAATGCTAATAGACAGGTATTCCATACAAATGACAAAAATGTATGGTGACAGAGGGTCTCCTTGTCTGATGCCTCTCGAGGGAAAGAACCATTCAGTAGGTTCTCCATTAAAAAGAATCGCCAATTTTGAGGAGCAGACACAGTTCATGATAAGCTTGATTGTTTTTGCTGGGAATTTGAAGAAAAAGAGAGCCTCTCTAATGAAATCCCATTCTAAGCGGTCAAAAACTTTCTCCAGGTCGATCTTGACTGCAACTGCCCCATCTTTGGCAGTTTTTCTCTTGATAGCGAAAACGGTTTCCTGGACTATGACAACATTATCAGCACATCTTCTCCCAGGAATGAAGCTACCCTGATGCGGCGAGATGATTGATGGGAGAATGGGTCTAATCCTTTTAACCAGAATTTTCGAGATGAGTTTATAAATGGTGTTGCACAAGCTAATCGGTCTAAGTTGGTTTACAGTCTCAGGATTAGCAACTTTTGGGATAAGACAAATGAAGGTCGCATTGACATCTTCAGGGATAGGGGCAAGCTCAAAACATTTATTGATAAAGCAAGTGATGGAAGGTTGTAGAAGACTCCAGAATTTCTGGAGAAAAATCGGGTGGAGTCCATCTGGTCCCGAACTTTTGTACGGTTTAAAAGACCAGACATTTTATTTTGTCAGCAAACAATAAACCAAAAGAAAATCAACTTTTCTTACCTCCGGGAACAAGGGTACATATTCATTTCATATCGGACATGCGGACCATATTATTTTCTCTCACCAAAATTTATTGTTAGCGATAGTTACATATGAATTCCAAAATAGACATTTATAATATTACAATAAGAATGAGGGATGTGCATGAATGATAAGGATTCAATTAGCTGTAATACAACATTACATTAATAATAAAGTCAGAAACAAAAATTGCTAAGAAAATTTTAAACTTTATAGGACCTAAAAAAGTAAAGAATAGTTTGACAACTTCGAAGATGAAGTCTGCAACCAACGGGCTAAAGGAAGGAATATACAGAAGAAGCAGGTAACTTTTTGAAGGAATATATAGAACAAGCCTGTAATTTTCTGATGCACTAATCACAATTTTAAGTTTCTGATACACTAATCACAAGCCACGATCCATAAGCCACATAATAGAAGGCTTATATTTATTAAAAATAAAAATCCAACAATTAAACTGGACTATCTGATACACCAATTGTACACCAATTGCTTCAATCCTAAATTAAAAACCAGACCACCAAAATGTGATTTTGTTTTTACATTCTTGATGTGAAATATTATTAAGTGCAGTAATATATACTACAAAAATGATCATTTGGACAAGAGGACATGGACATACATATTTGGAGCTTGTTGTGCAACCACTGTTTTCATAACTAGATTTGGTCTTTTCTTGGCCTCGAGATGACCACTTATACGGCTTGGTACTTAACCATTGCTGCCCTTGTTCACGGCCAGGTTGGTACCATCCATATTTATTCGGGATTTAAAATTTTCACTTTTTGAATTTTGTATCTTTATTACAAATAATTCAAGAGGGAATTAGTCATAAAACAACGTATCAATGTGCGTACACAACAAGAAACAACCTAATATATTAACATACTGATCTTTAAATTTCTTTGTCAAATTATTGATTTGTTTTTGTGCCGAAAAACGAGTCTATGTAGTTTTAGTGTGAACTTTCATGCACGACTTGTAAACTTGTTAGGCTGATTTAGAAATTGTTTGCAACACTGCATCAAGATGGCATTCAGCAACAAACATCAAAGAAAAAAGTATAGTATAAAGAAATAAGCAACACCTTCAAACATCTGCCTATCCATTTAAGAGCAAAGCCACAGGAACATAAAAACTTCTTTGCATATTCCTTAGAATACAATAAAATCCCAGGAAAAAAATTTAAACCGAAAAAGAAGAGAATTACCTTTTGATGAAGAACTCTATGAGGAAGAAGCAACAAAGCCCCTCCAATTGGGTCTCTGTAGGACAGCAAAAAATCAAGCAAGAAAATCAATAAATATTTCTAAAATTTGACAAATAATTTAGAAATGAAAGTAGTACTTCTATCCAAAATTTGACAAAGAAATTACAACAAAGGGGAAAGAGAATGTTCATACCTAAAATAGTCTTTAAACCAGTGACGGAGCCTTTATTGAGCCGCTCCAATTGGGTCTCTGTTGTCTCTGAGCGGCTTCGGAAATGGTGGTTCGTCGGAAAGGGAGTGGAGAGGAAATGAAGGAGATGGTGGGTTTGGGTGTAAGGAAGGAAATGGGGGAAGGAATGTCGAAGAAGTGGCGGTGACGGTGACTGAAGAGGATTGTTGAAGAACTGTGTTGAAGAATTCTGACTTAGGGATTTCTGGAATTTCTTCTTCATTTTATATTTTTTTTTTTGACAAATCAGGAAATAAAACGACGTTGCTTTGGTACGCCTTTACGTCTTCCATCACAGATTCGGTCGTTAATCGGTCGTTATATTTTTCGTCGGTTAACGGTCGTTAACGTCCGTCGGTATTCGGTCGTTAGTGTCCACAAAACGACGGCTGTTTGTGTCCTTCAGTTATTTCTTTATAAATATACATCGTTATATTTCCGTCTGTAAACGGTCGTTAAAGTCGGTAGGTATTCGGTCGTTATATTTTCTGTCGGTAAACGGTCGTTAGCTCCCGTCTGTATTCGATCGTTACGGGTGAAGGAAATGACGTCGTTTGAATTTAGTCAACGGGACCAAAGTTGCCGACTGAACGGCGACGGATTTACGACCGTTATGTCTTCGGTTTCCATTCCGTCGTTATTATTGTGACCTAATATTTCGGTCACTAATTTTGGTCTCTATTTAACTGTTTTCTTGTAGTGCTTTGAATAGTGCATAAGAGGGGTTTTAAAAATAACAAATAAGAAAGCTCCCCTTACGATGTGCCAATTTTATTTAAGATGTTTTGGAAAATCTTGGAAGGTTTTAAGAATATTTAACAGTAGTTCCAACTTCCAATAAATTTGAAAGTACACACGAATTTCACTCCGTGTAAAGTCTGTACATGTTACTATTTGAGCCTTGAAAAATAGAGACAAAATTATTTTGACCAATAATGACATAAGCTAATTATGGAAATCTCTTTGAAAAAGGTAGACTATCCTATTCTATGTCAACAAAAGGTAATTATGGAAATCTCTTTGTCAACGAAAGGTTTGGCCAAGTGGGTAAGCCTTTGGCTTGGGACTGGAAGGTTCCAAGTTCGACACCTGTTCCCCATTTCCTCCCCAGGCATGGGGCATGCTTCAATCTTCTCTATCTAGGGTATTCTCCGCTCTTTCCCTTCGAGGACAATCGCCTTCGGGCGCTCAAAAAAAAAAAAAAAATCCTATTCTAGCAATTTATATTCTAGTTTTTCTTTCATGTATTATTGAGGCACTCTTCCTATATGAAACAACATGTAAAATGATAATTTTAGTAAAAGACGGAAATGATGAAGACCTTGCATAGAAACAAATTTAATTTTAAAAAAAATATTTAATAGCGTAAAAGTGAAAAATAATATTATACACTGATATTTTTTTTTTTGGTTTTTCAAACCTACCTATATAGAAAAAAGAACAAATATAAGAATTTTGTATTTATATGAAAAAAACAGAAAAGAATTAGTAAGAGAAGAATATTCTTTCAATGATTGCTGAAGGTCGGCGTTGTAAGTTTTCGTGAAAAAAAATAACCGTTTAAATGAATCATTCAAAAACAAATAAAGTACTTCTCTCCAATTTATTGGTGCAAATTCCAACTCATTTAATGACACGATAAAAATTAAATAACTCGATCAGCTAAAATTTATTTTTTAAAGTTTTTGCCCTTTTAATGAAAAACGTTTTGTGAGAAGTTTGCATGCGGGTTCAATAGAAAACTAAATGGTTCGGTAACTAATTTTCTTTGAAAAAAAACTTTGATGGAATAAAAAAGTTAAAAAGAAAATTAGATTTTTCACTCAATTTAATATGCAAAAAAGCAAATCAACAAAGTCATTCAATTAAAAATCCTACCCACTACCTTTATTTATAATGTCGTCAAATTTCAAACACTTTATACACTTTCGATGTGGGGTCTTAAATAATATTGAAAAAAAGTAAAAGAAAATATTAGAATAGGAAAAATATAAAAATATACAATATTTTAATTTGAATTAGTCGACGGGGAGTGCTAATGTAGTTAGAATATAGACAATCAATTTCCTATAATTGTTTATAATTGGCTATAATTTGGGGTAAACTTATAAATAAAAAAAAAAACCGTGAAATCCTTTATAAAAACAGGGGGTCAAGAGTATTTTATAACATATTATAGCATAAATGATATTTTATAAACAATTATAGCCAATAGCTTTGAGGCATTAATCATTTCCCTTAGTCGAATATGAATTATCTGAAAAGCAAATAAAGCCCACCTCTCAAATTTATTAAGAAAATTCCAATTCAGTTAATTATGCGATAAGAATTAAATGACTCGATTAACTAAAGTTTATATTTTTAATTGTTGACCCTTTTAATAAAAAAGTTTAGTTAGTAGGCTTGTTTGAGGGTTCAACAGAAAATTAGATGGTTAGGTGAACTAATATTCTTTGAATACGAATATTTTTATTGTTGGAATGAACAAATAAAAAATAAAAGCAAGTTAGATTTGTCACCAAACTTTATGTACTAAAAAACAACTCAACCAATTAATTCAATTAAAAATCATGCTCAACCCCTTTATTTATAATGTTGTCAAATTTTAAAAATTTCATACACTTTTCATGTGGGAGTTTTAATAATATTGAAAAAATAAAAATTTTATTTTTTTAAAAAAAAATTCACTCACCTGCGAGTTTAACAGAAAATTAAATGGTTCGGTGAATTAATTTTCTTTGAAAAAAACTAACTGTTATAATGAAAATTTTGAAAAGCAAATAGAATTTGTCACTCAATTTAATGAAATAAAAAGAAACTCGACTAATTCATTCAATTAAAAATCATGCTCAAATTAAAATTCAAATTCAAAAATCTTCATACACTTTCGATATGTTATCTTTATTAATGTGTAAAAAATAAAAAATAAAAAAATTGAATAGGAGAAATAAAAAACTATTAAAAATATTAAAATATATAATTTAATTTGAATAAACCAAATATGTCAAGCTTACTTTTAATTTAATGGATGAAATATTTTTCTACCAATCAAAATATTTTAAACTAATTAGAAAATTCAAAAGTAGTGTATTGACTGCTCAAGTCTTGTGATTAATCTTTCATGTCCTTGAATGACTTTTAAGTCTAGCGATTATTCTTTGAAGCGTTTTTTCAATGAAGGTTCAAGGCCGGGATGGTAATTGTCTCGGAAAAAATTATTTAATTGAATAATCTAAAAATCAAATAATCCAATTCATTGGGCAAATTCCAACTTAGTTAATAATAATCTAAGAAATAATGGGTCGATCAACAAAAGTGATTTTTTTAAAAAGTTTTTACTCTTTTAATGAAAAAAAGTTTAGTGAGCAGATTAGCAGGCGTGTTCAATATAAAACTAAATAACTCGTTAACTAATTTTCTTTAAAAAAAAACTTTAACTATTTGAATGAAAAAATTGTAAAACAAATTGGATTTGTCACTCAATTTAATGGACTAAAACCCTACTCAATCAATTCATTCCATACAAAATCATTCTCAACCTCTTTATTTATAATGTTGTCAAATTTCAAAAATTTCATAAACTTTCGATTTGTGATCTTGAATAGTATTGAAAAGAGAAAAGGAATCAAATAGAATAGTAAAAATAAAAACCATTAAAAATATTAAAATTAACATTTTGATTTGAATAAGTCAAAGATTTTAAGCTATATCATTAATTTAATAAATAAAAAATCATGTCAACTAATCATTTTTTTTTAAACTAATTAAAGAACAAAAAAAGTTCCTGAAAATTACATGTGGGATTGTGAAGGCTTGTATTTGGTTCAAACTAAAAATAGGTTCTATAAACTTAGATAGTTAAATAGTATGATGATATATATTTAGATTAGATGATATGATGATTAGTCAATGATTTAAGTTACATAAAAAAACCAAAAATAATTATTTTAAACAATTTAATTAGTATAATTTTGTTTGATAGATTTTAATGTTATTAGAAATAAAAATAATTATCTTAACTTAATGATAGAATCGAAAAAGATATAACCAATCATGCTTTTAAAACTAATTAAATAAATAAATATTTTAAAAAATGACAAATGACATAAGATATCTTAAAAATGAAAAGGAATTCTGTAATATAAATATAGATAGATATAATAATGTTGCAGAAGTCTCTAGTCGCTAGTCGGTCGCCAGACTGGCGACTAGTGAGTAGTCGGCTTACCTAGATTACAAGAGATTTATTACTTATCATATATATTATAATAGTCAAACAAAATTTCATAAAAAATTAACAATCAAATACAAGTCAAATCAAAGTATACAAATACATCCATAATAATTAAATTCAATATAATAATAAGTAATAAAGAGTTCAAATATTAAAATAATTAAACGACATAGTTTTAGGGAGAAAATTAAGTTTATAAAAAAGTCATCAAAGTCGTTTAGACTGACTTTGATCGATTTTTTTGCCGTGTTTTGTCCGATTAAGTTGGTCAAACGATTTTTTCCCCGACTAATCAGTTAAGTGCCGATTAACGATTTTTTGCCCATAAAATGGAGGGAGTTGTGTGAATATTTTTTGGTATCCTTCTTTCAATATGTTAGTTATGTCTAGTAATATCTTTACAGTTCCAAGTTTTTCTCTTTTAGAACTTGACTCTAACCCTAAACCTAATTCCACCACCAACTATTCTCTTTTTGGGAAAATACATCCGAATTGCTAATCTAGTAATCAATTATTAGAATATGGTGAGAAGCAAAACTTGTGTGAAATTCAAATTAATTTGTTCCCTCCCATGAAAAATATTATACTGGAGCAATAGGATTTTTAATCATACCATATGTTACCGATAGACGATGTTTTAATATTCAAAAGGATTCAAAGTCATCAATCAACACAGTGATTTCATCTATTTCATTTAAGATGCTGCTGGCAACCATAAAATGACAATCAAGAATGAATTTAACCTTGTTTGAGATTATATAATTAATTAATAATTTGTTGGATACGAGTATTGCTGTTGTCTTGTGTAATACTACCTCCATTTCATAACATAAGTAGTTTATGACATGTAGTGAAAATTAAAAAAAAAAAAGTAAAAAACCAAGTTACTTTGTTAGTCAACATATTACTACTCTCTTTCTCTTTCTTATGGGGTTGGTGAGAGTGGGATGAGGTTTTTCTTATTCCAACACATAAATGTGCTCACAATGAAGGAAGATGTATTCCTAGCCTTTTGTGAAATGTTTTCTTCTCTCACAATTTATTCCAAATCCCATGCATATAAAATATAAATGCACAGAGTGAATTGTGAAACAATACAGCTTCCACAAATGACAAGTACAAACAAAAGCAAGTGTCCCCAAATTATAAAGTCATTCATTTAATCAAAGTCTATTATACTATCTATAGTAATGAGATACAACAAATGAACTTGATTCTTCAGCAATTGGTTTTAGGTGCACTTGTGCAAGTAGAGTTGCGAAAAACATGCGAGGAAGGTGTGGGGTCATGACCAATATATCAAGTATAAGATAGAATTTTCCCCGAGTGTTGTACCTGGGGGTGTTGGATCCAAACCCAGTGAAATTCACTTGTCCATGATGTAGTTCTTCTTGGACCTTTAAGGAAAGCAGCAGCCTTGATAAAAAATAAAAATAAAAGCAGAGGTGCTGCTTATACTTCAAACAAGTGATTTTTGTAGCAAAGGTTCCAATCTGAATCTCCAGAAGAAACTAAGCCACCTCCATCTATGCTGATGGACTCAGCATACACATTAGGTGGTCCTACACGAGACAAATTTTCTTTACCTTTTCCAAGGATACTTGGTTCTTGCTCAACAAACTCTGGACCTTTAAGACCATCACTTTCAAACATCTTCTTCTGTTGTTCGATTGTAGTAATGGATTCAAAAGCCACAGGCTGCAATTTGTCAGATAAACCATCATCGTCTTTCTCTTCATCTGACAAGCATCTACAGCAGTCAAACTCATCCGCATCAAATATTCGACTTGCCAAGCCTTCTCTCCACGAAATCCTCATCCCTGATAATGACAAGTTCTGTGATGTGGACTCAGTAATCCAAGAAGCGCCATTGTCCAAATCATCAATGGAACTAAAACCAGGAGGATCCCACGTTAACGTATGACTTATAGGAGATAAGCTTGCTCTGTCAAAAGTCTCTGCCACTGAATACATCCCAAGATTATATTCATTTCTTTCGCTGTCATCTGCAGCTACCTGAAAACTATCAATGAGCCTATCTGAGCTAGAATCAGATTTTGGGGTCTGAACTACATTACAACTGCCCAAAAAATCAGTGGAAAATGGAGATTTCTCACCTATAGAAAATCTTGAAATGGACCTATAACTAAGGTTTCCTTCTCCAAGAAGGCCATGGATGTCACAACTAGACCTATTCTGGGGAGTAGTTAACAGCAAATCTCCATCCATATTTTGGGATGAGGGTCCTGAAATGCCTTGAAAATTAGAATCCCTCCTAGGAGACATAAAAAAGACCCTAGTTTTTCCGGTACTTGTTGTGGAATCAAGATTGCTGCTTTTGTTTATCTCATCACTATCACTTACTAAATCAGAAGGAAAACAGCAGGTTGAAGGCGAAGAACTCAATAACGTCATACATTGATCAACAGAATCACATTTCCCAACATTATTACCATCTTGTTCGCCTTGTGGAGATGACAGCCATTTCATTGAAGCCTCAGTGGGCATAGGGATGAACGAAGGTCTAGATTTCGCAAGAACCTCGATATCATCATCATCTAAACAAACATTAGTTTCATCATCAATAATCAAAATCCCTCTAGGCCTACATTTTCTTTTATCAGTAACGCCCGAAAGAAGATGTCCAGCACCATAACAAACAGGTGTTTTTGCAGCTGAAACTAACAAATTATTAGAGACCCCAGATGATTGGATCTCAGGAGACACTGAGGGCTCAATTGGAGGGGTTTTAGTATTAGTCGAATTCGAGTTCTCCCCAACAGGTTTATCATCATAAAAAATTGAAGAATCTAAAGCAGACCAACATGTTAATTTACTAACAGGAGTACATTTCTCAATGCTATTCAAATTATTATCAGCTACTTTAAAACCGAAAATCTCAGTACCTGAACTTGAACCCTTCTTAATTATCTGCTTAAAACCCCGAGAAGAAGAGTCTGAATTCTTCAAAGAATTGGTCGAATTAGAAGAAAGTTTCGACCTTTGAGAAGTTTTTGAATTGGGATTCATCCCAGATTGGCATTGAGAAAGAAAAGAAGGGTTCTTTTTGGGCAAATGTCCATTCTCTTTAGAGGATTTAGATCTGAATCTTGTTGAAGTAGGGGCAGATTTTGGGGTAGCAGAAGAAATGGGATTAGATAAAGATTTGGGCTTTCTATGGCATTGAGGTCTTGAAGAAGAAGAAGGGATTCTTTTATTAAGCTCTTGCAATGGACTTCTCTGTTCCTCTTTCTTCTTTCTATCTTTCTCCATTTTCTTTTCTTGTAAATGAACCATTTCTTCAGCTTGCTTGTGAATCATACCATTACATATGTCTGTCGGTAGCAGTGAGATTTTGTGACCAATTAATTTTGCAGATTTAAGTTTTATGAGATAATGAAGAAGGGATGGGGAATTTGAAGCTTAGAGAGTCTTGTCTTGGGAGTAGTGAATAAATGGACTTTATTTGCAACGTTATAATAGACAACAGAACCTGCAAAAGGTTAGTATAGAAAAAAGGTAGGTTGGCCCAACTTCCTTCTTTTATTTGTTTCTTTCTTTAATGGGTTTATTCTTTGTTTTTTGGACCCCATATATCCATGAACTCTATACTTTTAGTGGGCTTTGGGGCCGGTGGGGGGAGTGGAATGAGAATAATACCCCCCATTTTAAATAACTTTTTTGTAATTATTAATAGAGTTTGTCTAACTGTGTTCTCAGACACATATTCATTTAGAGAAAGTAGACTATATATAATAATTTAAATATATTTAAATTTTAAAATCTTATAAAAAAAATACGAGAATCCTGATGAAATACAAGAAACTATTATACTACTATATTTAGTTACTTGTTTTATTTTAACATGTGTCTAAAAGCATGCGTTAAAAACATCCATATTAATATGAGGAAGCCTTTTGTCTCAAACATATCCTTTTTGTCTGATAAATGCCGAGAGAGCTTATTGTTTCAAGCATATTCTTTCACTATATATTTTATTAGGTTTGATGCCCACGCGATGCGCGGTTGTATTTTTAATGAATAAACACGATTACAACAACAAAATAAATTAGAATGAATCTTACCTTTTCATCCAAAATCAAAGAATCAACACTCATTAAATCGTCAGGTTTCTGGTCATTGAGAGTGTTCCATAATCTGATTACTCGAAATAATATTCTCTTTTCTTTTTTGCCTTTTCCAAGTTCATTGAGATGCACATACTGAAGTCTTGTTTTGATGGTATTTTTTTTTGGGTGAGAGAATGCATGGCTGATTTTGGTTTATATAGTCGGTTATTTTCTTGAAATATTAAATCTAATTTATTATGTAAGACTTTTAGAATTCCTTATGATGCAAGACTTTTAAAATTTCTATATACATGAATAAGAATTCCGTTTTTTCATAGAACATTCAATTTACTTCACAATTCAAGCCTTTTATAATTCCTATATGCATTAATAAGAATCCAAAAATTCACTATGCATATATTTTTTTATGTAAGCATTTTACAATTTCTATATACATGTTATTTTCTTAAAATATTAAATTTACATCATTAAAAAAGAAAACTATTGAAATACTTCATTTAAAAAAAAAAACCATTGAACTTCTTTATTTAAAAAAACCCATTCAACTTCTTCATTTAAAAAGAACCAATGAACTTCTCATTAAAAAAGAAAATCTTTCAACTTCTTCATTAAAAAAAATCATTGAACTTTTTCATTTAAATTCAATTAATTTATGTCACATACTTTTTCTATAATCTATAAATATGTAACTTTAGAATGAAAATGGAGATTATAACTCATGAAGCACTATTTTAAAAAAAAAATTAATGACAAAGTTGCCACATAGAAAGCTTATGATTGGAAAATATCTCATAATATATCACATCACATCATGAAACTTCTACCTCAATTTGGCCTAACTATATATATTATAAATTTGCTTTCTCCTATTTTTTGGATATAATAGTATTCGAACAATTCACATAATTAATTTGGTTGGAATAGGAGACTAGCAAAAATATATAACATGATAGTTGATGGGTCAAGTACAAAGAGTCTCCTTTTAAGTCTGAACTATAGAACTCCGATTAAGAGGACAACAATCCTGCACACAAAACACACAATCAAGAGTGCCGAGTATGTTCCTAACTACTCTCCGATACTTAAGTTAGCTTTTAGGAGAGAAAGTGACAGAGAAAATATTAAATGTCAAAAAGGCCAAATCAGATAATTAAAACAAGTTAACGATACCTAATATTTATAGGAGGTAAAATCCTAAGTTAATAGTAATTATTAATTTGATTAGGATTGTGCTTACCCTAAATCTTCTGTTTGGTAAAGGTTTACAGAATATAATCCCATGAGGAGTCAACTAATTTTAATAGTTGACTAAAATTGGACAAGCATATTTGCACATATCAATTTATTTTGGTGTGGGCTAACCCAGGTTGGGAGCAATTCGGGGCCCATTGTAAGTCTTCGGCCGGAACCCACCATAAACCCTCAATACCTAAGGTAAAGTTACCTGACGCTGATGTTTTGAATTAGAATTAATAAGGCCCAAGATCATGAGCTCTAAGGAATCAACAAAAAAAATTGTTCAATATATACTAAATTTTGTGTGTTCAACACCGAAGCCGGATAGGTAACCAACAGAAAAAGAAAAAAAATTAAAAAAAAAGAGAAAGAAATTTTGGTATGAATGAATCAGATGATGCAATGACAATATTTGTGGCGTTGTAATCACCAGAAGTGAAGTCATCGGACTCACTACTATCTATGGCAACGTTTCCACTAGGAATGCTTTACACTTGGTAATATCATAACGCCCAATTTTCGTCCATTTTGTGTTTTTTTTTTATTCATTTTGGGGTTTTACTCATAATAATCTGTCCCAGGTTATTAATTATTTGTTTTCTGAGTTGGGTTCTTCAGAAATGAGGTTTTTTGGACCCTGGATCTTCTCATACAGTCTAATACAACAACTACATTGGAATGATGTTACATGTGGAGTAGTATCATTGGTGTCCTAGATTGTGTACTAGAACATTCCGGGTCGGTTTTTTGTGTTCATTTTGTAGTATATACTGTTAATGTATTGGAGATCAGAAAGTTTATGAGCAGAGTTAGCTTCTCGAATTGATTAATATTGGGATTGTATATTCTTTCCCTTTTGTTTTGTTGGAGAAATTGGATTTTCTCAATATATTAAAGTGTTGTGAGGACATTTTTTAGCTGATATAAATATATGTTACACCACTCGGTTTTGAATGTTATTGATTTTATCACGAAGTGGGTTGCGCAAGCTTCGCGATGATATATAACATGTGAGAAAACCAATTCTTGGTGTGAATGATAAAATGATATAAATGTGGGTCCCGATCAGCTACGTTTTTTCTACTGGGTTTGAGTTTTGAATATTCAAACTTTGTCGCATTTTTTCTATTGTTAACAATCGCATTTTTTCTCACTGGTTTGAATTCAATTTTTGTCGCTAAAACAGACTACATTTTGTCTTTGAAACAATCAGTAATTTGTCTGCTAAACAATGCAATGTTGCTTTATGAGTATTGAATTTTCAAAGTTCTGTCATGAATACATGTAACTAGCCATGAAACAATACGCAATACTCCCCATTCTTGTGCCTATAAAAGGCAGGGAACTTAGCAATTTTTGGGGCATCAAAATTTCTCCTCTCCCTCTACATTTTCTATCATATTTCTTGCATTTCATATACATTCTAAGAGTTCAAAACTGTTAAGACATTCGAAGGTTCTGTTTCTTTCGCTTCAAAGAAACAGAAGTGTTTGGGCGTTGTACCTTAGGAGTTCATTGTTCTCGAAGGCCTGAAGCTGATAAAAGGCAGGACAAATTGAACTTAAAGGGAAGCGGAATACTACTGTCTCGTCCAGGATTTTAATCCAAAACCAGTTGAGGTTCTAAAGTTTATTTATTGCTGTTTTCTGTCCAGAATTTATTTTTCTGCCCATTTTTCTGTCCAGAATTTGCTATTTTCTGTTCAGATTTCTGTCCAGAATTTGCTGTTTTCTGTCCAGAATTTATTTTTTCTGTTCAGTATTCCAGAAAAAATATCCAACATGTTTCATAATATTATTGAAGATATAGATGTTTTGAAGTCTCGTACTTTCAGTTAGAGATTGCTTTGAGGACTGATATACCTATGGCTGAAGGATCCCATGTCACTATCACTATACGTTTTCCTTCTTTTTATGCTCCATTCTATGTCTTATAATTTCTTTGTAATACTGATCAAATTCTGTACTGGACATTTTTATGTCCCTTAAGAATATTTTGTTTCGACACACAGAAGATTTTAATTCGAATGTATTTAATTTTTTCCCCCTCACATTGTTAGTTTTATTGATGACATAACTTCGCGATTGTACATATATACTTCACAATGCAGTAATATAGGACAATAATGTATCTATAAAGATTGGATTGTGAACCCTCGTGTTATGATTAACGTGAAAATTCTTTTTTTCTTCTTTTTTCATTTGAAGAAAGGCACAAAACTCCGCATTGCCAGTTGTCTATGGTACCGATGAGCTTGGAAATCAAAAATTTCCTCCTCCAAATGGAAAGCCAACCGAAAAGTCTGCTACTGATTTTCTCATCGAGTAAGCTAGACGTTACCCTGGAGAAGTCACAGTAGTAGCATTCAGGGACGAAACCAAGAATTTGGTGTTGGGGGCGAAATTGCAACAGTATTTAGAACTACAGAGCCTAAGTGATAAAAACGGCAAAAAAAATCTTGGGGGGAGGGGGGCGGGGCAGTGGTCGCATTGGGTCCCCTTACAAACGTTGCCCTGATTTGTTTCCTTGATCGTAGAATCCGAACTAAATAATTTAATATGTTGTGTATTCTTCTTGTGTTATTAACTAGACTGCTCATTTGATGCATAGGCTGTACAAGCGGATCCTGGATTTGTGAAAAATATTGGACAGATTGCTCTTCTTGGCGGTGCATTTGCAGGAAATCATGCAGCCAAAGCAAATGTGAGTTGCTAAATTTTGGTATTACTTGTGCATAATTAATCTTTCAGGTCATTCTTTCTTGTAAGATTTCTCACCTTCACTTTTTACCCTTATCGGAGAACTAGATATTTGGAGATCTAGATGCAGCAGACATTGTTTTTACATGTGGAGCTGATGTTCTTGCTATTGGTATAAATGTAACACATTAGATTGTTTTGACGGGTAAGATTAATAAGACTCATTTATGAGTCGAAGAAATGTAATTGAGTGAATTCCCGGCATAATACTTGTATGATTTTCTCTTACATCATTGTTCTAATGTTTCCTTTTTCACTTTATGGATGCTGATCGAGATAAGCTGGCGTAATCGGGTAGACGGTTTGCCGAATGAGAATCACTAGTACTAAAAAGATTTTGTTTACTGTTTTGCAATCTGGATAGGTTGGGTTGAAGACACATAATGGTCAAACAAACCATCTGTGAAGGTGGTGGGATGCTCCGAAAATTGTTAACTTGATGATGAAACGCCTCATGAATTCATAAATCCTTCAAAATCTGGGATTGCATCTTCTTCTTCTAGTAACTTGTTAACATGAGCTATAAATCCTTGGGGTTATTGTTTTTCATTGCATCATTTAGTTTTAACAATTCTCTCTATTTGTATTTTCAGTTTTTATTGAAATTTATGAAAGAAAAAGTTAGACAGACTCTCTATTAATTTTTGTCATATGCATTTGCCAATTATGACATGTTTCCACTTGAAGGGCTAAATGAGTAATATTTATGTCTTCACGTGAGAAGTAAATGAAATTAATAGACAATTTGGTTATCAATTTAATTGCGCTTCATCATTTTTTGCATTTTTTTTTTAATTTTCTGAGTCCCCATTTTATTTACAGACTGCCAAATTCATCCTTATGTTTAAAACTTCGATAAATTCAGGGTTAGAATACTCTCTCTTGCAAAGGGGGAGGGGGTGATGAATTTGGCATTCTATAGATTCATGGTCTAATGAAAAGCTTACATGTGGCAATGTAAACCATTGACTACTCTCTAAAATGCAATGCATCATTAGCTAATAATATAAATTGAAGCTTTAGATATCTATGGAACTCAATATTTAGTCATAGTAGTTTAGCTATTGCTCATGAGCTATATATATATATATAGCTAAGAAATATAGCTATTCTAAGAGATCAATTAAATAACTTTAGTTAGTGCTATTAATTTTAGAGAATTGGAATAGATTATATATTTAATGGATCTCATTATGAAACTCTTAGACTTCATAACTTTTTTAACTCATTAATTTTTATCACCTTTGAAGATCTTATGATGTTATAATAAATTGTATACACAATAAATTTAATTTGTGTAAATGGAAGGAAAACAAAAGGTCTTCTCAACTTTTTTTGAGAGGCTCTTCCCATTCTTAATTTAAGAAAAATTTTACCATTCCTCCAGTTCAAAACTCCCAATTTAACAAAACTCTTCCAAATCTTATTCAATTCGAGAACTTCAAAGGTCTTCCATTTCCACTATAAAATCCAAATGTGAACCAATTCCTCTCATCAATATGCATATGAATATCTAATCTCACCAAAATTAAGAGTATTTACTTCCATACAACTTACTTCGATCAGTATAAGTGACAAGAGAATTGGTATGGTTGAAATCTATTTCTTTTCAATTGTTTTTAATATATCTTTTATGAAATTATTAGGAAAATGTTGTGTTGAAAAATAATCCATCGAACAAGTGAGTCAAAGTTCCAAGTGAAAGACAAGTTTGAATCATTTGCAGGTAAAATTCCTATTTAACATTTTTAGCTCTGTTTGTTTTTTATTTCACCTATCATCGAGAGAGAAAAACTATAATCAACTTGACATTTAGCATGATTTTCAAGGATTGTTTTCTTTCCTCTGGTATTTTTTACATTATTATAACAGAGTAATAATCTTATTTTTCTTTAAGATATTATCAATGATCAAGTAGCTAAAATGTATTTATGGCGTAAATGTGATTAGATCTATTAAAGGTCACTTCACATAAAAAAAAAATTGATGGACTTGATAACTTTATATGAAACTTTACTTTAGTTTGAATTGTTTATATAATATCTTTTGAAATGAATCAAGAAAAACCGCGCAACTCGCGGGACTCATAACTACTTCTTTCATATATATATATATATATATATATATATATATATATATATATATATATATACACACACACACACATAAAGGGCTTTGCTAGTCTTTTGGAATCTGGGTGGCACTCCTCATGGCTACAGTTACTAATTTGAGGGCACTGACTTCAGAAGCAAGCTCAACAAAGGCTTACTATACAAACCTAAAAATCACAATAATTTGATAAAAAAAGAATGAAACATTCTGGAAAACGGAATACTTTCAGTAGTCGACACTTCTTTGACACACATATGTAGACAAATATTCGGCTGTTGGATTGAACAATTCGAAAGCTTAAATTGAAAATCGCAAAATAGCTATTTTACAATAGTTTTAACTAAAAATAGGTATTTTTATATCGTTAGTTTGAACATAGACGAAAGAAATGAGGATTTGGACCCTCAACACCATAACCAAGTCGACAAAGAATAAACAAACTATAAAAGATAAGAGAAATAACAAGGTTCAACTTTTTAACTGCACAAAAAGTCTCTTCCTTCTGGTATTTGATTCTTTATAATTTTCTTTACAAGGTACAACGAAAACTTTCAAAAAATAATGATATAAATAAGAAAAAGTGAATCAACAACCCCAAAACTTTCAAAAATCACCCTACTAACCATCTGGATTGGATTGAGAGGACTCCAATAAGCATTCATATCATCATTGCGCGAAAGACGACCCCTTCAGCTCCAAACCTTGCACCTTATTAATTAGGTTGCAGGATAATAGCCTGTTTCTATGGAACCAGGAGGATATCGAGCTATTTTAACTGTAAGTGGTTTTCCTCGGCCCATTGAGAAACCTCTAGTCCCATCTGGCATGCGCGGCACACAAGGCTGCTTCCCTACAGCTGACTGCTCTATATTGACAGTAACAATTGATGTTGCCCCTGCATGGTTTCCGCGGTTGTTCACATGATGTGACTGCCTTCCACGTCCCTTTCCCCGGTTACGTTTTTCACCACCTTCACGACTCCTGCCCTTTCTAGGTCCACCACCATCCTTATCATGGGAATGCTCCTCCCCCTGTGCGTAAAATCTCAGATATCAGTACATGGGAGCAAAGAAGATCGATATCTGAAGCTCATGCAACTAATTAGTCGTATAATTGAAGAGAGAATAGAACTTTTAAGGTTTCTCTTCCTGCAACTCAAAAGGAGACTTGCAATATAGACAATACATTCCGTCAACTCAATTGTGGTACTCGGTAATACTTCTCTACTAGGAATCTACAAGTATGAGGTAAACCAGAGTAAAAGAGAATTTCTGATCTTCTAACCATTCTTTCTTTTTGTTAAGTCAAGCTGGGAATTTGTAAATTCTTATTACTTTTTCCAACAAACGGGGAGATTTATATAAACAGCAAAGGAATATAAGTATCCTTCAACGATGCAAAACTCGCAGAAAAATAGAATGGAAATACCTTAGTTTTAACTTAACCAAGTCGAAAAGCACTTACATCCGTCAAATGTGTAGACTCTTCTAATTCATTGATCTCCAGATGTTCCGCTGCAAATGCATCTTCTTCCTTGAAGTGGAATTCAGCCTCATGACGGTCACCTATTTTAACACGTGACTGACCAGATTTTGGCTGTCGAAATGAACAAGCATGTATCAATTACCATTCTACAAATAAGTAAATCTGTAGCAGATGCTAGAGTTATGCAAGACCCTTCATTTCAATGCTAAACAATTTTGGACAAGATTTTTTTGATGATTTTAAAGTGCATCATAATCTCCAGATGCAGATTAAGTAAAAAAAAAAGGAAATTATAGCTGGAAAAGATTAAGCAAATTCAGTCGGCATATTTCTCAGATTTTGGAGTTCCAGAAAATTGATTCATTATGTTTAAACGTTTACCAGAAGATGAGAATCAATTCAAATTGCCAAATTGCACTTCTTGTTAGTTTACTGAAAATATGTTTTTTTATTTTTTAAGAAAAAAACACACTTATTGATAAATGTTCAATAAAATACTCGGGAAATAGTTATACCAGACATGTCCTTCCTTCTATCACAAAAAATTTACAGCCACAAATATAGTAAAAACAAGAGAAGTGCATATGCTTCTTGATGTACAACAGAAGACGCAACAGACTGGTGTTAACTGCTCTAATATGGAAAAATGCACAAAATGAGAACCCCATACCGAGTGTTGTTTAAGCAGTAACTGGACTTTCAGACCATTCCTCCAATTACCCTCATTCAGTTCAGTGACCTGCGCAAGACGGATGCAATAGTTTATTTCGTAAAGGATCGCCATCAAATCAAGAAAAATTATACACCCCCTGTCGCAAAATGCATTGTCCACTTTCCTATTCATTTTGAATGAATAGGAAAGTGGACATTCAATTTGGGACAGAGGGAGTAAAAGGAAAATTAACATTCCAGTAATAAGGAGGAAAAAAGCATCCTTCTGAAAAGAGAAGAACACATACCGCTTTCTCAGCCAGTTCAGTTGTGTCATATTCCACAAATGCGTGCAACTGCATGTAAAATGTTACTCTGATATCACAAGCACGCTCAATCTTAACGAATACAGGGAGAGAATAAAAATCTCTATATTAGAAAAATTCCAAAAGCTCTTCCCTTATGCAGTAAGTGGCCATATTTCCTACCGCTAATCCGCTATAGCTTCAAGAATTTCACTCCGCTGGGGCCGGAGTTACTTTTAGGGTGGGGGTGAGGTGGAGTGGGGTGTTGTGTGGTGTGGTGGGGGGAGAGATGAAGTCAAATTTATACATTATTATCTTTTCCACATTTATTACAGTTCAATTGACGAGAAATGCAAGCTTGTTATTTCATAAAGCACAGAAAATGGAAGAACCATGCATCTTTCACTCTCCATCTTCCTCCGTTCATCTTTTTCCCCAAAAGTAAAAGCCAAAAGAGCGAAAAGAAAGGGAAGAAATCTATGTTATTCCTATTAGTCTATCCCACATAAAGATACTCATAAAAGTCTCTCAAGCTTCCTAAAAGCTAATAATCAAATTAATATAGTTTTAAAAATAATTTGGCTTTGCATACATGTTCAATGATTATCTAGTCATGCAATAAAAGTACACAGAAAAAAAAAGCAAACTAGCTGTCTTGCCTTTGATCCCATTTCCCCAAAAACACCATCTTCAACTCTTATCAAAACAACTATGCAAATTAAATTTGAAATTATAACTCGAAAAGACAATACAATGAGGAAAAAAAGATGGAAGAGGACACCTAAACTTAAATACATCACGCATATAAACGCCCAAACCTCATTCTCCTGGAATGGGAACTATAGAAAATCATTCAAATTACGCCTAGAATGGTTGCCCAAAAACCCATTCAGAAATGAATCCGTAAAAGATAGCAGATTAGCAAGCAAAACAACACAAAACTTCCATAATAGGAGCACTGAACTGTTCTTTCTCTGCTTCTCTATCTGTGACAAGGAACTACCAATTTTAGATAAAAGTAAAAGACAACTATTAGCGAAAAACTACACTTTTTGAGACCATGGGAAGGATAACTCGAGCTAAAATAGCCTATTCAACAATCATCAGAGGCTTCTCGTATCAAAGCTAATCCAATTAACAGGCATAGATGGTTGAAGACATAGATAAAAATAAAGTAACAGGATTTAGTACTCCTAGTCAATTATGAGCATAGCTCAAAAAGGCAAAGATGCTTTTCAGTACTAGCATGCACCAAATACAGAAATGTTCTAACGGATAAAGTGAAATTAAATTTGACATGCAAATTAATTTAGATTCAGTCTGAAATGCCACAAGCAGCACCTTATTGCTGAAGTTCACACCATCTGCCTTTGATGCTTTTGGTGTTGATGATGGCCCACCAGGCTGACAAGTACGGATCGACTTTACACTGAAATTATTATAAAAACAAATAGGTTAGAGAGGAGTTAAATGTGTTGTCTAGAGAAGACAATACTGACTGGGAATAAAGTAAATGGGCACCTTCCAACTGCAGAAAAAATCCGCATGAGGGTCTGATGACAATGGTCCTCAGGTAGGTTTTCAGCTATAATTATCCGAGACTACAGATCACCCAAAAAGAATGAAAGGGAAACAGATAATGGTCATTAATAACTTGGATGCATTACTACATATACTCACACAGAAAACGGTAGCACGCACAAAATTGACATTAAAAACAAGTAGCACTAGACAACAAGAACAGAAAACCTACCTGCACTTCCTCCATGTCTGTTTCAGTCAGTGGATCTTGGCGTTTGACCTTCTTTCCATCATCACTAACCACCTATTGAAACATTAAGTTAATTTGGAAGGCACCCAACATTCCGAAGCAATCGTTTATTTCTTGGTTGGCTCTACGGGGGAGACTGAAGACACGAGATCGACTTAAGTTCATGGATATAGAAACGCATTGTGCACTATGTGATGAGGGATTTGAAGAAACTCATGATCACCTCTTCTTTAGTTGTAAATTCTCATCTATTGTTTGGAGCGAAATTAAAAAGTGGCTTGGAATTAGAAGAGAGATGAAGACTTTGAAGATCACTTTCAAATGGATGAAGAGAGAAGCCTGGGGCACCACGTGGCCAAGTAAGAAAAAGAAGTTGGCAATTACCTCCATGATTCACCATCTATGGAGCGAAAGGAATAGAAGGATCTTTGAACAAGAATCTCTACAACCGAAGGAACTAGTTGGTAAGATCAAAACACAAGTATACATGGTAGGTTTTGCTTTGTATCCTAATGATTTGAACTTGTAGTTATTTTTGGTTGTAGTAGGTGATTTTGCCAAGACCATGTGTTCTCTTGTACATGGATGTGGTTCATTTTTGTACACTTAGGTAGAAGTATGTGCTTTGAGGCGAAAGATTCATAATGGATCATTCGTCAACATCTTGTTACCTACGGTGAACTATTTTTATAGTTCTCCATTTTGATCATTTATACATTTACATTTAGATCAAAAAAAGTTATACAAAATAAAAATAAAAATAGGTTATTAACCGGGGAAGAATACCACAGTAATACCAAAAAGTTAAAGAGGACAGAAATCAGAGAGTTCTCTGCCAGGTATAGAATACATACAAGCTTTGTTGAACCCCGAAGAGCAGCAGCAAGTTGTGACTGACTTTTGGTAAGAGTTTTTATCTTCTTAATGGATGCAACCGCAGATATCGGCACTACAGGACACAAGTACTAAAGGAGGTCAGAAGATCCTCGGTCATTTCATCTGAAGCTATCCAAGGATAATTTTGGCAAACTGTGATAATTAGTTAATGAAAAAACAAAATCTAGATAGAGGCAAATATATGGAAACAGATTTAATTTGTACAAGAGAAGAAAACCATTATTTTCAACAACCATAAAACAAAGATTCTTTATTGAATAGCTAATACCATTTTTTAACGCAGTGGAGAAATATTTCGCTTTCAACTGTTAGTTCGTGCAACCGAACAGATGGCAAAGTTTAAGAGTAAAATAAGGTTGCACTAAATAACTTACATCACCACAGCTGACCAGGATTGCAAAGAGGGTGGGTAGGGCACTCAAGTCATTTAGAACTGGGCAAAGTTAAGGCAAACAACTATCGGTTTCAATTAGATCCAGGAAGAAGTCCAAATTGAAACAACGAAAGAAAAAAGGCACAGCTCACTTCTTCAATAAACATTTTGCTGTAGTTTTTTTGTGAAGTTGAACGTCAGTTCATTCTAAAATAGGAAAGCAATCCAAGTGTATATAAATGCAGAAACTAGTAAATAATTTATCCCCACGAACAATGACAAACTCCAGGGGAAACGAAGATCCATATAACAAGGAGAGAGGGACAACCTGAAACACTTACAGGTGACAAAAGCTTGTATAGTACAAAGAAATAGACCTATGAAAGTTAGCATTATTGCAAATGCCACGAGCATTTTCTGGTACAGACACACTAAACCCAGGCAACAAGGGAAATATACCTATAGAACAACAAAAATGATGTTCTTAAATTTGCTAAACCAAGAAATGCAGCCTAAACTCCAAAGTTCAAGAAGAGATAAAATTCATCGAATCATGTCAAAACCTTAATTTTAATTGGAAAAACCACTGGAAACCAATAACAAGATTCATCTCAGCAAACTCTAGGTACTTAGGAAAGATAGGACACTAGAAGAATAGAAGTAGTTAACTTAACAAGATAAGGGAGTATATTAGAAGTAAGTTTATTTCGTGAAACTAGAAAGTAGGAAATATAAGCAACAGAGGTATATATGCCGGCAATCTCACCATATCCTTCAGGGTCTTTACACATAAACTTAAACAGGTACCCAGTAGTGGCCAGATTTACATCACTGAAGTAAAACTCCACCTGCAAAGAAACAAATATCATGGAGGATAAGTGGACTGACTAAATAGAGCGTGGAAATGCTCAAGATAATAACTAAGCTAACATAAGAATTTTAAACCAACGGAAAACAAAATTAGGTTTAGAGAAAAGCCTACTTCAGCTCAGCACAGGTAAAATGAAAACACCTAGCACATATAGTTACATGACTTGGATAATGCTTATATTTATTTCTAATCAGCTCATTCTAACTTTTCCCTCTATCTCAAGACCTTAAACCAGGGTGAACAAAACAACGAATCTTTTTAGGAAATTAAAACATCTGTGTGTAGAATCATTCAAGCAGATATGTATGCCTAATGCCACCAAATGTGACAGGTTTCTCTGTAAACTTGAAATAATCAACTTAGACAAGATCTAATCAAGCATACGAACTACACCGAAGCAATTATAAACTCAAGTCTACCCGGGATCCAATCCCCACCTGCCAACCCACTGGAGGGTAAATAAGCCTGACGCATCTGGCCGTACATAACTGATTGAACAAGGTAACATCTCCCACTAATCCTATGTTAAGCCAACCGTTCCGTGACATTTTACTCGGAGTCATAACTGAACCAAACATTAACCGTTCCTATGTTAAGCCAACGGACTCACCAGTTCACAGATGCATGGGGCCTACCGGGGTCTTCCCGCTGGCCTCTCCCTAAATAGAATACATAGTTTCTTATTTCTATGGATTGTTCCCAAAATTGTTGATATTTAGTTGATTCTCATTTTTCTTTAAGTTAACACGTCTCATCACAGCTTATTCGATTCCAATCCAACACTCTTTCTAATAGCCATTAATATCATAGAATGCAATTAAACAGCTTAAAATGCAACGAAACATCTAATTGCTTGCCTGTTTCATGAGCTTTAGAGCAGCCTCATCAGATAGCCCATTGCTCAAGGAAGAAGCCGCAGCTGGCGACTGCATGGTATCAGAATTCCCCTGAATGTGCACTGCTGATGTTATCACCGGAGCGAGCGAGATCGCAGACGGAGCCAAAGGAGATAGGTCATGCTGATGTTGACCACCGTAAAACTGCACTCCTCCATATCCATAACCACCGTAATGGCCTTCTATAGGCGACGGAATCTGTTAAAATACGGCATTGACCTAGTGGTTAATACTAATATTAAATCCCCTCTAGATTCTAAAATCCCCTATTTCTCCCCCAATAAATAAAAAATTAAAAACTAGAATAAAAAAAAATCCCCTATTTCTCCCCAGTAAATAAAAAATTAAAAACTAGAATAATAAAAAAAGAGATAGCACCTGAGCAGTGGTGTTGTAGACGTGTATTAACGCTGGAGGACCAGGCGGCCGCGGAATGACGAAACTACCTGCCAGATCAGTATTCTGTTGAGATAGGGAAACCAAATCCCCTTCCGATAACGGAGATGACAACGAAGAAGACATAGAAGTCGGCGAGAACAACGAATTAGGCGAGAACAATGGAGATGACGAAGCGGATGAAGAAGAAACAGCAGCCAAGCACGGCGAGGACGATGTTCTGGGGACAAATTCCGGTGCCTTGGCATTGAGTCGTTTAAAAGAAGAGGTCTTCAATATAGATATGGAAGACGGCGGAGGGGAAAACGAGGATCGGTGATCGTCTTCGTAACACGGAGACAATGATGATGGTGGTGAAGAATCCATTGATAATGATTGCAGGAATTAGGGAACCTTAGAGGAAGAATCGAATTCGGAGTCGTCGGATTCTTTCTTCCTCCGGTCACCGGTCAGGGAGAGGGAAGGATGATTTCTCGCTCCCTTGGAATTGAAAGAGGAGTTGTGAGGAATATTTATAGGGTGCTGTGGATCATCAGATCAGTGGCTACCTGATGCCATGGCTATCAGTAGAGTTATGGTGTGGGAAGACTTGAGTTTTGCATTCTCATCACTATTTACGGAAGTTAGATGCTTTAATTTTACGATTGAGATGTTTTGAGGTGAACACTTGTTAAAAGTCGGTATTTCTAATAAGTATTCTCCTTGAAAAAATTATTTTAGCCTCCAAATGTTCATATCTGACCGTCTTAAATTGTTTTGTACATGTGAAACTTATGACATTTTATTAGAATCGTGAACCATCCGACAAATGTGTCGAATCCGAAAAATATTATTTCGAAATGAAGTGCCACTATCCTTCTTTAACATCTAATTGTTTTTAATTTTTTTTTTGTTTATTTATTATTCACTATATTTCATTTTTTATTTATAGAGAATTAATAGTGGTTCCCACCTCCCCTCCAATATAAATGGAACTCCCAATATACCGGTTAGAAGTGAAGTGTGTTAAAACTTGAACTGCATTTCGTTATCTATTCACTATATTTCATAACAGAAGTTTATTAGTATTTTCATTTTCAAAATATGTCATTTTCATACTTGATTTTTTTTAAATCATTTTTTCATTATATTATGGAATAGAAAGAAATAGAGATGGGTTGCTAATTGAGACTCGCTGGTATAACACTAAAAAAAATTTCCTTATATCTCTTTATTTAATATATACTAAAGTATTACTCGTATTTATTAGTGAAAAGACCTTAATACCCAAAACAATAAATCCAACTCAAAGCTAACACTTTAAAATAAGAGTATTAGAGTCATTTTGTTTATAAAATAGAGTAGATGAGTGTAAGAAGCTAAATTGAGGATGGGAATATAGTTTTCTAATTTTCTAATTTTTGTTTAGATTTTATTCAATTGGATTAGTGAAGGAGTATAAAATTATTTTACTTTCTGTTGCTTATTGCTATTTCCGTGTCTGTACGATTTGATAACCAAAAATATTTTCTTTTTTCAGAATAATTGATAAGCAAATATGAGAAAGGGAGAGACAAAAAGAGTATGGGTGTCTTGGATAAGGTTTGGGCAGTTTGGTTTGGTTTGGTCTCACTTTTTTGGGAAATGCCTAGAAATTTGACCACTTAAAATAAGCGGGAAAGCATTCAAATTCAAATTTTTTTTCTTCAAATAATCGTTCAATTCCAAATTTTGGACTCTATAATTATGCTGGAGATGTTCAAATTCCAAATTTTTTGAGGCCAAAATTTGGATTTGGACGATTATTTGAAAAAAAAATTGAATTTGAATGTTTTCCGCTTATTTTAAAGTGGTCAAATTTCTGGGCATTTCCCAAAAAAGCTGAGACTAAACTAAACCAGCTGCCCAAACTCGTCCCAAGCACACCCTATAAATAGAGCTAATTATTGACACTTCATATTCTTTAGAACCGTCGTGGCTAGAGTGTAAAAATGCCAAAAATATCAATATATACTAAACATTTTTGGACAGATATTGCATATTTTTTAACATGTATTATATTCATGTGCAATAGGCGTTATTTCTTGGTGAACACATGTCCTGATGCATGTAATATTTGTCTTGCGCAACAAGTATCCTGAAAATCACAACGGGTGTTGGCTCAAAAATATTCTGGAACTGTCGAATTTTATATCTACGTCAAAAAAATGTTCAAAATATACTGAATTTTAACGTTTTGCAATATAGTCTGACCGCTTTAGAACCAAAAAGACAAACATAGGTGCCAATCAATATAGGAGGAATATGGAAGCCAAGAAAACCTTCCCCTCTTTGGGCTACACAGACAACAAGGCCTTCAAAGATTAATCTGCTAATAATGTAATATGCAATTCTATTTTTGTCCGACTTTAACAAAATAATTATTCTGCGAGATAAAGTCCTCCCTCCTTATGTGCTACTTTGCATCCGGCTCCCAGTGTAGCATTCTCTGATTTATTCTTATCTATTAAAAAAAAAGTCCTCTAAAGTCTATGTGACCATTGAAGCAATAGATATCGGAGATGGTAATGAAGATTTGTTCTCTGAAATTTCCATCAACATTGTGTTCAAAGATCAGCATTTGGGACCGTCTTGCTTACTACTCTTCAATTCCAATCTTTTCTTTAAAGCTTCCCAAAATGCAGGTACTGCAACATCGTCCGGAACCTCCTTGAACGATGGCAGATAGTTCAAATCCACGATTACGTGGTCACCAGTGATTTCCTGGATCTGGAATTCAAATTAAATTAGAAATTTGATCAAATTCAATCCAGACACGACAAAGAACAGATACAAAGTAGTCTTTTCGTTTCCCATATATTTGAGTTTCCTTCTTCATCACATTTAGAGCAACTCAATACAAATTCAAAAGGACGAAACATCTATGCCCCTGAAAATGGTGTCTAGACTAGACGTTTTCAGTTTCATGCACAGAGGTTTTATCGTCTGATCAAACTTCAAGTAACTCCAACATAAATGGAGCATTGACAAGCAGAATGGTCTATTATTGGGTTTATCTCCTTATATTTGATGGAATTCTCACATTTTAGCTGTCTATAATTTTCACAAAACGTATCATCTGAAGACGAATGAATATAGTAGTGTGAAATAAACAAGAACCTGATAATCATATGTTCCCATAGACAAAACCAGCTAGCTAAATGCTAAAATTCGTTTAGCAATGACAAAAAAGGGCTGATTTTGCAAGCAATCAAGAGCTGTATAAGGTGAAAGTGATACTCACAACTACATCAAAGCCAAAAATGGTAAGGTCAAGGATTTTTCTCAGCCAATTTGCAGCACTTGTGACAAGCTCAATGTCCATTTCCTGATCACCCGCACAGAGCTTATTTTCCTTCGCAACGGGTAAAGACTTCAAACTGCAAGTTAAAGCAGCCAGCAGTAAATATTGACATCTTACTCTATACCAAAAACAATCAACTCTAAAGCAAGTAGGAAATCAAGAACCCTATACCTGTCAAAGAGTAGAGGCTTGAGATTGTTCTCCTCAGATAAACTCATCAAAGCAGCTCCATTGGGCGTAGACTTCTTGATTGCATAGAAAATCTTCTCCCCCAGGACGTAGAACTTAAACAAGCGAGACGAATGATCCACATATTCCTGCTCCCATTCATTTCATGTGTTCTTAAGAATCGATCTCATCGTAGAATGGTAAAAAGATAAAACAAAAATTTTCAAATAGCATTCAAATAACATCAGTAGAAGAATATGAAAGCTAAGATCCTCTATGTAAACGTCCACAAGTGATCGACATATTCCTGGCTCCCTTTCATTTCATGAGCTCTTAAGAAGAGACCTCATCGTAGAATGGTAAAAAGATAAAAATAAACTTTACAAGTAGCACCCAAATAAAAATACTAGAAGAATCTGAAAGCTAAGGTCCACATTTTATACAGAACTTTTCTTGATGTCCACATCAGGGTGCAAGTTGATTAGAATTCAACAAAAGAATGCTCGTGAATGCTACCAATTAAATGAATAATATATATGCAGCAGTTATGTGTAGCTTGGTAATATCAACAATGCAGTGCATCGAACAGTAAATCTAACGTTTTTCACATGTGACAAAACTAAATAGTACAATAAATTATTGCGTGGATACATCTATATGCATCAGTATGAGACTAGAAATCTAGAGGTGGGCTTTGACTGACAGCAAAAGAAAAACTAAACCAAGGAATTATGTCGTGCCCCACAAAATGCTTTGTCTAAAAAGACATCTCCATCATATATGTGGTTCCTTATCTACCTGAACGACTGCTGGAAGGGGAACATTTAGGCCTATGTAATCATCCACCTTGAAGACAATTGCCTGCCAGTCATAAGCTATCAAAAATAAGAAAGAGATAATGTAAATCACGAAATCCAAAAATTAGTTCTTTAAGAAAAATATATTGTGCATGTTATATTAGGAGGAAGAAGAAAATATAAGTTGCTATACTCTACCTCAACTTTACAATGAGAGGAAAACGAGAAATGGAACATATACCTTGTCTCAAACATTTCATTTTCTTCTAGATTAAAAAACGTTCAGTCGAGAAACAAATTTCGGATTTGTTTTATGAATTTTTCTCCTCTGATAAAGGGTGCATGATAAATCATTTCCATAATGTTTAAAATGTCTAATCTCAATCATACGCATATTTCTTGTCCTAGGAAAGATTATTCCCTCTTACAGAAGAATCTTATTGAGGAACTCAATTTAGAGTCGAATAAATCTTTGCTCAATCCATTGGTTTTCAATAGATTATAAGATTACACATTTTTATCTTGTTGCCTTCCTCGTATATTTATGTCCTAGGAACCTGAGAGCGTAATGCAGTTTAATCCATCTCTGAAAAGACTCGGTAGCAAGGAATCCAACCAAAAATAGATAAACAGTAAGAAAGAAAATTTCATATTGAAGCCTAAACCTGACAAATCAACACCCCCATATAGTGAATTAAGAACATAAGAGACATATTTTATTATGCACATTGTAACAATCTCACTTATGGTGTCAGTCAAAAGTAGGAACTCATCAGCCAACACATATTTATTGCTAAACGGGCAAAAGGAGAATAAATGAAAGAAAACCCATTTTATTTCAAATGACAATTCATATTTTAATTGTGAGTTACCATGCTGTGTGCATCAGCTACACCACAAGCAACTTGAGGTTTTACAATGTTTGGAAGAGAGAGATTGGCCTCTAACAACCTGCTTTCCAAATTGGGCTCGTCAAAGCTATCAACCTGCAGAATGAAGCCCATATTGTTAATAGGCAATGAAATGATGCAGAATCCAGGCCATAAAGTAATACCATAAAGTATGTTCAGCATGATATTGGAAGATGAAAGAATCATGAATGGGCCTATAAAGCTAGTTAGTCCCCTGGGCCCGTATACCCTTCTCAAAATGAAATGATGAAACATCTCATTGAAGATGTGCACCAAAGTTGATGATAACTTCTCGAAATGGTTTAAAGTAACCTTTGTGATGAAGGAGTAATCATATTGTCATTAACTATAGCAAATAAGTTGCAAAATCAATCAGATATAAAGATAAGGTACCCTGCAATTAAAATATCTTCTTGAGCTAAACTAAAGCAAGAGGAAAACAAAGCAGAAACAGATTTGCAGAAGCATAAAAGACTATTACAATGCAAGTTCATTTGTTAGTTAAATCTGAAATCTTAAAATAGCTCAAGCAAAAGGACCTTGAGAAAACGAGGACCTCTGATTTTATAGGGACTTTTTGTGCAGATGCTCTCCAAACCAACAAGAATCTGTTGGATTTTCTGCCGATCTATTACAGGGTAGATGTTCTGAAACTGGTCAATAACACAGCAGTCTGGCTGTCTTTGTATGCACCTGGCAAGAATATAGCTTACAATCTTACTGCACATTCTAGATAAGCCCAAGATAGACAATACTTGATACTAAAAGTGCCAACTAGAATTTGCTTGTGCTTTAGCAAATGACTTTCTTGAATCCCTCCGTAAAGTCCAGTAAACAGAAGCTCCATACAAGTGAAGAGAAATGCAGAGAAATAACTAATATCATAACATTTTGTAATGAATAGGATGAATGTGACATGAAAGATGTACACCTGTGGATCACAGCTTACAATTGGAACTGGAATTTTTACAATTTTTCCCAATGCAAAGAAAAAGGAAAAGCCTATGTTTATCAACTCAAAGATAGACAGAGAGTTCTGTGCACATACTTGAAAACAAAATTGGGAGATGTTACGATGTAGGAGAAAGAGAAATTTGCAGGTCAAGCCTATACAGCTAAAGAAATCTTTTGCTGTTTCAAGAAGCAGATACAAAGTTCTAGTGGTATGTACAACTAGATTGCATGCAGAAAGTTGTTTAATCCTGTGGCATGATAGATAACGACATAAGTTAAATTGCTTGCAATGATTATTGAAGTACCTCTGAATCTCCTGCATTCCACTGCTATAAACAATATTGTTATCAGAAGCACTATTCATTTCTACAGCGACGATCTCATCAGTAGCTTTATGCAGAATGCCATCAACTTGCTGTAACTGAGATGCTACTGGAAGTTCATAACTAAGGGGCACAAACATCAAACCATTTGGTGTTGGACTTAATGGTAGTGCACCTCGCTGCAATTGAGATGATACTCTTTAAGTTTCTTTTAGCTACTATACATATAATGTAAAAGGAACAAAAAATGTTGTCTTAAAATGTTCTTCCCCAAAAATATTGCATAATGCCTTACTACCATATATACCTAACAAATAATTCCTAACTAATCTATACAATGAGAGAGAGCCAGATAAGAAAATCATTCAGTATTTGACAGGATCATTTAATAATAATCAAGTATGATGTACAATGAACAGATACGTCACAAATTTCCCAATCAATTTGGTACAGCTCGCAGCCAAAGGGCAGCAAAGTTTGAAAAGTTGCCAGACATTGTACCCAACTCAACTAAATTAACTACCAAAAGAGTATCTTCAAATTCTATTTCCTGCAATCAACTGAATAGGAAAAGGGATGATGAGCTAGATCAGCCGACATAATCTACACGTACGCACCTTAGCAAAGTCTTCTTCCCGAGAAGGCTTCATCACATAACCAACCACAAAGATGTTCTCCATGTTATTTGCCTATTTGTGCAAAACATGATAAGGAAACAAGGATTCAAAGACAGGTATGAACTATTACAATGCTACAAGTCGATACATATTACGTTATGAATAATTTGAATGCATTGATAATGAATTTAAACTTAGCATTGTTGAAAACTTTCCCACCTTTTTATTTAAATGGCAAATGATGAATGGCAAGTTTTCAAGTTTTTCAGTAAAAATAGGGCTTGAGATTTCCCTTCCAGAAGGACATTCAATATCTGCAAAGATAGTAAATCTGAAATTTAGCATAGAACAAGCCTTTTGAACAAAGAATTCTGAAGCATCACATAAAAAAGTGAAGAGATTATTCCTAGAATTAGCATAATGATCCACAATGAGAAGGTTAAGAACATAAGCAGAATTAGCCATGTGTACCAACCTGATCCTTCATCTGAAGTTCCTGCAGGACAAACCAAGAAAAGTTCTGATTTGTGGTAAGGAACAGTAAAAGTCTCAGAGACGAGAACATCTAAATATTCCAAAGGTCTCATAAAAAAAATCCTTTTTTTTGTGCGCGGGGGTGTAGCAGATGGAGGTGGGAGTTATGAATCATTTCTACAATCTGCATTTGCTTTTAACTGCTGTTATATATGTAACATTTTCACTTTTTCTATATTCCAAATATTTGCCACATTTCATAAACAAATACATATTTATTATAACTTTCCAATCTTACCCCTAACGAATTACTCAATTCAACTAACCACTAATAATAATTCTCAAGTCATTAATTAAGGCCATTAATAATTATGGAACAGGGGTAGCTGAAGCTTAAAGTATTGTCTAACTGACTTTAATTTTCGAGAACAGAATAGTATAATTTCTCCATTGTTTTTTTACCACTAAAAGGAAAAAGTGTTATCAAGTAATGGCATTGGAAATATTGCATCCTGATCCAGCAAACCGAAGCAATATGCATCTCAGTGCAATATAATAACCACAAGTTGAAAACATACTTAATCTCTAAATTAACAAAACAAGAATTAGGACCTATATTCTATGAAATGCTTAAATAGAGGTCTTTCAGATTTTCTCTTCTTTGTGAACAAAGAAGAACAGAAACTCACCTAGAATGATGGTCACCCAGCCAGAATTTTTTAGTTTCTGAGAGACCCCCTCCTTTTGACAGGAAATAATAAGCACAAATCTTTCTCCACTAGTATCCCAAGATGAAGCAACTTCCCTTGCAATCTTTTCTATTGATGATGACCCCGAGACCAAAGAACCGAACATGTTTTCTCTTGCCATCTCTTCAAGAAGGGTTACCTATAATAAACTCATTTACCTATCAGACTATAGATTGTTTGAAGTTCATGTCACTATGCTGATTAAAAACACCAAGCAAGAATAGAAAAAGAATAATGGTTTTATACTACAGCCAATCTATATTGAATTACTTATCTGCCTTTAGGATGCTATAGTTACAGCTCCATCAGTTCTAAGGTTGACTAGTAAGACCAATACTTTCTTCCTAGACAAGCTTTCCACACAATAATGCTACTTCATGAAACAGTAAAAGGTGGCCACTGAGGTTTCCTTGGTCTACTCATGGGAATTTCATATCTTTTCAAAGCTGCAGAGCTCCTTATTTACTCTTTTTTCGATATATATATATATATATTCTTTTGAAAAAAAAAGGAGGATCAATGGTGTAGATAGATAAATATATTGACAGTGATTAAGCCTTGTATGGTTTGTTTTCTCATTCTTCAGTTAATAGCCACCTAAACGCATTTAAAGGAAATAAATAAATTAAAATCTAAGATTTCAATTTCATATGCATGAGAATAATGGAATTTTTCAATTTTCTGAAACATAGGGACCTATCACCATATTTAACCAGCTTTAACAGGGCATAAATTACTGAGTCGCTCTGTTACCCCTCCTCTAGTCAGTCTTTATATATAACGAATCAGAAGTAGGAACAGAGAGAAAAATAAAAATACTACCTCCATCCCAATCTACTGGTCACTAATGGGGTTTCACGGAGATTGAGAAAGTAGTTAACTTGGTCTAATTTATTGGGTTGAAGGACTACAAAACCATCTTGAAACTTTAAAACATAATTAACATAGTTTTTGGGTTATTAATAAAGTAAGGTAAGACTGTTAAAAAGTTCATAAACGCATTCTTAATTTGACAAATGGACAAATATTTTGGGACCAAACAAAAATCTTGAAGTGACAACCAGTTTGGGATAGAGGGAGTATTTAATATTTTTATAGATATGTACAAGCTATCTAAA
This sequence comes from Vinca minor, assembly GCA_026122235.1. Classification (NCBI taxonomy): domain Eukaryota; kingdom Viridiplantae; phylum Streptophyta; class Magnoliopsida; order Gentianales; family Apocynaceae; genus Vinca; species Vinca minor. Next base: position 6,176,005 of record JAOCZM010000289.1, on the reverse strand, counting down.
CATAAGTAAAGAAATCGATGACATATAGACCCTCTATTCTAGATGAAAAGGAAAAGCAAGCAAACAGACACATTAGTTTTTCACTTTTCAACTCCTACAAAAATGCTTTCAAATAATATGCTTGCACCATACTAATACATCATGTATTCTGGCTAAACTGGAAATAAAATTGCATAGACTCTTGGTACCATCTGTTTCTAATAAAATGCCAGGTTCATTTCATAGAGAACAATACAATAGCATCTGACAAAGAATTACTTAAAGATAGCCTTTTCTTTAATTGATTAGAGAAATGAGATTGCAAAATCCTCACCTTTGGAGCAGAAAATCCCGGTTCATAGAATATAGCCTGGAAATTTGTATACCAGACATATCAGCAGCAGATCAAACATGAGCAAATGAATACTAAGTCATGTAACATATTGGCTGTGACGTAAATTTTTGTACAATCCTCACTGCAATTTGAAAAGAATTCAAAAGAAATCCTGATTATCTGGAATGGCTAAAAGCTGGATTCATTTACTTTCCACCCAGTCTAGTCCATATGTTAAGTAACTTGTGAGAAATCTTAACTTTCTTGTATTATATATTATTATATACTATGTTTGAACAAACTCAAAACTGAACAGTATTTCGACTCACAGTCCTAGCCTTCTTTCATATGGCACAAGCATTTCAGGGGAGGAAAATGATTGGTCGTGGGTTGGAGAACATGAAGGGACAAGGATGCAGGATAACAGTCTAGTGAAGCTCCCAGATAAGTCAAGGGAGGGTTGTGCACTTGGCGCAGCACTTCCGATAATTGGAGGAAAAAAAGCTCTTCAATAAAAGCAGTTGACAGCAAAAGTCTCTCCGAACATAGCATTAGCAGAAAAACAAGAAAATAACAGTCACCAAAAACCCATCAAATCAATCTTAAATGTTTCAACCTACAAATGATGAAACTTTTGTGTAATGTTGCTTGACAAGAACTGCACGTCACTCCTTGCTAGTTAAACTGTCTTCTGAATGCTAAAGAATTATGAGCCTTTTGAATTACATGTATCATTTACTGTTACTCCTTACTAACTAGTATCATAACATTTCCAATTCCTTATGATCAACAACAATAGATCATTAATCCCAAGTAATTGGAGCCTCTACGTGAACCAAAGAAAAGATTACGTCTAGTCATCATCAGTCATCAATATGAATGTATTCTCTCCGTTTCTTTCTATTACCTTCTGATCATACTAAAAATAATTCACCCAATCAACATTTAAAAAATTATGCATTTGGACAGCATTTCAAATTTCACATTTTTGTATTTGATCCCACGTATCCTCTCGCAATCAATTCAGTTTTATGAAACTATACACGAAAATTCGAAAGTTCCAAGTCTATATGATCCAGATTAGTTATTTCTTTGAGGATTTCTGTCACGCTGATTGAAAAAATGAACTTTATGTGAGAGAGATATGTGCCCCAAGTGAGAGATCCGTGCACAAATGAAGGGTTTAAAACTAAACCGTTATTAGAACAATAATTCAGTTATTTATTCGAAAGGTCGGAAATTCTAGTTCAACAGCAAAGCCTTAATTCCAAATAGTTGGGGTCGGCTACATGAATTAACGTAAGAATTAACAGTAAGTCAATGAGAATTCACTGCATGCAATCACCATCAAAATATAACCGTAGATCATCTACTGATAATTAATCATCACAAACTTATAAGCGCGCGCGCACACACACACACACACACACACACACACACACACATATATATATATATATATATATATATATATATATATATATATATAAGGAAATGCTTTGTAGCTCAAATAATTGGCTATAAAATACTATTGACACCAGGGACAAAGCCAGGAATTTGGCATTGGGGGCGAAAATTGCACTAGTGTTCCGAACTACATATAAAATTTACTATATCTAATAGTATTTTTAGAAATCTCGAGGAGACCGCAACCCCCGCCCCCTCTGTCTTCGTCCCTGATTGACACCCTGTTTTTAGAAAAGATTTCACAGTATTTTACACATTTACGCTATAACCTGTTTTTAGAAATGATTTCACGTTATTATATACTTTTACCCCCAAATTATAGTCAATTTTATATATATATATATATATATATATATAACTCATGTAAGTATGTTTGGAAAAGAAATAGAGAAAAATAGAAATTACTGTGGGGATTTTGGAGTAGCGAAGCCTGCGAAGTAGAGAATCGGAAGCCGGGCGGAGGAGACAGGCGTCGTCAGCCGCGAAAAGCACGGAGGCTTCAATCAAAATGCCATTAACTCCGGCACCACCCATTGTCGCAGTATCTCTATGCGTACTTTACACAGTAGAAGAAGAAAAATGTTGGAATTGATCAATCATCAAAGAGAGACGGGAAAGTTGAAAGGCATTGAATTGCGTACCCAAAGCTATAGAGAAACCGCCACGGCTCCGATGCGGAACGGGTGCAAAACTTTTCTCGTCCGTTCAATTAAAATTTTGACGGTTAAAATTGATTTAAAAAAACACTTGTTCGATACTAAGAACATATGTTCTATTCTTATCGCGTTGAACACATGTTCTATGGGGTGTATTCAATTTGGATTTTAAAAGATTTTAACTAATTTTCAAAAGTTTATGGATTCTGCTGACTTTATGGATTGTTTTAACTCTATGCAGAGTCTACGCAGATTCTATTAGATTGATTTATTAGGATTTCTTTTGATTTATAAAATCTATAGATTATTTGAATAACATTAAGAAATAAAGAAAATACTGATCCAGTGGTGTATTATACAGATCCAGCGGTGTTGAACATCCAAAGTCAACTTATGTTTATCAATCATTTTTTTTTTTATTTAAATCATTTTGTTAAAAATTTAAAAAGTTTGGTGATTGTCTTTGATTTTTTTTTTTAAATCACGTAACTGCGATTTTTTTTTTGATTTATTTGTTTAAGGTTTGTATAATTTACTTACTGATATTTTTTTCTTTAGTTTAATTAAGATATGTTTTGTGATGGTTTTGTTTCAACTCTTTTTTCCCTTTGATTTTCTATTTAAGAGGAAATGAAATCCATGTTTGAAAATAGAAATTTGTTGTTAAATAGAGAATAAATTGTTTGCTTTCTTTAATTTCTATTTGAAGATGATTAAGAAGAAAATTATTTGGATATTATAACAATAAATCTTATTTTTGGGAAATAAACATCTCATATTGAGTTTTCTAACGATTTTAAAAAAAAAAAATCTCATTTTTTTTAGTTTGGATATTTCTATCACAAAGATTAAGATCATTAGACACAACATCAAATGTTTGTCCATTATCAAAAACCGAGTTCGTTCGCCCTTAGGGCTTACAACTTCCTTACCAAATTGTTTACAATATTTACACTTTTACGCGTACTAAAGTAATATCAATTTGAAAATCACATATGAATCATCATTTTTTCCTACTATCATGGAGGACTATCGAATCCACAAGCACATCCTTCTTAGATAGTAACAAAAGCCAGGCTACAAAGCGGTGATAGTGTCCCCTTCGTTTCAACCTAGTTCATTATTTCCTTGATAAACTGGTTTGCCATCAGAAGCGAACATTACCACTGGAGTATTGAGAGATGACCAGGCGTCACCGTCCATCAATGAGAATTCAGTAGGGAAAACAGTAGAAACCTCATTCCTGTTAGGGAATTTGATTTCAACTGAACCATCCTTCTTTATGGTAAAAATGGATTATGTGTGCTAGATAGGCTTGACTGTTTCAGTTCTGTGTTTTTCATAACTGGCCACCACTCCCCTCATTCATCCATGAACAACAACAGCCTCCACCCTCTTCTGATGAGCTTGATACACTCATCCATAGCGATAGAAACTTAAAGATCACATAGATACCTTTAGACCATACATAACTTCCATCGAGGATCTTGTAGTTCCTATCCCAAATATTATACAGTCCACTAAAACTACATCTCCTTCCATTTCCTATTTATCTAAACTTACAAATTCCATAACTCCTCCTAGTTCTAAAGATAGCCTCTTACTCAATTTCAATCATCAAGATTTATCAGATGAAAGCGAGAATCATGCCCTTCCCCAAATTTTATCCCTCTTTGCTTTCAGTGTGGCAGAATATGACATAAAAATTTAAATTGTCTTTATCATAATCATACGACTCAATTATCACCTAATGCAGCTGATATTTCTAAATGTGGATTGAATGGTTCTTCTACACCGGATCCACCCCAGCATGGCCTGTGGATGGTTGTGGCTAAACATAACAAATTTGCTAGGCATGACACATCAGACAGACATTTATCAATTCAGGCCACGACTTCATCTGACACACCAAGTAAACTTCACAATGTCAAACATATTTGGGTTCCAAGAAGAAAATGCCAAGAATATAATAATAATCTTTCAATTTTAGAGCACATAGATACTTTAGAAAAAGATACTCTAGAAAAGCCCTATGTCGAAGAACATGACAGCCAGCAAAAGACACAAGCTACCTCTTTGAATTCTCAGAAAACAAACTCAAATTCAAAAGGTAATGATTACGATTTACATGTCACTGGGTCTGATCTCCAGACGTCTTCCTAGAAAGCCATCCTCATACATATTTTAATATTACTTCTGCACAAAACCCTATTCTTCACAGTCCCCAAACTTGTGATTACACTATTTTCAATTTCATTACTGATCCTAATTCCTCAACTCAAATGGATATTGAACATAAGAAAAATTATTATAATGATTTTTTCCACCGCATTGACCGTTCACATACCTCGGAAATTCCGCTTTTCCCCTTTAAAGCATACCACTTCAGATACCTTTATTCTAAACCTAAGTAATACAACTCAAACAGACCTATGTACCAACCTCTTCATCACCATTGTTGTTACTCCATTCCACCACCACAGTCAGAAAGGTCACGCTAGTTGTCCACTTCTCTGATGAACCAGAACGCAAACACGCCGTCAAGAAATTCGGAATCAAATAGACTTTTACAATTTACCAAGAGTAAGAATGGTGATACATGTGAGAGTAACCCAATCTGTTCCTCAAAGTTATATAAATCTATTGAATCGTGCTCAAGGAATAACCCATCCCCCATTTTTTATTATTCGGCCCAACTCGAGTCTAGACCATCCAACCCAAACCCATACCTTACTTCCAAACGAGAGCCAAACCCACCCACTGAACCCATTTCAGAACCAGAACTCCGATCCAGCCTCGGATTCCCAACATACTCCAGAATCTTGGTTAGAGTGGGGATTGAGGGATCATCACCTTCTACTCAGTGTGGAGTCTCAGAACCAAACACAATCATACAGAATCAAGAATCTGAGGTTCCTCTCCAACCTAATTACAACAAGGATTTATGCGAACATCCAGTTCTCACAACAACACCAATGGTTTATTCAACCGACGTCGTTTTAAACCCATGGGAGTCCATCCAACATCTGTTCTATCAAGGTTACCCGAGTTACAAACCCCTATATCCCAGCCAAACACTTCAAACACCTCTTCAAATTCCCCTATTTCCCCAGACAATAAACCATCAAAGCCCTTTTACCACAACCATGGATTTGAATCAATAGGATCCAGTGATTTCGGGTAATTCACTATCCCTAGAACACAGAAACACGTGAACTAGAAAGTCTTCTTCCGATGTATCTTCTGGAAGAAATAAATCATTCCGAAAGGTTTTTGGAGTTTATCAGCATTCGAGAAAATCCATTGCTAAAAGTATTGGAAAATGCTCAAAAGAAATGCTAAGGGATTTCATTTTATCCCAATATTCTGAAATTCTCAGTGGGCATAAAAATAGTGGAGGGAGCAACACCAGCGAGGAAATTTGCATCATTGATTATTCTGACAACTCACCCAAGCATAAGACAATCACAAGAGACTTTAGGATTGAACTTAACAAGAACAATGTTCAATTCTCTCAGTCTGGAGGACCAAATAAATCAGAAGTTTCAAATGAAAATATTTATGTGGAACTGTAGGGGCTAACGATGGGGATTTCCAAACTCTAATGTGTGATATGATCTCTTTCCATAAAAGCAAGTTTGATACTTTTAACTTAGGCAAAACTAACTACTGATGTTGTTGAACATTTGATGACTGAAATAGATTTCACAAACTATACTTGTGTTGAAGCTGTTGGCCAGGCAGGAGGAATAGCTGCTTCCTGGAACCCTAATATTGAAGTGACTATCACAACAAAAACATCACATGGATTACACTTGCTGATCACGGTAAGATTTTCAAAATTTTCATTTATCCTTTCAGCAGTTTATTCTAGTTGCATTTTAGCTCATAAACTATTACTTTGGGATAACTTAAGAACAATAGCAAAAACAGTTAATCATCTGTGGCTTCTTTTAAGAGATTTTAATGAAGTTACTTGCTCAGCAGAAAAACTAGGTGGAAACCCCATCAATTTATCTAGGGTTTCTGAATTTATATATGTTCTAAATAACTGTAAAATGATAGATCTGAGTTATAAAGGCCAGTCTTACACCTGGAGTAACAAAAACAAATCAAAATAATGATTAATTCTTGAAAGATTAGATCGGTGTTTAGCAACAACGGAATGGATAAAACATTTTCTTGACGCATTTGTTAGACACCTTCCTACTATTTGGTCTAGGGGTGTTCACTATACGGTTAAACCGAAATACCGAACCGAACCAAACCGAATTTTACTATATGGTTCGGTTTTGAAAAAATCAAAATCATTCGGTTTGGTATTCGGTTTTAAATTTTTAGAAACCGAATTATCGAAATACCGAATAGACCAATTTTTTTTTTGTATTATTCAAAAATAAATTATATTATTCTTATATAATGGTAGTATTAGGTTTTATTTTATTTTTTAAACTAGGATTTATTTCAAGTTTTAATGTAAATAAAAGATGGGGGTGACCGTCTCAAGTTTGGAGAAACATCCCTCATAGTGGAGATTTGCTGCAACATGGTTTTGAATGGATGATCGGGAGCGGACGTTCAGTTCGTATCTGGTGTGGTCGCTGGCTCTGGCTAACTATCTATTGCAGTTTTCAGCTGATCTCCCCTCCTAATTTTATGTGGTTTGAAGGTTTGCAGACAAGAGCTCTAACAGTTGTGGAATGCCTTTGGTTTGAACGTGACCTCGGTTTTGCTATTGCTTTTTTAGTAGTAGTATCTAGTTATATGGTCATAGAATTTTGTACTATATGACACTTATTCTCTAGATTTTTCTATGACAGCGAGTCTTGTAATGTTCTAGCTCATTGGTTAGCTGGAATTTTTCTAAGACTTGATGCCTCATTTCAAAGGGTACGGATCCATTGGAATTCCACCTCCCTCGTGTAGTTCCTAATATCTATTAATGATATTATTTCTTTTTTTAAAAAAAAAGTATTATTAATATTAATTATAGTTGTCTTCAGTCTATCTGTTTCAGTGACATTCTAGGAACAACTTTGTGCATTTATTGTCAAATTTTATATTTATCTCTCATTCATCCTCGTCCATACCCCAAATTATTGGGGACTTAATGGGTTATGTTATTCTTGTAGAGTTGTATTTTTATTTTTATTTTTTAGTTTATTTTTTTAATTTTAATTGTGTATTATAATTTTATCTTTTGTCTAACTTATATTAAGTTGAGCTCCACAAGAAAAAAAATGAAATTTCGGTACAAACCGAACCGAACCGAACTATACCGAAATAATTTTGGTATTTGGTTTTCATAAAATTTTGGTTCGGTTTTCATAAAACGTTACAAAACCGAACCGAATTCCGAGAATTTATCCCTGATGAATCGGATCCCGAGCCAACACACACCAACATTTCTTCCGCCAGAATCAAGGGATCCAATAAGCCAAGAGTTAGGTCTAAGTTCCTACATTTTAGGCAATCGCTCATTAAAATTAATCATCAAAAACATAAGGACAAGTCCGGCATTGGTACGACTGGCGACTGCGATTCCGAATTTTCAACTTTCAATAGTCAGAGAGGACAACCAGTTGGATTGGTTGTACAAGCTGTAGCTAACCCCAGAAATGGGTCAGCCACAAATTTTGACCCAACAAAGTCTTCAAGAAGCCTAGGAAAATCAGTTGGTATAAACTCAAAATCTGGGCCTTCAAAACAGACGTATGGGCCGAAGCATTTATGCGGCCCATCAAAACATCACAGTTGAAAGGCAAATTCTGGGCCAGGCGGAAACAATGGGCCAAGGGGGAGTTATTGGGCAGATGGGTCTAAGCCCAATCCACCAAGCAAACAATATTAGTCGGCCATCTCTGGTTAAATGGGACAGAATGGCCCGACCAAAGAAGCTCGGAGGTTTAGGTTTAAGGAAGGCTAGAAATACCAACCAAGTAGGTCTTGCCAAGCTCATCTGGAGGGAAACTAGGGATAGCACCAGTACTTGGGCTACTGTGCTTAAAAAGAAATATTTCAAGGATGGCTCTCAATCTATGATTCAGCTAAAAAAGGGACAATGATCCATCAACCTGAAAGCCCTCAAACAGGGTATAGATCTCTTCCATAAATCTACAACTTGGATTCCGGGGAATGGTAACATTATCAGGATTTGGCACGATGACTGGACGGGACTTGGTCCTTTGAGAAACCTGATCTCAGGTCCTCATAATAGAAATGAAGAAAATGCGAAGATTGAGGGCATTTACAATAACCTGGTAATTGGAATCTCGGGATTTTATCTTTTGAACTACCAAAGAAAATCGCTGATTGCATAATAGGACTGCCTAGATTGGACCGTTCAGATTTGCCGGATTGAAGGAGGTGGAAAATGACAGGGAATAGGGAATTCAGCTCTAAAGCGACCCACTTCGTCCTCCAAGAAGATATCCAGGATGATAAAAATGCGGGAAAAGATTGGGAGTGGATTTGGTCAGTGAATTGTAATCAGAGAATAAAAATTTTCCTATGGCTTTGCCTGCATAACAGATTAGCTACTAGAGAGCATCTGCATAGGAAACACATTACCAATAACCCTAATTGCCCCCAGTGTGGGTCCTCATCTGAATCTATTCAACACCTTCTAAGAGATTGTGCCCCGGGCTCGGGAACTCTGGCAGCGCCTCAATCTCTTTTAGCATGTCACTGACTCTCATAATCTCTGTTTTGGAACATAGTTTAAAGGTTGCGCGGAATCGAAGAATATTTCTCCTTTCAACAATGTACCATGGGAACTATTTTCGCATATGGATGTTGGGCCTTATGGATTTATAGAAACAGTTTACTCTTTTCCCCGGGTAAACCCTGCACCACCCCTATCTCGACACGTTAAACAAATTAACTGAATTCTTTGCTTTGGGAGCGGATGCAATGAGTGCTCGCCAATCAAGAATTATCTCGGAAGCTTGGACGAAACCACCCGCTGGATGGGTAAAACTGAATGTGGATGGTTCATCAATTGGTAACCCGGGTAAATGGGGTGGCGGCGGGCTCATTAGGAACAATGAGGGTCACTGGATCGCAGGGTTTTACAGAAGCATTGGTACTTGTACCAACAATGTAGCTGAGCTATGGGTTCTCAAAGACGGTCTCAAACTTGCTATCAGTATCGATGGATAGAAATTAGCAATTGAAATGGATGCTAGAGTCGTGATTGAACTTGTTCTCCATGCAGATGTTATTACTCACCCCTTATCTTCGCTTATTTCTGATTGCAGGGCACTGCTTATCTGATTCCGGAGTTTAGTCTTTCTCATATCTACAGGGAAGCCAACGCATGTGCTGATTGGCTCGCAAAAGCCGGAGGACTTCTTCCTTCCTCCGATTTATTTACTTTTCACTCTTTACCCCCTTTTGTTAGCCATCTAGCGGCGGGGGATGCCCGTGGGGCTTTTTGTAATAGGACTATTTCTGATACCTCTATCCATACCCATCCTTTTGTTAGCCTTATAGTGGCAGGATATGGACATGAGGTATCGATTGTTAGGTCTAACTGTAATAACTTTGTCCCTATCCCTACTGGGCTAGGGAGTCGTGTGTTTTTACTATTGTTTATATATATATATATATATATATATATATATATATATATATATTTCTTTTCGACCAAAAAAATACAATGGTCAGGTTAGGTTGCTTAGATTTTGTTTCAATTAGAGATAAATTTCAAGACTTGGTTATTGCTTGGAATAAAAATAGTTTTGGAAACATATTTTATAGTAAAAAGTTAATTCTAGCCCGGTTGCATGGTATTGAATTATTTTTAAGTAGACGTTTTAGCCCTTTTTTAATCCAATTTCAGTCTGATCTTCAAAATAAACACTTAGATATTCTTAACAAGGAAAAAGAATTCTAAAAGCTCAAATCTCGTATTAATTGGCTACAAAATGGTGACTCTAATACATCTTTTTTCACATATCAACACTTAATTGTAGACACAAAAATAAAATATTTGCTCTTAAAGATTTAGGTGGGAATTGACACTCTGATGCAACACACATTAACGAATTGATTCAACAACATTTTCTTACTCTTTTCACAGCGGATCATTTATCATCACCTCGGTCATTTTCTTTAGACATTTATACAATTAACCTTTCTGAAATACATCACTCCTTTAATGAATCGCTGATGACACCACCCTTTGAAGATGAAGTGTTCAAGGTTTTAAAATCTTTTAAATCATACAAATCTCCAGGGCCAGACGACCTCCATCAGATATTCTTTCACAAGTATTGAGATGTTATTAAACAATCAATTATGACCCTCATTGTCAACTTTTTCAATAAGAATGTATTACCACTTGAACTAAATAAGACCTACATTTGTTTCATACCTAACATACAATAGCCAGAATTAATCACACATTATCGACCAATTAGCCTGTGCAAAACAATATATAAGTGTATAACAAAGATTATTGTAATGTGTATTCGTTCTGGATTATCACAAATTATAAGCCCCAATCAAATCAGTTTTCTTTCCAATCGTAGAGCGGCTGATAATGCAAGTATAGCGCAAGAAATCTTGTATTCATTCAAAAATAAAAAAGGTAAATTAGCAAACATGGCACTAAAATTGGATATTGAAAAAGCATTCAATCGTTTAGAGTGGTCTTTCATCTATATGATGCTTAATCATTTTCACTTTCCAAGAAAACTCATCCAGATGATTATGGCTTGCATTACAACAGCATCGCCAGCTATTTTAATTAATGGCTATCCTACATCTTATTTTATTCCTAGTCGAGGTATTAGACAAGGAGATCATTTATCTCCATATTTGTTCATTTTAAATATGGAATTTTTAACCCTAAGCATCAATAGAGCAATTAGCCAATCACTATGGACGCCTCTAAAATTATCTCGCAAATGCCCACCGTTAACTCATCTCATGTTTGCAGATGATGTTATTTTATTATCTAGAGCTTCTTTGAAGAACACTACTACTATTCTAAACATCCTAAATGAATTATTCCAGAAAGCAGGGCATAAAATAAATTTCTTTAAACCTAGAGTGATTTTTTCGAAAAACATCCCTTGCTATTTAGTTAAAATAATTTGTGATCGGTTTCAAATCACTAGATCAGACGATTTTTGGAAATATTTAGGGTTTCCGTGCTCTAGTGCACCATTGCGTCATCATCATTTTCAATTTATTATTGACAATTTGAATAAAAGACTAGAAAATTGGAAAACCAAATTCCTAAGCTTACTAGCCAGATGCACACTCATTAAATCCACACATTCGGCAATTTCTTCTCATGTCATACAATTATATAATTTGCCAAAGAAAACTTGCTCACAAATAGATACCATATGTCGTAATTGTTTATGGGGGACAAACCCTGATAAGAAAATGTTACATCTCATTTCTTGGAATCAAATATGCTTACCCTTTTCTAATGGTGGACTCCAAATAAGAAAATCTAAACAACACAATCTTGCACTATTAGCGAGTCTTGCATGTCGATGCTTTTTCATAAATAAACATGACTTATGGGCCTAAATCACCAAAGCACGTCATTATCGTAATAACCTTCCCTCGCTTAATCCACATTATTCTCCTTCACCTATTTGGAAAAGTATTATGGCATGATGAAATATTTGTAAACCACATCTACAATGGAAAGTAGGAGATGGTAGATCAACAATTGGCTACAGTGCTGAACGGCTCCAGAATCATCACAAAGTCATTGGATTCACACCTTTTACATCTAATGGCTATTAGACTTGTGGCTGTCAAATGGGCCGTCCACACTGAATCCAAATTGTGTAAATTCTCCCATTTTCCCTCCCAGTTTAAGATTTTATCTCAAATTCCATATTTTTCTCCTTCCCAACCACGATGAGCTTGGCAAGACCTACTTGGTTGGTGTTTCTAGCCTTCCTTAAACCTAAACCTCCGAGCTTCTTTGGTCGGGCCATTCTGTCCCATTTAACCAGAGATGGCCGACTAATATTGTTTGCTTGGTGGATTGGGCTTAGACCCATCTGCCCAATAACTCCCCCTTGGCCCATTGTTTCCGCCTGGCCCAGAATTTGCCTTTCAACTGTGATGTTTTGATGGGCCGCATAAATGCTTCGGCCCATACGTCTGTTTTGAAGGCCCAGATTTTGAGTTTATACCAACTGATTTTCCTAGGCTTCTTGAAGACTTTGTTGGGTCAAAATTTGTGGCTGACCCATTTCTGGGGTTAGCTACAGCTTGTACAACCAATCCAACTGGTTGTCCTCTCTGACTATTGAAAGTTGAAAATTCGGAATCGCAGTCGCCAGTCGTACCAATGCCGGACTTGTCCTTATGTTTTTGATGATTAATTTTAATGAGCGATTGCCTAAAATGTAGGAACTTAGGAGGTCTTGCCAAGCTCATCTGGAGGGAAACTAGGGATAGCACCAGTACTTGAGATGAGATGAAGACCACTTTTGTGACGAGATATGGGGCATTTGAATTCCTGGTAATGCCCTTTGGGCTAACCAATGCTCCTGCAACTTTTTGCACCTTATTGAATCAAGTTTTGAGAGACTTTTTGGACCAATTTGTGGTCGTATACTTGGATGACATTGTAATCTATAGCACAGTTTGGAAGAGCATGTAGCACCTTTGGAGATGGTGCTCGCTCGCCTCGAGAAAACCCGGTTGTATGCTAAGTTGTCCAAGTGCGCTTTTGCTCAGCAGAATTGCATTCCTTGGTCACATCATTGAACCCGGGGATGCGTTCGTATGGATGAGAAGAAGATCTCGGCAATTGAGGTAGCGGCCCCCGAAGAATCGCGCAGATTGAGATCATTCCTTGGGCTGGCCAACTACTATCGGCGATTTGTGAAGGACTATTCCAAGATAGCCTTACACTTGACCGAGCTTCTCAAGAAGAAGATGGAGTGGAATTGGGACTCGAAATGTCAATTGGCCTTTGAGAACCTGAAGAGACAAATGTCCACTGACCCGGTGCTAGGCCTACCAGACATGACTAAGCCATTTGAGGTGCATACTGATGCTGCAGACTTTGCCCTCGGAGGGGTGCTTATACAAGAAGGCCACCCGGTAGCTTTTGAGAGCAGGGAAGGCGAGCGAAGCGAAAGAAAGTACACGGCACACGAGAAAGAGCTCCTTGTTGTAGTCCACTGTTTGCGGGTATGGAGACATTACCTATTGGGAGCTGCTTTCCTTGTGAAGACGGACAACACTGCTGTGAGCCACTTCATGACTCAGCCGAGACTAACGGGACGACAAGCCCGTTGGCAAGAACTTCTAGCGGAATTCGACTTCACGCTAGAATACAGAACGGGTGCAACAAATGTGGTCGTTGATGCTCTAAGTCGAAGGGGTGAACTAGCTCCATCAAGTCAACTCTCAGCTTTGGCTAGTAGCGAATTCTCCATGGGCATAAAAGAGGCGATACGTGGGTTTTTGCCAGATGACCCCACTGGACAACAGCTTATGTCGATGATTAAAGAAAGAAAGACTCGACGATTTTGGGTCGACGATGGACTTGTGATGACCGGGGACATCGTCTCTATGTTCCCGAAAGGGTGGACACTTGAGAAGAAGAATTATTGAGGAATGCCACGAGTACATCGTGAGGTGGACACCGAGGAGAAGACCGCACGATGGCCTTGGTGGAAAGGGCATACTATTGGCCCCGGGATGCGTGATGAGATTTCAGATTTTGTGAAGACTTGCTATACGTGTCAGAAGGACAAGGTCGATAGGCAAAAGAAAGGAAGACTGCTCGAGCCTCTATCCGTACCAGCTAAACCTTGGGAAAGTGTATCGCTGGACTTTATCACTGGACTGCCGAAGATATGAGACAATGCCCCCATTCTAGTTGTGATTGATCGATTCTCTAAGTATGCCACATTCATTCTTGCACCGAAATATGTAACGGCCGAGGAGACAGCTAAGTTATTCTTCCAGAATGTGGTGAAGTTTTGGGGAGTGCCCCGGGAGATCATCAGTGATCGGGATGGGAGATTCACAGGGAAATTTTGGACCGAACTCTTTTTGCGGCTTGGCACTAAATTGTGCATGAGTTCGGCATTCCACCCCGAGTCAGATGGGCAGACTGAAAGATATAATGGGATGCTAGAAGAATATTTGCGGCACTTCGTGTGGATTAATCAACGAAATTGGGTCGAACTTCTAGATATGGCGCAGCTCTGCTTCAATGCACAGAAGAGTTCGGCTACTAGCAAGAGCCCCTTTGAGATTGTATCTGGCCAACAACCTCTGTTACCTCACACTGCAGACACGTCAGTCGGAGCCAAGTCTTCGCGGGCGCAAGACTTCTTCGGAGATTGGAAGAAGAATGTGGAACTTACGAAGATGTGTCTTGAAAAGACAGCGAGGAGGATGAAAAAGTATGCCGATCAAAAGCGGCGATTTGTGGAGTTTCAGGTCGGAGATCAAGTAATGGTAAAAAGGCATTTGAAAAGAGAGCCTCAACGAAATAAAGGGTTGGATACGAGACTGATGCCCAAATACATTGGAGTCGTACTTATATTGAAAAGGATTAGGGGAGTTGCTTACAAAGTGGAACTTCCGCCAGACATGAAGATCCACCCAGTCTTTCATGTAAGTCTTTTGAAACCATATCATGAGAATCTACAAGAACAGCTTGACACGACCCTACGGTATCCGCCCTCCTCAACAACATTGAGCAAGAAAGTAGCCGAAGCAATCCTTGATGCTCGGACCAACCAGGAGGGGTAAGAGGCGGTATATGGAATTCTTGGTGCATTGGCGAGGTCGGGGCACCAAGAAGACACTGGGGAAAGAGAATCGAGATATGAGAGCCTTTAAACCGGCGATAGAGGACTACAGAGCGATTACGGCGGCGAGGACGTCGCCAAATCAAAGTGGAGGAGGATGTCACGGGTCGCACGAATATAGCATCTCTCGGCCGACCGTGACGATGCTCGGCACCACTAAGTTGTTGCGTGAAGTTACCATGTGGTGCACGACGTCGGGTAACCTCGGTGCGCCCAACAACGTGCACGTCGCATGGTAGCCACGCCCTGACCAGCGTGCAACAACGTGCCTCAGCGGCGTGTGGCGGCGTGCCCCCGCCCGGCAGCCAGCAGTGTGCCACAGCAAAGGCCAGCCACAGCGCACGAGCCAGCCGCGGCAGCACCAGAGCAGTGCCATGCAGCACGCGAGCAGTGCCCTGACCACTGCCTACGCCATGCAGCAGCAGCGTGCAGCAGTGCCCCAACATGGCACATGAACACTATTCATGCGCCCCAATATGCCGCACAGATCATGCAGCCGCGCCCCAGCCGGCCAGGCAGCCACACTGCACGCAGAAACACTGTTCATGCGCCCCAACAGCCAACCGACTTGGCACGTGCATCCGAATGAAGTCCGAATGGGCCCAAATTTCGCAGGTCATCCTTTTATGACATTTAGAAGAGAATGCACGCAGTAGATTGTAATTAGCACATGTGTAGTATAGGTAGATAGATTTCCCACCTCCTCGGAAAAAATTCTACACTCCTGTCACAAGGGCAAATGTTTATTTAGCACCTATAGGGGGGAATAAAAATCTACACACAAGCAAGCAAGCAAGCAATTGTAATCTCATGCAAACGACTCCTCCCCCTCGTCGTATTGTACATTCAAACTCTGTAAATTTGTATTCAATGCAATGAAGTGATTTTAGTGAAATTTGTCCCGTGCCATTTATTTTGTGTTTATTTACGATTTTGCCATTGTGAAGCGTTTGTCCCTTTTTCGATTATTTAGAAGGCCGGGGGTGACTTGGGGCTAGGAACCAAGGTCACTCGGCATCACGGTGTGTCTAAGAACCTCAAGAGACGACCCGTGACAGCCCCCTGCCCCTTGTAAGATCCGCCACTGCACGTTGGGCCAAACAATCGAAGCCCCAAGATAAAAGCCAAATGGATCCACATGATCACCTAAACTCTTACCAAGATGCCATGTATGTCTACCCCCATGACGCCATACTATGATGAATGTTCACGAGGTCCCTCAAAGGTCCTGGACTAAAGTGGTTCATTTTCATTCCCATCAGGAGTGTCAGCTCATTTGAACAACTCCAATAACTCTTCCTAGAGCACTTCGCATACCAAATGACATTTATCTATACTTCAGACCACTTGCTGACCATAGCAGAAGAAAGGATAAAACAGTGAAAGCCTATACACATAGGTTTAACGAAGCTACTATGTTGGTCAAGAATATAAGTCAATTTGAGTTCATACCGACCTACAAGTATGGTATGCGAACTATGGGGCTAGCAAAGAAGATTGCCGAGGAGATGTCAAGTGATGTACATGAATTGCTCAGGACGGCGACCAATTTTTCAAGGGGTGAAGAATTTAGAATCATAGATAAAAGAGAATGGAAAAACAAATAAAAATTCGACTCTTACAGTCCATACAAAAAGAAACAGCAAATTGAAATATAAGAAGGCTTTTTTTTTTATGGAGGATTGTATGTGGTCAGTTTAAAATTACTCATTTTAGTAGTTGAAGGGCAACTTAAGTGTTTTTCTGGGTTAAAGGACACCATATGGATTCTGAACAAGTTTAAGGGTCACTGGATTTTTTATCCTACTAACAATTTCCTTATATTTTGATTTTATCTCTTCACAAATTGAACATTTAAACGGTATAAAGAAATATAAAATTTCGATCCACATGCATACTTTTTTATTTTTCCTCCAATATATTTTATTCGTAGGATAGTGTAAAATTGTATTAGAACACTTTTTTTCTTTGACGTTAAATTGTATTAAAACTCAAGTTGTTATAAATCACAAGTTATTAAATAGTTTTATCAACCTATAAATTGCAATATATATATATATATATATATATATATAGTTACGAAATAGTCTTCTTTTAGAAGACTCGTCAAAGACCTCGTTTGCCATAAAACTAAGAGCAAAAATAGCAAAACTGCCAATAACGCAAACTTTACATTATCAATGGCCTATTAGCTAAGTTGGTTAGAGTGTCGTGCTAATAACGCGAAGGTTGCAGGTTCGAGACCTGCATGGGCCATTATTTTAGTTCGCAATTTCTCGTTCAAAACAAATAAAGTTTCTACTTTTTGGTCATGTAATTATTTTTAAAACTGTCTGCGTGTTGCGCAAATTGTTTAAAAAAATTGTTATATTACTATTTATTGTTTTAACTTATTATTCTAAGTTAGATGTACTTAGGTAACACTGACATTCATTGACATGAAACTTTTAATTATAAAAACAAACAATCCTGACAAAATTACACTGATGAAGGATTAAATATGCTCATATAAGCTAATGGCTCTGAAACAAATATGATAATTATAATTATTAAACAACTTATTTTCATTTTGATAATTTTTTTAATGCTACTATTTTGACAAAGATTAGCCTCAATGATTTTTAAAAACAAATGAAAAAATTGTACTGCACAAACATTTAACAATAATAATAAAAAAGGTGATTATGAATTGAGTAATTAAAATAATATCAAAAAGACCAACTGATCATTACTTTTTGTACAACCTAGCCGACATTGAAGAAATCTTAATAACTTGAACTTCCTTCAAAAAAATAAAATAAAAATGGATAATATGGATCTTCAAGGGATTCAATAAGTTGTAATTTTGTTTAAAAAATAATAAAACTAAAAGAGCTTAAAAATAAAAATACAAAGAATATTCACCTTACCCTAGTCTCTTATCTATTTTTCTTCTTTTCCTCTTCTTGTCACCGTCGCCGCTCCCCTTCACCCACAAATCCACATTGCCAACTCTCTAATCTCTATTTTCTCACCATCCACTTTGTCGTCGTAGCCTTTCGTCTTAGTCAACCCACTACTACAGACCTCTTGATGCTTCTTTTTTAAAGCCCGTGTCACAGATCCCCTTGCCACCACCCTCTTTATGTTCATTTTCCATACCATTTGCCACAGATCCACATTTTCCCTTTCTCCTTTGCCCACCAACTATCTATGCTAAATCCAATGCTACTCCACTTCACTGTTCTTTTCATCATAAAATAAAGCCCTTTTTTTTCCCTTCAGAATCACCACTCCGCCGCGGCTCCTCTCACTTTGTTATTCATTAGGAAAGTAAATATTTTTTTCTTAGGGATAAATAGAAACCATTTTTTTGGAAACTTGCAATCAAAAAAAAAATCAAATTGAATCATAGATTCATATGAATATCATAATATGTGTTGAAAAAGTTTATTATGAGATATTCAAAACGTATGATTGATCACCAATTGCCTTGACTAGAACAACTTTCTTCTGAAATTCATTGGAAAGAAACATTATCCACAACTAAAGATTTTTTTTTTTTTTTTTTTTTTATAAAGAAAAGCATCTTTACCTGTATTGCACGTATATCTCACATGGTAATTTAGTTTCATCACGAAGTGCACGTTCATGCCATATTTTGCATCTCACCTCTTTTTTTAGCTTCCTCCATCTCCGGATCCCAAAATCTTACTTGCACCAATTCCCTTCTTCCTTGATACAATTATCATTTACCAGATATCGGTCTCATACTCTCTTGTAGGTCTTCCAATTTTAATACTCCTAAATAGTCATGAATGAATTCAATTGAAAATTGAAAATTTTCTATTACATAAATGTTCCCGAAAGGATTTAATTGCACGTACATCTCACATGTGATGGTAATTTAGTTTCATCGTAAAGTGCACGTTCATGCCATATTTTGCATCTCACCTCTTTTTTAGCTTCCTCCATCTCCGGATCCCAAAATCTAAAGAAAACTGAAATTAATGGATTAGATGACAAGAAAACCAAAGTTTACAATTAATTTTAGATTAGATAGTTCACTAAATCTAAAACTCCAACTTTATGCTAGTGAGATTGGAAATTTGATGATAGCTTCCTTCCTCTCACATTTCTCTCAAGATTGGACACTCATAAAATCTCAGTATACAGACACTTGTAAGGGATTGTAAAGCTTCTCTCGCGGGCAAATATGCCAGTTTAGGGCAGTCATAAACATACAAAGATTTTAATGATTTGATGTTACAAATTCAATCTGGTCTCACCAAAAGACCATATAGACAACATTCTCAATTTAGGAAGATGCATCTGCTCCAGCATTAATGACTCAATCTTTGAAGTCCCTCTTAGACTCAGAGTTTCCAAGACGGACAAAGTTGTGCATTTACTAGGCCAGGGGAAAACTTCATAATCAACACCCATCCTCCATGACAATCGGAGTTCCAAGCTTCGGAGATTGGCAGGCAAACACAAATCCGCAAACCTGATAGAAGAGCAATCACGGATACTCAAACTTTGGAGTTACACACATGCTTCAAGCTCATTTGAAAACCCATCCAGCACATCGCAGTTCCACATCGAAAATATTCTCAAAGATCGGAGGCCATGTATACTCTCAATGGAAACTAGACTTTCGCAATCTAATATATGTAACTCTTCAAGGGACGCAATGCCTCCTAGGCCCTCCGGTAGTTTACTCAAGCCCACTTCATAAATTCGAGCACCTTGAGAGAGAATAGTGTATTGA
Organism: Vinca minor; assembly: GCA_026122235.1. Taxonomy (NCBI): domain Eukaryota; kingdom Viridiplantae; phylum Streptophyta; class Magnoliopsida; order Gentianales; family Apocynaceae; genus Vinca; species Vinca minor. Next base: position 6,156,004 of record JAOCZM010000289.1, on the reverse strand, counting down.
ATAACTGTGGTAAGAGAGTTAATTTGGGAGCCTCATAAACGTTCAATACCTCCAGACAAGGAAATGCTTGAATCGATTCAATTGGATCGGACCACATCTCCAAATCAGGCATATCGAATAGAAGAAATTCTTTAAGCAATGGAAACATAACGAAAGAACTCACTTGATCAGCAGTTTGATTTGTCCAACCACACAATTCATTGTCAATACATTCCACCCTTCTCATCCTTTTAATGTCAACAAACTTCAAGAAGGGGAGGTGCCCGAGCTGCGAAATTCGCTTCAGCCACGGGAGATTTTCTAATTTAATACGCACTAGATTATGAAGGACCAACTGATGATGACTTGTGTTGGTCATCCAAGACGGAAGACTTTCACCTGCAAAGTTAATAATCGTTAAACCTTTCAAGTACTGATGGGGCTTCAGACCTTCTAAGATAAAGTTGTGCATTTTATTTCTTAGGGACAGCATCTGGCTCATTAGATGATAAGAACAATTCAGAATCTCCACATAAAAATTCTCCTTGAGCCAGAAATTAATATATTTTCACATTCTAAATATAATGGTAGGAAATTATTCGGACAACAACACGTAAACAATTTGTCACCAACTTGAAGCCAAAGATATACAGAATACAGAGAAAATGTAGCACTGACATTACTATACAGATGACAATGCGTACAAACTACCAATTGTAATAATAGTGTACTATGTATACTATTCAAGCTATACGGTGTACCAGCCGCCAATTGTTGTGGCCCCAAATCCAAACAAAATGAAATCCTGAAGAGACAGTGGGAGAGCTAAGAGCTCTTGCAGTTAATTAAAATAGTAGGCAGGTCAGATTGTGCAACTACATAAGGTGATACAGAGCGGAATCTGATGGCTCAGGTGGGGTTGCTTTGACCAATTAGATACTTAAGATGAACGAAATGGAAGGCTGCAATGGACTAATGGACGGACAGTAGCAAAGGTGAATATATAAATCCTATTCCATGATTAGTGAGAGTTTGGCATGAAAGGTGAAATAGCTCATATAGGTAGTTCTCAAAGAATTGTTCCATAAAGTTATATACTTGATTAATATGGCCTTCTTTTAGAGCAAATGTGATCAGGTCAATGGTGACTTTGATGTCAGAAGCTAAGACGTAAGTTCAATGATATTCATAGTCAAGTTTGTTAACTCTGCAGTACCAGATCAGATTATGACACTAGAAACAATAGGCGTGCACCAAACCGAACAAGAGAATCATAGAAAGAATGCTCACATCATGATAAGCTTGTGCTTCAGCAGTGTCATCCATCAGTTTCTGAACATCATCAATTTTAATCTCACTCTGAATTGCTTTGATCGCATTATTTCCCGTCTTTAAACTCTCAAAAACGTCCTTTTGTTTACTTGCCAGTTCAATATATAGAAATGCATACTTAAGTCCCAACATGTTTTGGGAAACCAGAGAAATCGAGGGGATTATATTAGACAGGAACACTCGCTGCTCAACATTAATGAGCCAGGTATCTACTTGTTTCAATGGATCTTCTTGAACCCTTTTCTTCTTCAATGCTAGTAAGGTCCTATATTTACTTCTCAGCCTCAATGACGTTTTCCAGCTGAAAGTAAAAGAAGACAGATAGGAAGAACATGTTGGACTATGACATAATCATTCGATAATATGCACGACAAAAGCCAACTGAAATTGATTATTTGACGTCTGTGACCAAATCAACAATCAAGTAGTTGCATAAGGACAACCACACCCCCCAAAAAAACACACAACAAAAGAGAGATGAATTCGCAATTTTTCCCAATAAAATTTTAAAATTTCAGAATGACTAGTAACAAAACTTACCTCTAAATCCTCTCAAGAATTATGTGAAAAATTACCATTTGAGAAAATTATTAACCTCATTTAAATTAAAATTGTAAAATTATGAATATAAAGAAAATTGAAAGGAATGGATTAGATAAAAGGAGAAATAGTTGCAGTAGAATAATCAAATAACAGGAAAACCAAAGCTTACAATTATATTGTAGGCGGCTTGCGGTGTAGATTAGATAGTTCGCAAAAACTTCAAGTGTATGTTGGTGAGATTGGAAATTTGATGATGTTCTGGATAGCTTCCTTCCTCCCAACTTGTTGTCAAGATAGGACAGCAATCAAATCTTAGTTCACAGCCACGTGTAAGGGATTGTAAAGCTTCTCTTGTGGGCAAATAGGCTAGTTTAGGGCATTCATAAACACGCAAAGATTTTAGTGATTTGATGTTACAAATCCAATCTGGGATAGCCTTCATCTCACCAAAAGACCACATAAACAACATTCTCAGTTGAGGGAGATGCAACAGCTCTAGCATTAATGACTCCATCTTTGGAGTCCCTTTTAGAGTCAAAGTTTCCAAGGTGGACAAAGCTGTGCATTTTCTGGGCCAAGGGAAAATTTCATAATCAACACCCTTCTCTGATGACAAGCAGAATGTCAAGCTTCGGAGATTGGCTGGCAAACACAAATCCTCAAACCTGATAGAAGAGCATTCACCAATACTCAATGTTTGAAGTTCCACACATGCTTCAAGCTCGTTCGAAAACCCACCCAACGCATTGCAGTGCCACATCTCAAATTTTCTCAAAGATCGGAGGCCCTGTATACTCTCAGTGGAAACTAGACTCTCACAATTTGATATGTGCAACTTTTCAAGGGACGCAATGCCTCCTAGGCCCTCTGGCAGTTCACTCATACCCACGTCATAGATTTTGAGCACCTTGAGCGAGGATAGTGTATGTAATAACTGTGGTAAGAGAGTTAATTTGGGAGCAAACTCAACACTCAATTCCTCCAGACAAGGAAATACTTGAATCGGTTCGTGTGGATCAGACCACTGCTCAAGATTAGACATATCCTCCAGCTTGAGATTTATGAGTGATGGAAATGCTACAATAGAACTCCTTTGATCAGCAGTTTGATTTGTCCAACCATACAATTCATTGCCAATAAATTCCACGCCTTCCATGTTTACAATGTCAACAAACTTCAGGAAGGGGAGGTGCCCGAGCTGCGGAATTTGTTTCAACCCACAGATTTTTTAATTCAATTATCACTAGATTATGAAGGACCCGCTGATGACGACTTGTGTTGACCATCCAAAAGGGAATATTTACACCTGCAAATTTCACAATTTTTAAACCTTTCAAGTACTGATGGGGCTTGAGACCTTCTAAGACATCCTCATAAATGTAACCTTGCCCATTACCACCACTCTATTCAAGTTCTAAATTCACAATGTTTGTTTTGCTTGATAAGTCAGCTTTCATAGCTTCCTCATGATTGCTCACATTTTCGAGACCAAATATTTTAAGGTCACCTTCAAGATTCTTCAAGTATTGCAGTTCCTGAATTCCACATCTCCTATCTTGACTAACAATAAAGTGAGGCAATGTTCGAAGAAACGTTAATGTTCTTATCCCAGGAATTAACAAAGAGTAATTTTCCATAGAAATATAGAAATGCCTCAAATTAACCAAATTTTCAAAATCTTTGGGCAAATCAACCTGTTCATTAAGTCTCAAGGTTTGCAAATTGTAGAGCTTTGTTATTGAGTTTGAAAGTGTAGATATACGTGTTTTAGTGATGTCAAGATACCTCAGATGCTTCAACCGGACTATAAAATTCGGTAACTCCACAACACTCCAATCATGCAGAATAAATACATGAAGATATTTGCAATTTGCCAAGACATCAAGGGAGATACCTTCACAAAACAAAATCAATGTTCTTAGCCTAGAAAGACTTTTGATGGAGATATCTAGACTTTTACTTCTAAAAGGAATATCAATGGACAAATGTACAGCCTTGATATCTTCACATTGAGATCCAACCTCAAGTGTCAAACACCAATCCTTGGACGTTTCTAATGCAAAATCATGCACTAGATCATGCATCTTGACACTTTCGATGCTGTCATACTCATCAAATGTAGCATCTTGGAACAACGATCTCTGTAACAATGTATTAAAATAGTTGTTTCCTACATCTTCCATCTCCGGTTTACTTCCTCTCGAGGGATTGAGCAACCCATGCGCCATCCATTGTTGTATCAGCTCTTTCATCTCCATGACCGAGTCCTTTGGAAAAATAGAACAGTAGGCAAAACATTGTTTCAGTAATCGAGATGACAAATGGTCAAAACTTAACCTTATAGAAGAGAGGCACCCATCCACTTCCTTCCACTGGAAGCTATCTTCAATTTTTTTCCACTCCAGTTCATCTTCTCTCAAGGAGGACATCAAACTTGCAATTGCCTTCAAGGCCAATGGAACTCCGTGACACCTTTTAACAATTCTTTCACCAATTTCCATCAACAAATGAGTTTTTGATGTTGTGACATTTCAAAAAGCTATCTTCCCAAACAACTCATTACTTTCTCTTTCAGATAACTCTCCCAAGGGATGGAGAGATCCATTCATCACCGAAACAACATTGTTACTTCGAGTTGTCACAATTACACTGCTTCCATTTGCGCCACCTATTGCTAGCAAACATGTGTTCATATTTTCCCAAAGTTCTGAATTTTCATTCCAAACGTCATCTAACACGAGTAAAAATCTTTTTCCGTCTATTTCTTTTTTCAGTTGCTTAACCGTTGCTTCCCTATTTGTGAACTCAGAAACCCTTTCCATGAGAGATTGCAACATATCTTTTAGAATTTTGTCCACACTGAAATCATCAGACACACATGTCCAAATCCTTTTTTCAAAATGCTTCACCACTTCATCATCCCTCAAGAGCATCTTAGCAACAGTTGTCTTGCCCTGACCGGCCATTCCAACTATACCAATTACTCCTAAATCCTTTTCATCCTCCGAACAATCAGTAATTAATTCACTCACAATCTTCCTCACATCATCAACCCTCCCAGCAGTTTTTGACTCATATAGAAAAGGATCAGTCAATAATGTTTCCCTCCTAAGATCAACAGCATAGTTCATTATTTCGACCGGCTTAAGTCCAATATCATTTGACTCTTGGTAAATTGTTTTGATACGGGAGTTCATGTCCCTAATCTTATGAGCCATCTGAAAACGAAATCCAAGTGGATTTGAGGTCGAACAAGAGAAGAAGGAGCATACCTTTTCTACCTTGTTTCCTTTTTTAATCTTCTTGCGGAGAAGTTCATAGGAAAAATCATCGAGTAAGATATCAGCATCAGCTGCGGCATCCTTGAGCCTTTCCACCCAAAGACGAACAGGTCCGCTGCCCAAAGGTTTGGTCTCAGCATCAACTAGCACCACCTGAATCATCTCAAGATGTGTAGCAAGAGTTTCAAGGTCTTCCCGAACAGCCAAGGGACCGCTGATCTCTTGAGCCGTGAACGAGATCGCCTTGCTGACAACAGTTTCGACAAGAACACCGATCAATGCTTCAGCCATCTTACCCTTCTGAGATAGTATACTAGTAATTGATTCAAAGAATGCTCTTAACCTTCTGGAGTAGAAGAAATGAGAAATGCAGGATAAGAAAATGAGAGTATTGTTTATTTCTTTAATAAGAAAAATTAAGTAATTAATTAAACTGCTGTCTCACTATTTCATGCCTTTGTTTAGTTTTAAATTTGTTGATTATTTAACTGAAGACATGCTGAGTTGTTTTCATCAGAGAACCAACATTATCCAAATATATTTTATTGATATTTGTAATGGCGGGGATCCAGCGGTGTGGCGACTGCTTTCGAACATTATTAAAGATAGTAAAGCATTATTAATCATTTTTTCTTTTAATAAGAAAAATTGACCAATTAAACTGCATTCTCAAAGTCTTTGTTAAATGGAAAACTTGTTGAAATTCTCAATCTACAGCTCATTGTTGCAAAAATTATATGGTCCACATTCTTACCAAATTGATTATTTAATAGAAATCAAAGTCTTTGTTTAACCATTCAAATTGAATTTAAATGTTGTCACCAAAGCAAGATAACTGACTTGTTAAACCATAAAATAAAAGAGTACGTATATTAAAGATTCCAGCTTTCAGTTTCTCAAGCTCTTACAGATTTTATATTTTGGAGCTGGAAAATATTTCAGTTTATTTAAAAGCAACAGTATTTCTGTGAGCAGCCATTTGTGCAATTATTGTCAAGGTTATGTCTGTCTCCTATCCATCCCCGCTCATATCCCCAATTATCCGGGACTTTATGGGTTATGTTATTATTGTTGTTGTAAAGCAGCAGTATTGAGGTAGCAACAAACCTGTCTTAACTTCAGATATCTACAAGCGACATAATTGGAAGAATTGGTCAGCTTCATTTTAAACATTTATCCGCATCATGGGAGAAGCTACAGTCAGCATCCTCGGACCGATGAAAGCTTGGACCGACGAAATCCTCGGACCTTTTTATCTCATTCACTAATTCTTTTAGGATCTGATAAATTTCTTGACAATGAGGATGTGAACGGTCTTGTGCATTAAAACTATGCACCCCGTGTTCAACTTCAATCCAACTCCAACCAGGTAATTTCCGTACTCCCCTATCCCTCATGGTCCTTTTTACAGTAGCTATTTCACCCCAATTTTTAAAATGTCCGTACATGTCAGATAAAAGAACATAAATGCAGTGCTCTTCAGGCTCTAGTTTCAGCAAATAGCTTGCCACATCAATTGCCATTTCAATGTCACCACATGCCCTACAGGCACCCAATAGAGTTTTCCATACCATGGCATCAGGCTCAAATGGCATTTTATTGATTAGCTCTTTTGCCTCCATTATACGTCCAGCTCGCCCAAGTAGGTCAATTGCACATGCATAATGTTCCATTCGGGGTGGAATACCGTATACATTTTCCATTGAGTTCAGGAAATTTTGACCTTCAACCAAGTCACTGTGGCTACACGCAGTCAAGACTGCAACAAAGCTTATATGGTCCAGCTTTACTTTTCTCTCTATCATTAGGAAGAAGAGATCAAGTGCAACTTGACCTTTCCCATGTTGTGCATATGCGAATATGATTGAGTTCCAAGCATGTACTATCTTCAGGTGATGATTGAAAGGATTCCCTAGCATCCTCAAGTATCCCACACTTACAGTACATAAATATCAACGCACTGGTTACGTATTCATTTCTTTCAAATCCAGATTTTATCACCAATACATGAATTTGTTGACCCAATTGCAGTGTTGCCAAATCTGAGCAAGATCTGAGGGCCGCCGAAAAGGTATAGTGATCAATTTCAAGGTTTTCAGACAGCAATTGCAGGAAAAGCTTCAATGCGTTCTCACTGAGTCCATTTTGTGATAGTCCTGTCAAAATAGAATTCCAAGAAACAGAATCCCTACTATTAGTCCTTTCAAATATCTTTATCGCATCCTCCATGCTATTGCTACTTGATTTCAGATACATGGCAATCAACGAATTAGATACAGATGTAAATTTCTCCAATCCTCTCTTTATCATCAATGCATGCATGGATTTCCCTCGACTCTGTAGTTCATCTTCAGAACAAGCACTTAATATGCTAGTATAGGTATATATATCTCGGTCCATTCCAGCCAGTTCCATTTCCAGGAAAAGTTGAAATGCAAGCTCCGTTTGATCATGTTCTAAACAAGCTCCTAACAACGAGTTCCAGCTGACCACATCCCGGTAGCCAATACCATTATCAAAAACTCTACTCGCATCCTCGAGGGATCCACATTCAGAGTAAGCAGTAATCATAGCATTAAGCACAGTATTACACAAATTTAAACCCAATTTCAAAACTTTAGCATGAAGTTGTAAAACTTTATGTCGTCAAGCAATGTCAAAACCGGAGCAAAAGTACCATCTTCAAGCTCGATACTATCATATTCCATCTGTTTGAGTAACTCAATACAGCTCTCAATATCGCCTACTCCTGAGTACCCAGCAATTAAAGCATTCCACGACACAGAATTACGTTCCGGCATATACTGAAACACTTTCTCAGCATCCTCAACCGTACCGCATTTTGAATACATATCTAAAAGAGCACTACATGAATAAACATTTTTCTCCAAAACCCCTCTTAGCAACATCTGAATGTACCTGTTGCCCAACAAAACAAAACCCGTTACAAGCAACTCCCTTTAGTATGCTCCCAAAACTATAGCCATCAAAAGCAAACCCATGAATATTCATGGACTTAAACAACTCCCAAGCCACTTAAAAAGTTCCCAGAATTAACATATCCAGCAATCATGGTGTTCCAAGAAGCAGAGTCTTTTTGAGGCATTTTGTCGAACAGGTTAAGGGCAATACGCAACTCATTGTTTTTTATGTAACCGTTTATGATGTTGTTGGCAGTGAAAATATCACCAATGAATCCTGTTTTAATAGCTTGACAATGAGTTGCTGTAAGTTTTGATAAATTTAGCACTGAGCTTCCAGTCAGTGCTCTCATTGAACATGAAAATGCTTGGAAAAAATGGCGCGCATGTCATAGAAATCCGAAATAGTAAATCGGTAAAAATATATGAGGAAAGCACTATTTATGCCCCTTCAACTATTTTGAAAAGTAAGTTATACACCTTTTTTATTTTGCGTGCCCTTTATACCCACAACTAATTACGGAGTGCCCAAAATACCCAATTGTGGCGGAATCTGGCGAACCACGGTGGCTCTGCACACGTGCCGACCATATGCCCGATTTGGCAGGGGCAAAATAGTCCATAAATTCTACTTCTTCATCTTCTTCCCCCACCCCTTCTTCAATTCATCTTCTTCCCCAATCCCTTCATAAATTCAATTGCAAAGATATGAGTTTCTTTTCAATTTCGTGTTTGTTGGTATTCAATTTATGATTCTTCTAGTTTTTTTTTCCTCATTAAGAGAATCAAGTAAAAAAAAACTAGAAGAATTTCCCAATCCCCTTCTTCAATTAATCTTCTTCCACAATCCTTTCATAAATTCCATTGCAAAATGATGAGCAAAATCATCAAGACATTTCATCTCTCCCCCAAATCATTCATCCCTTCAATGAATTGAATGTTAAATAAGAAAAAATAGAAGACTCATAAAGTGAATAGTACACAAAAATGAAATTAGAAAGAAATACATCTCCTAACATTGCAATGGAATTTATGAAGGGATTGGGGAAGAAGATGAATTGAAGAAGGAGATTGGGGAAGAAGATGAAGAAGTAGAATTTATGGACCATTTTCCCCCTGCCAAATCGGGCATATGGGCGGCACGTGTGCAGAGCCACCGTGGTTCGCGGATTCGCCACAATGGGTATTTTTGAGCACCCGTAAATAGTTGTGGGTATAAAGGGCAAGCAAAATCAAAAAGGTGTATAACTTGCTTTTCAAAATAGTTGAAGGGGTATAAATAGTGCTTTTCTCAAAAAATATTAGTGAACTTTCTTTTTAGAAATAGTATTGTCAATGGGGTCGGGCCACTACAAACCCGGCTCATTTAGTCCGTTATTCAATCCGCTTGGACTCTTATCTTATGTCCGAATTAGATGTGGGAGAGTTCGTGCTTATCTAAGATTAGCCCGTTTAGTTCATACCCCGTAACCGAGTGATGACCTAACGTAATATCATCTCACAATGAGACATCGAAATAATAACAGAAGAATTAAAATTTCGAATAACTTCAATAAACTTAAAAAATTTCATAATATTTTACATCATAAAGTACTTCAGGGTTAATCTACGAATTCTTACATAATAAAATTTAACTTCATAATCAATTTGAACATCATCTAAAGAATTCTATTACATCATTATCAAAGACATATTCATTCCTCGAATTTCCCGTCCTAAGTCTTCTCCACTGTTCCTTCCACCTATTCATCTGCAAAATAATTAGATGTGAGTTACACTACCCCAGTAAAATTCAAACACCCTTAAGATGAATAATCAAATAAAACACAAATATTTTTCCCGATTCCAGCTGAATCTTGGATTAACAAGAAATCTCGAAGCTGACTTGAATGGAGTTGATAGTGATTTTGTCGAACAGGCATTTTGTCGAACAGGTTAAGGGCAATACGCAACTACATAAATGCCATAAAGATACAATCTTTGGCAAAAATCTACAGTTACAAAATGATTTTTGTTGTAAATAAATGACCAGGTCCAAAGGGTTTTATCTTTATAAATAGAGACCTTTGGTTCATCATTATACACACCAATATCATTTTCTCTCCCAACTTTTCCTCTCTTTCTCTATTCTTGTAACACGTTATCAGCACGAAGCTCTGCCAATTTGTTTTGAAAGAAAATTATAGATTTGTTATTATAATTTTTGTATAGATCGCTTTGATATTGTGGCTTCAAATCAATTGAAGTACACAATAGATCTAACATCTCTATTATATTATTGTTTTGAATTTTTTATATTATAATACCTATATTCTTAGTTTTAACGAGGCGGCAATTGAATACTCCAAATCAATTGTACTCATTTTCTTATTTTGGTTTATTTTTTCCTGTTGGATTTTTTCCAAATAAGTTTTTGTGGGGCAATTGTTGTATATGGTAGTCATTTAAGGGAGAGTGTTGTAAATAAATGACCAGGCCCAACCCATAGAGTGGGAAGCCCATGAACCAAAGGATTTTATCTCTATAAATAGAGACCTTTGGTTCATCATTATACACACCAATATCATTTCCTCTCCCCAACTTTTCCTCTCTTTCTCTATTCTTATAACAATTTTTTGGGGGGTCAGGACTCAGGAAAAGATAGATTACATATTAGGGAAAATAAAAGTTACATGAAATTTAAAACATTCTGAAAGCATTAAAGAAAGCAGTAAATAAATTAATCATAATACTAAAACATTATATCTGAACGAGTTTGGAACGAGTGTAACATTTCCCTTCCTTGTCTTTCTCCAAATTTCATGGACGAAATCTGGAGGCGAGTGGAAAATTTGACGATCAGAGGCCAAGGGAGCTTCCATGCTTCGCAAGTGCATCAGCCACTTGGTTGACTTGTCTCAAAACAAGCTTGGTCTTGCATGTCCTGAGTTTGATCAGAAGAAACCTGCAGTCATCAATGATATTAGCGTAGACTAAGTTTGTTAAATTTAAGGTGCATAGCATATCAAGGACAAGAATAGAGTCCATATTAATTTCGATATTTAAAATTTTTTGCTCTATAGCAAGTTGAATCTGCTAGAACTAGATGAGAGTTGTGTTTGGGATCGAAAGAAATGGAGAGATTGCATCCATGTGGATGACCTTACGTGATTCTTACTTTGGTTCATGTAGCCGACCCCAATCTGTTGGGATTAAGGCTTGGTTGTTGTTGTTGTTGTTGTATAGCAAGTTGAAGACCCGTCCATAATGCCAGTAGTTCAACTTCATTATTTGTAGTATGCCGTAGATGGAAACTAAACCCTAGTATCCAATCACCTTTGTTGTTGCGGGAAATGCCTCCTGCCCCGCTCGTATTATGTTGTTTAAGACAAGAACCATCTGTGTTTAGCATAATAGATGGGTATTCATGTGGATCCCATTTAACATGCATGTGATGTAAGGATGGGGCAGAATGGAGTAAATTATTGGCATAGCAAAACTATAAACTTAGGGAGATGATATCATGGCATGTGAAGATTGGTTTGTTGTTACTTGTTAGCCACAAGTGTCAGGAAGCAAACGAGAAGATGATATTCCAAGGAATACAGGTTTGGTGAATCAAGGAAGATGTGCAGTTTATTTTAATCCATGTGTTAAAGGAGACATTAGAGAAGAGCAAGTACTTGATATTTGAATTGAGAATCTGAGATAATTAGACAATGTGGACCAGAAAGTTCTTGCATCGATGCATGTTCTGAGAATGTGTTTCGAGTCTTCTGGTTCTATTGTACATAGGGTGCAAATGTTAGAATTAATAATTTTCCTATGGTGTACGAGACTAGCATGTGGTAGTCGGTTGTGAAGGCAAAGTCAGAGGAAAATTTTGATTTTACGTAGAGTTTTAAATTTCTAAACCCACTTATTGTTAGTGAAATCGGAGGCTAGAGTTTGTGAAAAAAAGGAATTATAAGTCGTTTTAACAGAGAACTGACCATTTGGACTAAGCGACCAAAAGGGAATATCATCACCCCTAGTGTACCGAGGGATAGGGGCGGAAGTGATAATTGATTCTAGATGTGGTGGCAAGGAGAAGGATAGTTTGGAAGTGGAGATATTATTGTTATGAAGTAAGTTCTTAAGCATAAGATTTTGTTCGGAATAAGATAGAGGGCCCGATAAAATAGAGCGAAATGATCCCAAGGATAACCAGTTATTGTTGGAGAAATTGATTTTCTCTATAAATTAAAGTGTAATTAATGTGTCGTGAGGACATATTTGAGCTAATATATTTATATGTTACACCACTCGGTTTTGAATGTTATTGAGTTTATTACGAAGTGGGTTGTGCAAGCTTCGTGATGTTATATAACATGTGAGAAAACCAATTTTTGGTGTGAATGATAAATTGGTATAAAGTGGGGTGGATGAAATGTGGTAAATGGGTTTTTAAACACACATCCCACATGGGAAACCTTTGGAAGAGTTTTTCACTTTATAAGGAAAAATAGTTCAATTGAGTTTAAATTGTATTACCACTATTATTCCTCAAGTGATAACCTCGTGCCCCACATCTCAGCAAAACTTGACTGATCAGCTGGAATTAAATGAGTCACATTGCAGCAAGTACTTAAATAGTAAGCATGTGAAAGCAGCTGTAGATATACAGAGCACCAAAAAGGAAAGATTTTCAATTTTAAAAAATTCACAAGGCAACAGATTTTACAAAACATTACATTATTGTGCAGGAAATTCTTACTCGGGCCCCACATCTCCTCTCACAAACCATTCGCTTTTTACATCCCGAGATAGACAAATTCTTAAACAAAAAAACCAATCCAAATGCGCCTAGAGATAAAATCATGAATACTACTTCCTCCATCCCAAATTGAATGTCTAGATTTGATTAACCTAAGAATTAAGAAAAATAATTTGATCATGAATAAGTTACAACAATATCCTTAAATAAAGAATAATTTATATATTAGGGGATCTTGCATCCGTATCCGAGGTTAGAGGTGGTTAGTTATAGGAGTTTGGGGACGGACAAATCAAAATGGAGAACGGACATTCAGTTTGGACGCAAAAGTAACAAATTTGATGCAGTCCGTATACCGTGCGTAACGTCCAACATTACGCAAGTACTAATAGTTGAACATGTGTTACATCCATTTGAAGTGGTGCAACAATTGTTTTCTTCTGATAAACGTTTGTCCTGAACAATTTTAGCGTCGTGAATCAATCTATGATGCTAAACAGAAATTTTATACACAAAACTCTCATTTAGAGGCAAATTAACTCTAAATAACTGGAAAAAAAAAAACAAAAAGATCAAGTTTTTATGGCAAATTTTTTAAAAAGGAACAAAAAAAAGTAGAATTGAAGACCTTGGAAATTGATTGGGTGCCGCCAAGAGTTTCGATAGCGCGTTGGATAGAAGAACGATAGGCTGGATAATTCACTGCAAATCCTTCTTTAATCGCTAAATTTCCCCTTATTTCTCCATCTTTTATCATCCCCATTGCTACTCTCTTTTTTCTTCTGTTCAAATACTCTCCTCTTCATTATATATATATATATAGGTTTTCAGGGTAAATTTCAATTGGTTAGGGAATGGGGTCACTCAATCTTAGTACTGTTTACATGGTCTTCTCACATTAATTGAGCGGGTCCACATTTGCAGGTACGCTCCATCTAATTCACTTGAAAAGTCTATAGGTCAGTCTCGTAAAGACGGTTATAGTTTAGGATTGATTTTTCTCTAAAAATGTCAATGATAGCCCCTGGAGTTTCATGAATGTTAAGATCATCCTTAAAAATTGGCCACTGCGTGATTATATATTCTTCTCTCTCCAACATTTAATGTAAAGGGTAAAATTGAAAAAATTATCATTAATGAATATTTTATTTCGAAAGATGACAAATAATTTATGACAGATTAAAAATGAAACATTGACAGATAATTTGGGACTGAGTGAGTAGTTAACAAGAGAAACATAACATTATTGGACCAAAATATAATTATTTTTAAGTTATAGACCAAACTATAATTATTTTTCCTTCTTTGTTTTTCCCACCCTTTTTGCTAATCTATTTTTTAAATAAAATAACTAGAATAAAAAGAAAAGAAACAAGAGAGTACTTCAGAATCATGTTATTAGTGATGTCAAGGAGGAGGCCTATTATAGGCGCTCAATACAAGGGTTAAGAGAAGTCTTAATCTATGAGAGGTGGAATAAGCTTACCGTGTTAAATATCCTATATCGGGTATCTTGTACTCCCTCCATTCCTAAATATAAGACTCTTTAGACAATTTGAGAAAATTAAGGAAGTTGTCCATTCCACCTAAACTTCCAATACTACCCCATCCTCCCTCTCTTTCTCTCTCACTTCTATATTATAAAGAAAGGAAAATGTTGAGGGTATAATTGAAATGAATTGTTGACACCTAACAAAAGAACCTTAAACGACAATTAATTTGGACTCCTAGATTTCTCCTAAACGACAATTAATAAGGAATGGAGGGAGTAATATATAAAGTTTGGACAATCTTCTCTCTTTTGAAGTATCTTTAAAAAGCCCATTGAACATCAACTTTAACACATCGCGCTTAGGAAGTTACATTTCTTGTAATTTATCTCTTATAATATTCTCTTAAACATTATTTTCATCCAACTCAACCGGAGATGGATCTTCCAATAATATAAAATCAGATACTTCATGGAGATATCCATTGGCAAGTTTAACAAAATCATTATAGTCATCAGTGACAGATCAAGATATAGTGACAGTGGGGACAAAACTAAGAAATAAACTAAAATTTCCCTACAAAAAATTCGACGTTTCAAAAATGTTGAGAGGAGAGGGGCATGCACATTTTTATGTGATTTTTTTCCCAATAAACTTTTTAATATTTCTAGTAAAAACCATTATTTATAATATTTGTATCAATAACTACTTTTTTATGACGGTTTTTAACAAATTACCAAAATACGATGGTTTATGCTAAAACTACATCCGACAATCAACTTTCATCTTCTAAAAGAAGAGGCGATGAAGTGGAGTGACATAAATTATTCTAACTCCGGTGAATATTAGTTAGTAAATGTAAATATTTTTTGACGGATTTCTCAAAAAGAAATCATATTATGCGCGAGACCGGTAAAAATTTTGAAAAAAAAAATATTAAAAAACTTTCAAATAAAGACAAAAAATAATAAAGAAATTGATTGGAACCCACACGACAATAAATTGAATCAACACATCATTATCTTATGCGTTTGATATTGTTTGAGTCTGAAGTCAAGAAAATTACTAGCGGAGTTACTAATTAACTAACTTAATAACATAAATTTAATCATTATACTTGAGCATATAATTAAAATTAAACATGACCCCACTCTTTGGAGAGTGCATCCGTCCCCTGATAGCATTACATCTAACCAATATATATATATATATATATATATATATATATATATATATATATATATATATATATATATATATATATATAATTCAGGACCTTTGTGGTTCTTCATTATACTCTTATGGCTATAGAAGGATTTCTTTTATCAACATATAACAATCAATGACATTTAGACTATTGATGTGCTATAAATGTCCATATGGGCCTTTTTCATATTAACTAGAAAATCACATCTTCAAGATATCCAATCCGTGAATCAACAACACTTGATTTTCTTCAACATTTACTTGCCTTTATGAATTCTTAAGAGTAACATTTTGAGGATTCAGTCCTCCTTAATAGAGTAGTTTTTTTAATAACAAAATGCCAACCACACCTCAGGTGTATCTTAAACTCGTCAACTATAATATCTCTAATTTGGTCATAAGGAATCTCTTTCACATTAATGATCGTGACAAATTCATTTTTACATAAACAATTAAAGATTTTAGTCGCATTCGCTTCAGGGAATGCCATAATATTAATTGGTTGAGTTTCACATATGTTTCATCAGCATTACAAGAAGAAAATTTTTTACAAATAATTTTTTTTTTTTTTTGGATTATTATGATGTCAACTAGTTTCAATGAACATGTGGTTCAAAATATGTTCACATCAGCACATAGTGAAGAGAGAGATACTTTTGTGTTTATATTGATTGTTTTGTACCACAAAGTCCAATTGAACTTGACTCATATGAGAAATGGGAAGAAGTTCTTTGGCAGCTTGAGATCAAAGCAACAAGTTATTGGAATGCTACTATTGGAAGGTTGATGCAAAAAGGAGCAAAACAGAAGCTTTATTCATGGAAGCTATCTCCAATTTTTTTTTTGAAGATTAATTTTGATGCGGGATTTATTAAAGAGGACAAAGCTGTAAGTGCCTACCTTATCAGAAATGATAAAGGAGATATTCTAGGGGTGTGGATACACAGATTTCAAGCAAGAACACCATTTGAAGCTGAAGCACATGCGCTCATTAAAGTCATGGAGAAACTTCAGTCTATGAACATTCAACTTGCTATTTTGGAAGGGGACTGTTTGAATGTCCTTAGAGGTGTTAAGGGTCATTCTTTGGACATTCATTGGACTGGGGTGGATCTTGTTAATTCGGGTAGAGCTATCCTCTCTAATTTCCATATGTGGGGTATTCATTATGTAAATAGGATAACCAACTTTCAAGCTCATAATATAGCTTTTTGGGCGAAATCAAATGATGTAACTGGTTATATTGAGCCAGCTATCATCCCACCTGCTCTCCTTTGTGATAGGGGAGACACTTTTTGTAACTTTAATCCGGTTTTAAATTCTATTAATGGTTAACTTTTACTTGGCAAAAAAAAAACTTGACTCATGTGAGATTTTTTTGGAGGCTGCTTTTACAAATAAGTTACTCTCTTCTTCTTTTGTATTTAATTCTAATAATAAAGAGTAAGGTTTTTAGAAAAATCAATTATTCCTTTTGTATAATTTTTCTACGTTTCAAATTATTACTTGTCAAAATTTTATATTTTTTGTTATTACAATTACTATTAAATTTGATATTTATTAGAACCTTAGAAAAATAATGTATTAATTACTATTGCTCTGGTTTAAAATGGAATTAATTAAGTCATTTTATATAATTGGACTAAAAATGCAGTGCATGAATATTTCTGGCTTTGTTGCATAAGTATCAAGTTCAAATATTATATTGTATGGAGAAAACCTTTGTTAGAAATTCTATTCGTAAAAGAATGCTAATGTCCGAGTGGATTAAATTAGTTGTCAGCAGGTATGTTACTCGGTACTTAAACATTTAAAATAAAGTGTCTGATTGGTGTCGAGCAGATCCGGTAAGTATCTTATATCCATGTCCATGTCGTGTCGACACGGGTATAGCAAGTATAAACGAAGAGTTCGAGTAAAAGAGGACTGGATCTAGAACATGAATAGTTTTGGGATTAGAGGCTGAATGCACATTTTTCTGCACCATGGCGGAACACAAATAAGCCGTGGAAAACAGTTAATTGTCAAGAACTTCACACCCAACAGGGAACTACTATCCCCACAACTTATTTGTGTTATGCGCCGTACGAAAAAGCAGAGAAGCAAAGCAAGATGAAAACTAATACTGATTTCTTGAGGAAAAAATAATAATACTGAGGAAATTCTCATAGACAATGAAATCAAATAGTGACATCTCATTTCTAGTAGTACAATTTCTTGCCCCAAAACAGTTTTCAATGCTAAATCAAATAACATAACTAGTAGTATTAAAACCAAATTTAACAAAATCTGCAATAATCATAATAATCCTTCAAAATGAAATTGCAAAAAGATTAATACAAAGCATACTTGTCACCAACACTTGGCCAAAGTTTCCTGTAGATGGAAATAGCAGTTGGGAGAATGGCTGCAAGTGCAAGTGAAAGATGCTCTGAACTGCTTGTCCTCACAGAAACCTGCCCACTCATCTTGTTGTTTATCCCGGCTCGGACCGCGATTTTCGAGTTACGTCCAACTGAGAACTGAGCTAGACTGTTGAAACCAAGTGCCAAATCCCCTCTCCATTTGATCACCGACATGCTGAATGTGGACTGAACCTGACCAATTGGGAAATCTTGATCCCTCCTCTGCAGTTCAAAGTTGGCTCCATAAGCAGTGTCGCTTTGGGACCGAACAGCCCCCGCGCTCCCGACCAAAACGTACTGCTTCCCTATAGTGATCTGATCTTCGATTTTGATACCTGGGACGACGTTCTCGCCTAGAAATGTCACGGATATCCCTCCAGCAGTCTTGTTCTTTTTTAAGTTCTTGAATTTGGTTTCTCCTCGGACAATGTAGGCGAGCTGTTTTCCAATGCTTTGGATGTCGAACCCTGCCATGCTCGATCCATCCTCTCCATGCTTGGCTGAGATTGATGAATCCAAACTGATGCTGAAATCTTTCTTGTCCTTTGTGATTTGAACCGTCACAGATGCTGGAAAACAACTGGCAAGGGCTAGATTGTGTTCAACGTTCACGCCATCATACCCGCAATCATGGTCCCAACCATGGGTATCAAGAACTGGCCTGGCAAGAAACTGAGAAATCGGCTCCAAGAATCGGTATCTGAAAGCGGGATTATCACTGTCGAAAGTAGGAGGCAGTGCCATGTCAGGTAACGGAACTGCCACGGGAGCCGCAGCTCCTGAATCGGCTTCTTCCTCCTGGTAACCATAGTCAACGGTGTCATCCTTCCCTTTCTTTTTCATCTCTTTCATTCTTCTCAACTCTTCTTTCCACTGTTTCTTCTGAAGGAGTTTCACCCGATAATCATACTCCTCAAAATACGCCTTCCTCTGTTCTTTGCTGAGCTTTGCAACTTGAGCTTTCCTGAGAGGCTTAAATGCAGGAAGCTGGTCATACTCATCTTCTTCATCTTCTTCGACGTCTGATAAGTCATCCAAGTCAATATCAGAATCACCATTATCCCCACCCTGTTCGGTGGAAAGCTTCGGGTGTGGACGAGACTGCAACATGGAAGACAGCATATAAGGAAGAGGCGGGGAGCGAGCTCGGAACCCAAAGAGCTTACGGGGATCAAAAGGATCTTGGGGCCTTGTGGAATTTGCTTCTGACAGGATCTTCATTGAGTAGCACAACAACAGTAGCTGAGGTCTCCAACTCTGGCCATTCGGCAGCACCTTCTTGCCTTCTCTGTTTCTCCGACATGAGGGATGGTTTTCAACAAGAGAAACCGGATTCAGATTCGCACTCATCATGCGAAGATCGCCCGTAGACTGACCAATAGACTGCTGAAGCACATGAGATCTTTGAGTAACGATAACCTCATAGCTTAACGGGGTTCCTTGAGGCCCATCCGGAGGTGCACAACCGGCATGAGTGAGGGTAACTATGGCATTTCTCCAAATAGAGTTGCCAAGACAACTCGTGATAGTCCTCAGTAGCGGCAAATCATTGAGATCTCTAGATTGGTTATCCAACCGATCCACATAAAGAACAATATCTGGTGGGTTTTTTTTGGTGAATTTCTTTACAGAAGACAAGATACTCCGGTTGAACGCTTGTTCCATCACTGAACATTTCAGGCCAGGGGTATCGAAAACCCTGATCTTTACTCCATCCACGTATCCAACAATTTCTTTCACGGTATTAGTGGCAGGTTGAAATGCATTAATCGGAGCTTTCTCTTCACCAAAAATCGAATTTATGGTAGCGCTCTTTCCAACTCCACATTTTCCGAGAACCAGGATGTTAACAGAAAAGTTCAAATCATCTTTATGCTCTGCTGCTTCTTCAAGCTGCTGAGCGGTCGTCTTGGCAGCATCAAGGCTAAAAACATGACCACTTTGCCTTCCTGCAACAAGGGTTAGGCGATAGAGAACTTGTGCCGATACCGGTTCATCTTGAGAAAGGCCTAGTCTTTGAACAAGCCTCAAAAACTTCACTCTGATCTCTTGTAGCTTCTCCAATTTCTTTTTCTCTTCGTCACTCAAGTTATTCTCGGCATCTCCATGGTTTGAAACAGAGGAATGACCAAAAATGTTTGGACGGTTAGGCTGGGGAGCAGGCCGCAGTGAACGAAGGGAGGATCCCAAACCAGCAGGACGCTCGACTGAGAAAAGCCTAGATCCATCTGGACCGCTTATCCTGATGCCGCTACCATCAGAATCAGCACCTGTTGCAGCTTTCAGGAGTGCTGCTAAGGCTGAAGAATCAAATAACTCTTTCTGTTCTCCTTCTTCATCAGTGTCCACTTCCTCATCTGAATCTGTCACAATTTGGCCATCAATCTGAGAATTATCTGCTCCTGAAGTGCGTTCCAATTCCTCCATGAACTGTTTAGCAGCTTCAGAGCTTCCGAAGACCATACCATCTGTTTCTTCATCCGAAATTGAGCCTTCAGCATCATCAGCTTCTTCCTCCACTTCATCTTTAGCATCAATTTCTGCAATTTCCCGAGTCTCAACAAATTCACCATCTACCAATCCGTTGCCCTCAACACCATCTGCAGTTCCATTTTCTTTGCTCTCAGAAGCATTTGTCCCCTCAGGTTCAGGCTCATTCACAATGTCCGAAGCATCAATACCACCTCCAGTGTCCAACTTTTCATTGTTCTCAGCCTCAGCAGGTAACTCTTCTGTTTTCTCAACATTGTAGCCAAGAGCAGGTTCAGAGGTTGGTGGCTCATCAGCGCCAATATTGCTTCCATTAACACTATCTTCAAGAACAGCGAATTTCGAATCATTAGTAGTAACAATGGTCTCACGATCAGCAGCTGCAAACACCTCCTCTTTAATTTCTACAACATCCTTTTCGGTTGCCTCCCCAATAATAGCAACACCTGGCGCCACCACATCAACCTCAACAGCTTCAACAACGGCATCAGATTTGGGGGCAACCTTCGGCTCCTCCTCTTTGATTTCCTCAACCTCCTTTTTTACTGTCTCCCCAACAACAGTGACACCTGGGGCCACCACATCAACATCAATAGCTTCAACAACAGCATCACCTTCAGAGGTGACCTTTGCCCCATCTGCCTCAACCACCTCAGACTGAACCGGCTCATTTATCTGGTCAACATCGTTACCAGGAGCCAAAGTCTCTTCGGCCACTGCTGCAACTTCTTTGACCTCTTTTACAGTTTCCTCATCCTTCGCCTCACCCTCTTCCACCTCCTTCTCCAGAGTCACCAAACCCCCAGTCTCATCTAGGCTCTCATCCACAAGCTCCTTACCCTCAATAGTACTACCCTGAATCTCACCACCACTCTCACCCATTTTTGGTTCCAAATTCTCAACAGGGGCAGGGATTTCAGCTAACCCCTCCAATTCCTCAAGTAAGGCTGTCTTATAATTAAAACTAGCATCCTTAACAGGATTACCCTCAACCTCACCACCACTCTCATCCAACTCCGGTTCCCGATTCTCAACAGAGGCAACGACTTCCGGCTTCTCTTCCAATCCCTCAACTAGGGCTGCCTTATAGTCAGTACCAGAGCCACCCGACTCCTCCCCAACCCCAGAAGATTCCTCTACCAACCCACCTTCCAATTCCACACCCTTACTCACTTTTTCGGCATCATCAACCTCGGAAGTAACGGCACCCTTTTCCACAGAAGACTCGGATATTTCTGAAGAACCAAAAAAAGGGTCATCAGAATTAATCTCCCCAGAGGCTTGTTCATCCTTGGATGAAACCTCAAACTCCTCACCACCACTCACAAACCCCTCATCGTCATCATCAGAAACATTAACATTACCATTACTACTACTACTGCTGCTGCTGCTACTACTACTACTACCACCACCACCACCATTACTTTTCTGACCAGAATTGAAATTACCATTCATTTGAATAACATTTTCAGTAGTTTCAGAAACATTATTACCTGAAACAGGAGAAGCAGAATCCTTGTTGACGGCTTCCATGGCGGTTTACTTGATTCTTGAAATTCTCCGTCCGCTTAGCAAAGAAACAGGAAAAAGAAAATGAATTGGAGGAAAAGATGAAAAGGGTTTAATGGAAATTGTGATTGGGGAAAAGTGTTTTAAGGGGTTTTGTGAATTATGGATAAGGGTTTCGATTGAGGGTTGGGATTGGGAGAAAGAAGATGATAAGAGAGGAAGAAAACTATGATAAGGGTTTTTTCTTTTTGTGTTTTTGTAGTATAAATATGATAAAGAGTTTTATAGCTGCACGGAGTCAGGAATTTTGGGGTTTGGGGTTTACAAATTTTTGTTTTTTTTTTTTTTTTTTGCTGAAGATATTTTTTGTATTTAATTATTTTTTAGAGAAAATAAAAAAAAAATGGTATATTAACTATTTTTAATCCTATTAAAAAAACTATTTTTAAAATCACCAAACACAAAAAAGAATGAGAATATTTTAGTTTTATCATTTTTTTCTTTCTAGATGGTCTTTTTGCTTTAATTAATTTTTGAGAAAAAATTATATTATAAACGTGCTGAAAATATTTTAGAGTTTTATTAGATCATAGGGCTCTAAATCATTGCTTCGAAGGCGGCCACAATCCTAGACATACAATATCTACACCTCATTTTACCGTCTATAAGTCGAAGATCTCCTTTAGTTTGGAACTTCTTATTACAATAAGGATTGTTGAAATATCAGACCAAATATGGATCAAAAGGTCTAAAGCTATGTTAAAATCACAATTTGATTCTACCTATCATACATTTTAATTAATATTTGATCCAATAATCACTATCCTTCTTCTTATTATTCTTGATATATCTTAGTTTGGTCCTTGTCAAATTTACTAGAAAATGAATGAAAATTTGTAGGTTTATGGGCAAAGATAATGTTGAAGATTTGATGCATATTTTATTTACTAAAAACTCCCTCTTCTTCTGAATTCTAATTTCTTATCCTTTATCATCTTCAATGGATGGCCAAGCTTTTTTCTCTTTCTATTTCAGCTTCATCTTGTCCTATCCACTGCATTATCTTCAAAAATTATATTCAACTTACCATATTATCATTATGTTTTCACAATAGAATCCAATATGAACGTAGAAAACATTAGTACAGTTAACACAACATTTCGAATTAACTGCGTCTTAACTGTACCAACTTCGTTATACCCTTCCTTAGCTACTAAATGTTTAATTCATAAGATGATTCAAATAACTATGAGGATATCTCAGTAGCCCCTCCATCCCCAGAATTCAAAAAAAAAAAGAAAAAAAAGTTCCACACCTTTTCCAAAGGTTATTACAGTCGCGGCTATATTACAGAATAAGTAAGTGTCAATATATTCTGAACACCACGTGTTGCATACTCTTGGATAGGTATTACATCCCTTTGCAACCAGTGCTCTTTATGGATTAACAACTATATCTAAGACTGGCTTACACAACATGTGTTTTAAAAATCAAGTTGTTCGGTCAAAAAAATCTAAACCGTTAATTTTTTTATCCAACGGATCACTACGGAAAAAAAAAATATATTGCGTATATTTAGGGGTGGCAATGGGGCCGGGTGAGGGCGGATACCATGGTCTCCAACCCCAGCTCCGCCTATTCCATCGCATCTCCATCCCCGACCCAGCCCTATCACTGGGGATGGATGGGGATCTCATCCCCATCTCACGTGGATGCCCATCCTCAACTGAGGAAAAGCGAAGAATTTTTTCCCAAAATTTCTCACTTTCGTCAACATCGACTAGAAAAAATTAATGATTTTTAACAAAAATCCCAAATAGAACATTGAAAAAATAATATAGAATTGTAAAATAAAATATTTAATGCCTGTAAAACAAAATATCATAATCTAAATTGATATTAGTTTGCTCACTAAACGATACTAGTTTGTAGACACCGTTCATTTGCTACCCAACAACATAATATAGATCACTTTGCAAGACATTTTTTTACTTGTACTCATTAAACAAATCAATGCAAGACTTTTAATTTTTCTCAATCCTATTAGGAGATTCAACTTCACCATAGATTCTGGAAACACATAATTGACAAAACTCATCTTATATCATGGATCTAACACTAATATCTAAAGTCTAATTCTAGTGAATTTAAAGAAAGACAAAAATAAACAAAAATACCTAAACATCATGATTGTACATGATGTGAGAAGGAGAGACTGCAGCAGGATGGAAGAGGCAATGAGCGATGGGGTTACTATAAAGTTTAGGAGAATGAGTCCCAGGGAGAATTTCATTCACGCAAACTTCTCCAAATTTAATGTCTATTTCATTTTTTAGGTATTTTATCCTCTTTCTATTTAGTAATATTAGACGGGTCATGTGGGGCGGGATGGGGCGAGATATTATTTTACCCACCCCGCCCCGTTAGCGGATCCAAATTTATCACCATCCCCATACCCATACTCATACCCAACTCCAACTTAAACCGGATAATTCCGACCTAACCGTGTTAGGTTGAACTGAATCTCCAATTTAACCGATTTCATTGCCAGCCCTACGTATATACTGAATTTTCGACCCTTGAACTATTGCCGAGTCGAGGTCGTTACAGAAACCCGACAACAATATAAAGAAAACCAATAAATTAAAGAAAGAGTCATGCATCATTTGGTTCCCATATTGTAAAAGACTTCTCCGCAGTCTTTATTCTGATATAGACCTGGGCTATATGTGGGGTTGTGGACCAAGTGGTCCACAGTCAACCACATCACCTCATTTGATTAAAAAACAAAAAAAAAATGCCTCATAAAGCCCACCAAAAGGGGGAGTATTTTTATTATTTTAATCAAAACTGTGATGTGGCTGAATGTGAACCAAGTGGTCATGATCACTTGGTGGTACAGGTGCACAACAGAACTGATCGTCAAAGACTCACCAATGCACGTGGAATACTTTCATGTAATATTATAATATTTCTACATAAGATATACAAATGTTCTTGTGGCTGTAGTTTAGTGGTAAGAATTCCACGTTGTGGCCGTGGAGACCTGAGCTCGAATCCCAGCAGCCACATTTATTTTTCTCTCAAATTTTTACCTACATAAAAATAGAAAAACTCCCTCTTATATTTTTATAGGCAAATTGGCGTCTTGGGTCCAAAAACAATTTACATTTTAGAAGTTGGGTCCAAAAATTATTTTTTCAATATCTTCTGTACAAATTCAATTTTCAAATTAACAGTTGGCTAAGAGTTTTTTAGAAGGAAGGACTTAGTGCACCAAACCTAAATTGTTTTACGATAGAAGATGTTGAAAATATAGTTTATGGACCCGGCTTCTAAAATGTAAATTGTTTTTGGACCCAAGACGCCAATTTGCCTATTTTTATATATGTCCATAATCACTCATAATTCATCACGTTTATATAGAATTGTAATAAATTGTCACATGAAAAATTCTAAGTAATGAGGAATTTACCGGCTTAGAAAAAAACCCTCTAATCACAAAATGCGGCCGAATTTTTACCTACCTAAAAATAGAAAAAACCCTCTTATCATTCATTCGGTTCGGCTAAAATAGAAAACATCATCAGTGTAACCACCAAAATAAATGAAATTTGGTTAATTATATTGAAAACTAAGTTGATTTTTGGACATGTTTTGTTAGATGTATCTATGTGTTGAATGAATGAGATTGTGAATTTTCTTTTAATCCCTTTTATTTTTGAATCTTGACTTTGCAGAAAATTTTCTATGGAGGAACAAATGATGAGGTCTCAACTTATGTATTCAATTTTAAATTTCTTTGGGCATTACTCTTTTAAGGTATCTTGTTTGATTAAATACTTAGTGGTGCAGTTGTTTTCATTAGAATTTTAAGGATCCCTCAAAATTGTTCCTGGTTTTTTAGTCACTTAACGACATAACTCTTCAAGCCAAAAAACTGGAGGTAGATTCAGGGACGAAGCCAGAAATTTGGTATTGGGGGAGAAACTGTAACAGTATATTGAATTACATATAAAAACAGCAAAAAAAAATCTTGTGGGGGGAGGTAACTGATAAAATATTTCGGGCGACTGTCTTTGTCCCTGGATAGATTGTTCTATTGATCTCGGTACCACTTCCCACTTATATTATTTTTGGAGGTTTTGCATGCATATACAGACCTTAAAAATAATGTGAGTGACACGGAAATCCACACTAATAAGTAATGTCCATCCCCACCTTCCCTCAGGCCCGGCTCCAAGGGTGTCCAAGGTGACATTCGGAACCGGGCCTCACATTTATAGGGGCCCCAAATTTTTTAAAAAATTACTTAATTTGTATATAATTATTAGTTAAAAAAATTGAAGATCTTGATGTTTTACAATTTGTTGCTCAAAATCTTTTTTACCATACACCAGTCTTAGGTTAATAGGGGATGCGAGGTGAGCGACCCATGAGAGGGCCCCCCCTAAAATCCAGGGGCCCCCTAATTTTTTTGTTATATATATATATATATATATATATATATATATATATATATATATATATATATATATATATCTTAGCTTTAAAAATTCAGTGCCCAATTTTTTTTTCGACACGAAAGCTCCCGGATATGTTTGAGACGGGCCTGCCTTCCCTCTTCAAGTGATTAATCTTTGGGTTGAACCAGAAGTATCTTTCACGTTCCATAATATAATAGTCTTCGACTATTCTTGTCATTTTTTTTCTTTTATGATTAAAGTTTGGACTAATTCGTAACTTTTTGGACAAAGATTGTCACTTAACTCTCCATTTGAAAGCCATCTCCATTTGTGGAGTCCAGCGGAAATGTCTCACGCCCCGCCCTACCGCGTTACCCGCTGCAGGTCAAAACTTCTCGTCCGCTCCCCACCTTGTGCAGGTCGAATCTGTGATACCCGAAATTTTTCTTACTTACGTGTTTAGCATAATCGTAATTAATTTTGTGTATTAAGTGATTTCATGTGTTATATGTCAAATTCGTTATTTGTTAAGGGGCGTTTTGATGGATTTGGAAGTAGTGGGACCTAAGTGTTAATTTTATAAGTTAGTTGGTTACTTGATTAAATTAGAAGTGAGTTAGGATGGTTATATGGGTGGTTTTTGCTGGGATTATAGGGAAAGAGGAGTTAGAAAAGAAAAGAGAGAGAAGAGAAATATATTTTCTGGAAAAATAGAGTGATGTGAGGAGATTTCATATTTGAGATAGTAAATGGTGTCGGAATTGAGTGATTTCAATGGCGTTAGAAAGAGGGTTGATAAGAATATGTTTGAGCGGTGACAAATTAGTGTTTCGAGTTTCCAGTAAAAAGTTATTGCTTAGAGGAATTGGCTGGAATTTCTGCTTTTGTGATCTTTGAGGATTTTGTTTAAGTATCTAAGTTAAGATTCTTACACTCTTATTTTTCGGTCCAAAAGCATGAAAATATGTATTTTAAAGTTCTGGAAACTGATGTCATGGTTTCTCCATTGGTTTATTGAATAAAATGGATGAAGTGTTGTACTTGTATTGTGTGACTACATGTGATGTATGCTATTATTTGAAGTATGATGTACATATCTGATTATATAGTTTGGTTTCTTGTTTATTAGAATCTGAAAGTTACAAGTGTATATTATAGTTCTTGTGTACCCGCTACAAATAATCATAAGACCGAGGTCTTGCGGGGACCGCTGTCTGAGGTCATGCGTGTGATACCCTGAACTTTTCATGCTTACGTGTCTAGAATGCCTACATGTATTTTGGTGTATTAATTTCTTTCAGATGCTTCTATGTTGTGTACATTATTTGTTGAGGGGCGTTTTAGTATGATTTAGGAGTGGAGGGACCTAAGTGTTAATCCTATAAGTTAGTTGGTTAGTTGTGGAGTTAGAATGGAGCTAAGGTAGTTTTAAGAGGTGGTTATAAGGGTGGTTTTTGCTGGAGTTATTAGAATAGGGGAGTTGGAGAGAAGAAAGGAAAGAAAAGAGAGGAAAAAGAAGAAAGCAGATTTCTGGCAGATTGGGTAGGCTGTGGGATAATGCACTTTTGAGATATCAAATGGTGTCGGTTTTCAGCGATTCTTAGTGCATTCCGAAGAGGACTGATAGATCTACGCTTGGGATTCGATGGAGTAGCATTTGGAGTTCTGAATTTCGAGTTATATGATTGGGAAGTCAGTTCTAAGTCTCAGAAAGAAGAAGAAAAGCAAGAAAAGTAGATTCTGTACAGTCTGCGTGCACTGCATTAGAAAAGTCATAAAGGTAAATCAAGAACTCCGATTCTTCTGATTCATTTTTATTTAGAAACTAGACTTATATGGCTACAATCTGACCAGAGGGATTATGATTTTAACTTTTAGATTTTCCTATGTACGTCTTTCAATTAGGAACACGAACTAGATTTTCTGGATTTTTACAATTAAGAACGTAACGGTGATAAGGACCCTTCAACTTTGAGTTTTCCAAAGATTTCATAAACTGATATTTTACAGATTATGTGTGAAGTATGAATGAAAAATGGTTTTATCATGTTTTCTTGCATAAAAGTGGATGAAGCAATATTTAATGTGAATGAATGAATTACATGATGTTTAATTGCGCATGTCTGTGATAGTATGATTGCTTGCAGTTTTTATGATTGTAAGCATAAGGGAACATCCTAGTAGGGACATTGACTAAGAAAGGATCCAGTATGTTTATGTTATGCTTATGTTATGTTATGTTATGGATTTCACGAGGAGTCAATGTACCTAACTCGGGATAAGATGTAGCATGTAGAGTTGTGTTATATGATAAGTACATTGATAAGATGTTGGGAGAGGCCCAAACATCATGCCATGATGTACGATGTCACGAACAGTATACAATGATATATGATGTTTGCATTTGATATTTGATGTGAGCTATTTTGCAGGGAAATGGAAGTCGTTTTCTAACTGTTTTTCAAGTTTTGGAGTTGTTTAGTTGTCTCTTAGTAAGGGTGTAGATGACGGCCATCGTCTGTACTCGAGCTATTGAGAAGCTAGGCATTCCCACGTATACGCTAGGCTAGAACCTTCACTTCCTAGCGGCCTCGCAGTGGAGGGGTGAGAGTGGCAGGTGTGCAACCGTTATTCCTGAAGCTGTCGAGAAAGCTAGGAGGTTGAGTCGCAGGTATTTCTGATTTCTCGGGTGGAGGATCAGAGTGTAGGGTTGTTGTATGGGCGGCGATTCTGCACTCCCAATATTGTAAGAAGGGTAAAAACGCCAATTTGGTCATAAATGTATTTCGAGTTTGAAGTTTTTGTCCAGAATGTTTAATTTTATCTTTTAAAATCAAATATGTATTTACGACCTGCCGTTATTGTCCTTCCGTCCCATTTTCTGTTAAAAAACCGTCAAGAAGTCAATCTGGTCAAACGAGGTCTTTTTACCCAGGGGCATAATAGGTATTCTCTTCATTACCTCAGTTAGAAACTCAAACCCGACCCATCTATACCTTCTCCTCCTACCACTATTTCATCTTCTCCACCATAACCACCATCACTACAATCAACACCACTAACATCACCAATATCACCACCATCATTTTGGAAGTGGATTTTTGGATATTTAATTTCTAAATCACCTCTTCTCCACCATCACTTTTTAAGATTCCTTAGGATTTTGATTCCCTTCTACAAATGCTTCTTGATTTTATTTCTTACATTGCCATTCTAAAATCTCCACCTCTCTCTGCATTTTCCTTCCTGGGATTCTCTCCTTACCTTCTTTTATCTCTTCTCTGTTTCATCATATCATACCTATGGCCTAATCCCAGAACCTTGTTAAAAAAAATTAAAAAATCCAAAGGGGGTTTATTTGTTATACAAGGGTTTATAGGTTGAGATGCTGCTGTATGTATGTTACGAACAAAAGCGATGCTTCGCATTCTTGTATTTTTCATCAATTTATAGGTTCTATTCATGTTTACTTGTTTTAAGGTTTATAGGTTCAGATGCTCTATCTACTTTACAAATGTATGTTCATTGCAGTTTCAATGGAGCTGAGTTATGCTTGATTTAGTGACAGACTCTTAGTTTAATTGTAGCAGAGATAGTCATCCATCTGGCACTTAGGATGGCAGGTCAATTGAATTGATTATCTAATATGTTTACAATTTTTGTGAAGTTCCATGGAATGCTAAAAAATTACATACTCAAGTCCAAGATGCAAGTTTGGAGAAATTGCATTCTTTCAAGACCCAAAATGATTTCACAAAGAAAGAAAATAAGCGAGTTAAGAATAAGAGGGAAACTAGGATTGAGTTGAGGTCAAGAAATCTGAACGGGGCTATGGAAAAGAAAATGAAGAGCTAGTGTTCGACAAAATGGCTGAGATATGGTGGGTGTCTTCCAGCTATGTGATTGGAGAAATATTTGTAGAAATTATGTGATTACAAGAACACCAACACAATGAGGTGGAGAAGATGGTGATGTTGATTGTGATGATGGTGGTTAGGGTTATGAAGAGAATACCTATTATGCCCCTGGGTAAAAAGACATCGATTGACCATATTAGCTTCTTGACGGATTTTTAACAGAAAATGGGAGGGAAGGACAATAACTGCAGGTCGTAAATACATACTGAATCTTAAAAGATAAAATTAAACATATTAGACAAAAACCTCAAACTCGAAATACACTTAGGACCAAATAGGCGGTTTTGCCTCTAAGAAGTCAGAAGTATTTTGCATACCATGATTTTACTGATTTGTTGGTGATTATGTTTTTAAAAGTTATGAAATATTTTTGGGATGCATAAACTGTTTTAATTAAGTGTCTATATATTTCTTTATCCCAAGGTTGAAGGGATCTTACTGAGCAATAGTCGGTTTTGCTCACCCTTATCCACATTTCCTTTTCAGATGAGCAGGATGTTAGCCACGAAGGGTACGTGGGGGACGTCGTATTCGAGTACCAGGTAGACACACTTTATAGACATCTAGCTCACTTTACTGTTTTGAAATAGACCAAGTGTGATGAACTTTGAAGTATGATTAAGTTGTACTATTTCCTTTTTAAGTTAGGATGTTCCCCTTTTTAAGTTAAGTTTATATATATATATACTATTTGAGATTTTTAGCATGTTCATAGCTTCCGTTGATGCATGTATGAGTTTTATGTTATGGTTTCTGTGTTCCGTTCGGCAAAACGGAACGCTTCCAGGTCATTTCCTGATTAAGGGGCGTGACAATGCGAGACAGACTAACATAATAGGAAATTATCATGATCAGTTCCAGACATTGTGGGGTTAGTTTCACCGAGTGAGGTCAGGTGAGGGTTGCGGCCTCTAGGAAGTGACCAAGTAGTAAGAAAGAGAAAAGTGGAAAGTATGAAAGTAGCATTTATGAGAAGAGTTACAAGTATGATGTAGAAATTATTTGATATGTTTTGGTAATCATTTTGAAGTTGTGTGTGTATGTGTTTAAGTGACTAAATGAGTTGTTAAGTTAGTATTTTGGGTTGAGACCTTTTAGTATTTCAGAATATGGCTTATCTTTTATTAAAATGCATTAAAATTAGTACTTTTACAAGCTTGATCCCATCGTAGAAAAACATAATTTTCATACAATTTTTTAATCCTTAACATAGAAAATCTTATTAACACATATGCTTTAGAAAAAATAAATGATTCTCAACACTTTACCTTAAAAACGAATTATTTTTCTTACTCAAACTGAAATTTCAGTGTCGCTCTTTAGCCTGCGCCTCTCGCGCGTCTACATAAACCCCCGTAAGATTCCTTCAAAAGGTAGACTCGTTCTTTCTCTCTTTTATTTAGACGTCAAACCCACCTTTTCATCTTTTCTCTCAATAGACTCATCGAAAATAAATCACACGTTTATTTTTTACATTCCTTTTTTAAACAAAAAAAAATTCTAATCTCCTAATATTTCTAATTCTAAAATTATGATTGCAGTTTTATATCAATGTATCATTCACACCAAAAATTAGTTTTCTCACATGATATATATCATCGCGAAGCTTGCGCAGCCCACTTCGTGATAATCGCAATAACATTCAAAACCGAGCGGTGTAACATATAATTATATTGGCTAAAAAATATCCTCACGCCACTTTAATTACAATTCAATTCTTTTAAAAAAAAAAAAAAAAAAGACCCAATTCTTCAACAATTTGTTTACAAGTGTTGTTTGATGGTATCTAAATTCCGTTAGTGAAATTCCAGAATCAATAACATCAGTTTTTACTAACGTATCAACTCTCAAAAAAAAAGATAAACTGTTTTAATGAAATAATAGTCTTTTCTCTCGGAAACTTTGCAACTGATTAATACTATATTTTTACTCTTGAATTCTGGATTAATTCCCACTCTTGAAGAAGAATAAAACTCCCTTTTGTATATGTTGCTTGTAAGTCAAAAACTCATTTAACACGAGAAAATCGACAACAACTCACAAATTATTTTCAACAACTACTATTAAGTTACCACAGAAAAAGAAAACAAGTATTACAATAGTGTGAATATCCTCTTCAATTTTACAATAATGTGACGAATTGTAAATGATTTAGACAAACATAAGTAAACAAACGTGTTATATTAAAAGACAGACAGTATTCCCTCTAAGGAAAGCCTCCAATAGGTGGTGGGCAATAGTAACAAGCGCAGCCAGTTTCGGGATCCGAGGAGTCGCAATTGGTAGTAGTAATAACATTACCAGGATAATATTCTAGACATGCGAAATTGCACAAACTATTTTCGCATGGTACGTTAAGAGGTGCAGGCAAATAATCTGAACATGTCCAATCTCCAATGGTAATTTCCCCCATCACATTCAATCCTGCTGTTACACAAAATTTATAAATAAAATTAAATTAGTCGTTTATCTTTCTTTTTTGGGCTAAAAAAAAAAAATTTATCCAACCCAAATTATTTGTCTATCTTGTGTAAAATACAGCGGGAATTAAGGTTTCATCAAATTTACGGTAGGATATAGTAAAATGTCAAATATAAACCTATTTAATTTTACTCCCAATTTAATTTAACCATCATAGTATTCTAGACAAGCGAAAATCAATCCTGCTGGTAAACAAAAAAAAATAGATTAAATTAGTCGTTTATCTTTCTTTTTGGGGAAAATAATACTTTGTGTTTTGTACGGAGATAAAACTTTCATCAAATTTTATGGTAAGATAGTAATAAAATGTCAAATATAACTCTATTTAATTTTACTCTCAATTTAATTTTACCTCCTTTTCTCTTTCTATTATTCTCTCTCCAACATTCAATGTAAGAGGTAGTGATTGAAAAATCATTGTTAATGAACAATTTATTTATAAAGTGGACAGTTAATTTGGGACATATTAAAAAAAAATGTGGAAAGTTAATTTCTGAGTGAGTGATGGATGGAGAAGAAACTATAGGCATCTAAGCTAGGAAAGAAAAAACGAAAAAAGAAAAATTGAATCTTTACGAGTAATAAAGGTGTCACTATCCATATTAAGTCGAGAAAATTCTTAGTATTAATGAAGTAGAAAAAGATTGTAAAATATAAAAACAGATAAAATATTGTTACCAGGGGAAGATATAAGGAACAAGAAAACACCAAGGAGAATAGTTAAAGAGCTCTTCATTCTTCCTTCCTTCCTTCGTGAGAGTTATTTAGAGGCTTGCTTCTGTTTTGAATTTATACACAATTTTTCCAACATTAAATAATTCATCAGTCCTCAAATATATGTCGCATAAATATACTTTATCAGTTTCTAAATTTGCCACTTTAGAAAATTTGAAAGTATTAAATGTATTTGTTTCCCTTCAAATTTACCCTTGTCTTTCATTAATTCAGTTAACAACTAATTTTAATTTTCCCAAAATAAATGTATTAATTGGAGGGTAAAAGTGTATATATTTTTAAATTAATATATGTCAATCATTTTTTTTTTTTTAATTGAAAGACACTACCTTAAAGGCAAATAAGTGAAAACGCTATTTAATGTTGGTTAAATGTCAACTCTTGGAGAGAAATTATAAAATAAAATACTTTGTACATACATTAAAAAAAAAAAAAAATACTCCAACCGGTTTTAAAATAAAAAGGCATTATTATCATTTATTCTCTATAAAAGGGAAGTGATATTGCCAGAGCAATTCTCCTCCCGCACAGTTGAAGAAAAAAAAACACCAACCGGTTTTAAAATAAAAGCATTATTATCATTTCTTCTCTATAAATGACGTGCTGCCTTATGCCAATTTTAAGAATTGTTTTTTTCTCTCCATACCTCACTTTAATATAAGTTTATCATTCTTTATTATTACGTCCATTACATAATATACGTCGTTTATGATATATATAGAGAAAATAAAAAAAAATTAAAAATTAAAGTATTTTTTAATCAAAATATCAATATTATTCTCTTAATTATGACTTGTATACCACTAATTATATTTATGATAGTAATATTGATATTGATATTAAAAATATATTTTTTATTCCTTAATATTCGCTACATGTATTAAAAGACTTATATTATGGAATGTATAAAGTATTTTGGTAGAATTGATTACAAATATAATAGAACAAATAGTATTAATTTTCTTCTTCCTTAATATATGTAAAAAGAATAAGAAATCATGTATTTTTGAGTATAATACATGAGCTACACATAGATTGATAATTTTCCTCTTAAATCATTTTTAAATTTATAGTGATCTGTTTGTCGTAAGATCATTAAGGTTTCTGGCCAATAATTACTTTTATTTATTAATTCTCCATGTGACATTGGGATTAAATAAGTTTATAAGCCTAAAAAAAAA
This sequence comes from Vinca minor, assembly GCA_026122235.1. NCBI lineage: Eukaryota > Viridiplantae > Streptophyta > Magnoliopsida > Gentianales > Apocynaceae > Vinca > Vinca minor. Next base: position 6,121,333 of record JAOCZM010000289.1, on the reverse strand, counting down.
AGTTTATAAGGTTTAAAGTCCGATCTACCTAGATTGATTATCCATTGAGTGTGGAAAACTGTTAAAGAGTTGACATTACATTTAATTTATATTTTCATATTAAGAATATTCCTGCCATAAGTTTAATCACATGATGGGCAAATTAGCCTAAATCGTCCTTTTTGTATTTCTAGATTATCGTTAAAATTCTCTTCGTTTAATTTTGACTTTTAACATTCTAAATATTTTTTCGACCTGCCAATAAAGAATATCCATTCATTTCTCTATCTGTTTTTCGTTACTATTTTTTTTTGTCTGTTTTGCTTTCTCCGGAAAAGAATAAATGATTATATATCTTATTGCCATATTGGCCTGAATCATTATATGAGATTTCTGTATTAGATAATTGATTGGTTCTGCCAGCACCAATTAGCATGAATGCCACTTAATTTGTGTTTTATCTTCTTAATTTTGTAAATTCTGTTTTGGGGGATTTGTGTTTTTTAATGTTGGTTAAATGTCAACTCTTGGAGAAATTATAAAATAAAATACTTAGTACATACATGAAAAAATAATACTCCAACTGGTTTTAAAATATAAGGAAGTATGATCATTTCTTCTCTATTCATGCCGTTTCGCCATGCCAATTTTAATAATTGCTTCTTCTCTTTGCTTTCAAATTACCCTCACTTTAGTATAAATCCATCATTCTTTATTACCAACTCTATTTCATAATATAAGTTATTTAGGATATGTAATAAAAATTAAGATAGCAAAAAAAAAAATATTTTGTTCGTTAAAATATCAATACTATTCTCTTAAATATGACTTGTATACCACTAATTATATTTAAGAAAGTATTATTCATATTTTGATTTTAAAAATACTTTATTTTTTTATTCATTAATTTTCACTATTCATAGCAGACGATTTATATTATGGAATGTAGAGAGTATTTTGGTAGAATTGATTACGAATATATCAAAAGTGTGATATCCCAGTGGGGTAGGCGCCTGCCCACGACCTTGAGGTCGTGGGTTCGATACCCTCCGCCTGCGTGCGGCAAGCTTTAATCTCCCTTTCTATGATTATCATCTCCTCGTCTGAGGCAGTTTTCTCTCCCCTATATGGGGCAACCGCCCAATCGGATTTCAAAAAAAAAAAAAAAAAAAGATTACGAATATATTAGAACAAATAATTTAAATATTTTTTAAATTTATAGTGATCTGTCTTGTTGCGACTTGTGAGATCATTGAGGTTTCTTACCAATAATTGACTTCTTGTTTTTTTTTTCGCTTGAAAATTAATTGGATTCACTAGGGGTGTTAACGGGTTAGGGCCGGTCCGAACCTATCTCACATAACTCAAAAAAATGTGAGCGTTAGTTAAAGTGAGTTGAGCGTAAACTCAATATTCAAACTCGAATTTTATGTGAGTTGAGCATGAGCTAGACCTTGCTCAGCTCGAAAAAAGGTTGAACCTGAACAGGGCCGGTCCTGACATTTCGGGGGCCCTGTGCGAAAACTAAAAATGGGGCCTTTCGTATGAACATTAACATTTTCAACTTGTTACAATTTTTAAAATAAACGAAATATGACATTATAAAACTACAAAATATGCTTTCTTCGAGCATTGGTGGAGGCAAAATCATCAATAATAGTTGGACTATTGGAGTAATGGACATTGATGGATACATAGTATCTTGGATATTTGGGCTGGACTTAACATATAAACAAGTTATACTTGAAAATTTTGGGGCCCCCTCTGTACGGTTGCACCACCTCCATTCCCTCTCGGGCCGGCCCTGAACCCGAATAAGAATGATATAATTAAAAATATATAATAATAATAATAATAATAATAATAATAATAATAATTAAAAAGAAGAAGACCTATAAATTGCATTCATTGAAGAATTCCTTAAATTTAGTGAAGAGGAAGAAGTAATGCATTGTAAGAGTGAATTAGATGTTTATTTAAAGGAAAAACTTTACCCAACAAAGAGTGGTAGTGTTGATGAAGACTTTATTATCTTGGATTATTGGAAAGCAAATGCTCTTAAATTCCCTATTTTGTCTATGATTGCGAGAGATGTATTAGCAATTCCGGTAAATTTTGTAGCATCTGAGAGTGCTTTTAACACCGGGGTCGTGTTTGGATTCACTACAAGAAAACAGGGAAACAGTGACGGCCGTTTCCGTCGGTAATCGGTCGCTAAACTGAGTTTAGCGACCGATTAACGACTGAATGACGTGGTCGTGTATTTTTCGTCGCTAAGCAAATTACCGACCGAATACCGACCGAATCTTCGGTCGCTATTTACCGACCGAATACCTACCGAATCGTCATCATTGTTGACTTTTGACTTTGACTGGTTAACGACTGAATACCGACGGAAATTCTAGCGACCGAATAATCAGTCGGTAAATAACGACCGAATACCGACCGAATGGTCAACATTGTTGACTTTTGACTTTGACTATATAACGACCGAATACCGACGGAAAGTCTAGCGACCGAATAATCGGTCTCTATTTACCGACGGAATAGCGACCGAATGGTCAATATTGTTGACTTTTGACTTTGACTGGTTAACGACCGAATACCAACGGAAAATTTAGCGACCGAATATTCGGTCACTATTCCGTCGCTAAATTGTTTTTTTTTAAAAAAAATAAATTTGAAATCAAATTAAATCCCTATTATAAAAAAACAGCAATACGCCCAGAAATACAAACCAGAAACAGTATTAATAAGATCCCAAATAGCAAAAATAATAAATAAACCCAAAAAACACAAGTTTACACTTCTCATTTACAATACAACACTCACAATCAAAGTGTGCACTTCTCATTACATTTCAACACTCACACACTTTGAATTATCAAAACTCACAATCAACACTCACACACTTTGAATTATCAAGACTCACATATTATACAATTAGCATACATTTCAATAATACACCAAGAAAACCAATAATACACCAAGAAAACTACATTGGATGTTAAAAAACTACATTTGAAAAACAAAGAAAATTATGAGAATTGGCAAAAAAATTGCAAGAAATTATAAGAATTGGCAAAAAAAATTTCAAGACATTATAGAAAACCCATATATTAAAATCCAAGCAGAAATCAGTACTACCTCCCCTCCATTTTTGTTTGAATCTTCTCAAAATATATGTATTTATTCCAATTGTTAAGAAAAAAAAGCTAGAAAATGCAAGATTCTCACCTAAACCCTAAAAAACCCAACTGAAATCAGAGGTGGTGGCGATGCCTTGGAGGTGCCGGAGGTGGTGGCGCTAGAAGGAGGGAGGGGATTTGGGGGGAAATCGCTGGAAGAGGTGGTGGTGAAGGTGGAGGTCGCGGGTCAGGGCGTGAATGAAGAATGAGGGAGAGGCTTCCCTGCCTTAGATATATTTATAGAAATAAAACGCACAAAACGACGTCGTTTAGACATTTAATAATAGCGACCAAATAGCGACGGAATTGGCAAATTCGGTCGCTATTCGGTCGCCACTTAGCATGCTTAACACTTGTCCAATTTTTCAAATAAATTAGCCCGCGAAAAAGCAAACGATGTCGTTTAGGCATTTAATAATAGCGACCGAATAGCGACGGAATTTGCCAATTCCGTCGCTATCCGGTCGCCACTTAGCATGCTTAACACTTGTCCAATTTTTCAAATAAATTAGCCCGCGAAAAAGCAAACGACGTCGTTTAGACATTTAATAATAGCGACCGAATTGGCAAATTCGGTCGCTATTCGGTCGCCACTTAGCATGCTTAACACTTGTCCAATTTTTCAAATAAATGAGCCCGCGAAAAAGCAAACGATGTCGTTTAGGCATTTAATAATAGCGACCGAATAGCGACGGAATTTGCCAATTCCGTCGCTATCCGGTCGCCACTTAGCATGCTTAACACTTGTCCAATTTTTCAAATAAATGAGCCCGCGAAAAAGCAAACGATGTCGTTTAGGCGTTTAATAATAGCGACCGAATAGCGACGAATTTGCCAATTCGGTCGCTATTCGGTCGCCAATTAGCATGCTTAAACACTTGTCCGAGTTTTTCAAATAAATGAGCCCGCGAAATGGCAAAAAGACGTCGTTTAGGCATTTAATAATAGCGACGGAATTAGGGTTAGGGTTAGGGTAGGGCGAACGAATAGCGACCGACATAGCATATTCAGGGTTAGGGTTAGGGTAGGGCGAACGAATAGCGACCGACATAGCATATTCGGTTGCTATTATTCTCCCGGATTCCATTTTTTTGTAAAATAGCGGGGGTTTTTAAGGATATATAGAAACATTTTACCTAATAGTAACTAACATAGGCAAAATGTTTCTATATATCCTTAAAAACCCCGCTATTCTATAAAAAAACGGAATCCGGGAAAAAGATAGCGACGGCCTTCGCAAATTCCGTCGCTATTCGGTCGCCCCTTAGCTTAATAGCGACCGAATAGCGACGGATTTAGTAAAAACTTATAAATCCGAAAACCGACATCGTTCTAAATGTGAGTACGAACTAATATGAATATTTTAGTAATTATTTGTTAATTAATAATCAATTAATAAAATTTTAACTCCATCACTTAATGATTCACATAAATGCACACACAAATGTATTACTTGAATTGTTCTGCTTTGAGTATAAATCGGTATTTTATAAATCGGGACTGAAAACTCATTCGATGAGTAGATGAAGAATCGAATTTTTCTGACCTAAGACTTTGTATATGTATTTTTCCTATTTTAGTTACTATTAGGTAAAATGTTTCTATATATCCTTAAAAACCCCGCTATTTTATAAAAAACGGAAATCGGGAAAATAATAGCGACCGAATAGCGACGGAATTGGAAAATAATAGCGACCTAATTTCGGTCGTTATTCGGTCGGTAGTCGGTCGTTAACGAAAATAAAATGACGTCGTTTTGTGTCCTTCATTTATTACTATACAAATAAACACCGTTATGTATTCCGTCGGTATTCGGTCATTAACTTCCGTCGGTATTCAGTCGTTATATATTTCGTCGATAAACGGTCGTTAATATCCGTCGGTATTCGGTCGTTAAGGGTGAACAAACCGACGACGTTTCAATTTGGTCAAGGAGACCGATGTGGCCGACGGATGAGCGACGGAATAACGACCGATTTGTTTTCGGTTTCTATTCGGTCGGTATTCCGTCGTTAAATTTGTGACCGAAAATTTTGGTCGCTAAAGTGGTCACTATTTAACTGTTTTCTTGTAGTGATTCAATTTCGCAACTCACTACTTCATTATATATTTGAATGATTGTAGAAGAATTCAATGGGATTGTCCAAATTTGATTTGGCACCAACAATGGAATTAATCACTCTTTTGCAATTTCATCATTTGTGAGAATTTTAAATGCACGGGTTCTTTTCTTTTCTTTATATAAAACTCGTTTTATTAGCATAACAAACATTATTGAACTTCAGTTTCTCTTATTTTTCTCTATATAAGGCTTTTACAATTATGAGACTTCAATTTCTTTTGTTTTAGTCTATATAAAGATTTTTGTCTATGTTGTATGTAAATTTTTTAACCTTTAACTTTGCTGTGTATTTATCTTTATTATCTTTTTATTAGTTTAGTTTGCTTCAAGAATTAAGTATCATTGCATTATGTATATTTGTATTCTTTTCAAAATTTAGTTTCAATGCTCATTGTATTATACTATTCTTACTGCATTATTTGTATTTTTTTGTCAATATAAATTTAGCTTGTGAGGCTCGTGAGCTTAGCTCGAGCTCACATTAAAATGTGAGTTGAGCGTGAGCTCAATGTTTGTGAGCTTTTTCGACGCTCAGCTTTCCAATTATATTAGTATTTTCTATTAGAGATAATATCTAAATTTATTGTTGAAAAGACTTTTAGTAATATCATTTAACTTTAAAAGAGTGTTTATGTTCTACCACTCTACGGGTGAAAATCCTCTTTCCCCATTCCTGTCCCCAACCAATCAGAATTTACTATATAAATATTTTTTCTAATTATATATACACAGTGTGAATTGTGATTGGCTGGGGACAGAGATGAGAATAGAAACGGGGACAGAGAATTTTTTGCCCCCCTCTACAATATTTTTGATTTTGTGTATTTGTCATCTACACAAAATCACAAATTTCTCTTTTTAGTATATTTTTTCTTGCACTTCTTTTGTCCTTTTTACATCTACAGAATTTTTGGAGTATTCCTCCTTTGGAGTGATGCAAAAAGATGGAATTCACTATACTAACCCCAAGAGGGTAAGTTTTGTAAACAAAAAGTTAGTTCAGATAATCCTTTTTCTTTTTTCCTTTTTAATTTTAATTATCTATAATATATTTCCGATTTCATAGATATCCTGAAAAAAGTTGTTAGGGTTTCGAATTTCAATAATTCGTATATCATTGTAACTTTGATAAGGAATCACCGCAATATTGCTTGGTTGGATAGTTGAAGCATAGCAAATGTAGTTTAACCATTCAATTTATGCATTTTATCATTTTGGGAGGTCGGTGGACTATCAAGATTTTATGATACAATAGTTATGCAACTAAATTTGCGTAAATTATCTATAGATTTCGAATCTATTATATTATAAATTGTCTATAGATTTAAATCTTACGCTTAAATTGTTTTTAAGAAAAAAGAAATTTCATTTTGAGATCTTATCATAAAACATTTCCCACGTGGATGGAGATCATAATTATGAGCTTTTCTCATATGAAGGACAAGAGAGATTATTATGATCCATTAATATTAAATATGAAGTAGAGTTGCATAACTTGGAAAGGAAGTGAAGTTTTAGGTGCAGATAAGAATAAACCACTCTCAAGTATCATCTACAAATAAGAATACATTGTTGAATTGAGAAACACATAGAGTCCTATTATTATTTTTATTTTTTTGTATTATCAAGTTTAGTGTAATTGGATTGAGATTTCATTTCAGAACCTTTACATTGTGGTTCATGAAAGTAAATTGTTTCTAAGAAAAGACATGTCACCCAAATGAAAAAACTTTTCAATGAAAAGTAATCAACAATTCATGATTGCTAGCGCTACATACTGAAAGAAATATTATGTACGGTTTACCAAAGAAATAGTGAATTTGTGTTCACTTGCAATTTATGGCCTAAGTTATGTTGCAAAATTGTAGATTGATGAATTTTGATTAATTAGTTGTGAGAAAACAATACCGAGAACAATCCCTTCATAAGTCAATAGTTTGTTCCTTTTTATTATTTTATCTTACCTATATGCAGGAGAGAATATTATTTGATTACTACCAACCAACGCAATAACTATTAAAAAATCAAGAGCATTAGAAATATTCGTTTACTTTTAAGTTTTTTTTTTTTTTTTCCTTTGGGTATTATTTCATTTATATTGTAGGATTTTAGCTAACTACAATCATGGTTAAATTTCTGGGCATTTAAGTTTTCTTCTATAAATAAAAAAAAATGTAAGTCATGCTTTTTTTTAAGGGTTAAAAGAAGTTTATTGTCAATGAGACGATACAAAATATTTTTTGTATATTTCATGTTTTCATTTGTTATAACTTTCATTCATTTTTCTCTAAATTCATGTGATAAAAGATAAAAAAAAATTATCTTTGTGCATAGCACGGGTCTTTTAGGCTAGTGTGTGTGTATATATATATATATATATATATATATATATCTGTGTGTGTGTGTGTGTGTGTGTGTCTTACCCTTTCCTTTTCTTTTTATTATTTTATTTAATTATTATTATGGTAACTCTCCCAAACCTATTAGGATTCCTAATTCAATTCCAATACCAAATCTAATTAAATTAATCCTCTAAGTGAATTACAACTAGGTCCCTCAATACGATACACGTACGAAATGCCCCTCATAAAACGTATCCAAAAGTAGCACGTAACATGTTATAAAAATAAATAGACACGCAATCACATAATCGCGCAAAATAAATTACGCCTACGCACTAAGTCACACACAAATAAATTACGCGCAAATAACACGTAGGTAAAAAAGTTACGAGTATCACATAAGTAGCCTAAATTAAATATATACGTTTTCTCTTTTATCCAATAGGCTGAGTAAACATATAGACTTTATCTTTAAAAATAAAACTATTTGTAATGGCATTTATATTTTTTTATAACAATAATGGCTCTTATGTTTAGTGATGCGCTTTAAAATTAAATATTTTCATCGCATACATAACATGCTAAGTGATGAAATTTAGAAATTTAGAACCAAGATCCAATTAATGCGGAAAAAGAATGTGGGGCTAACTTTCAAATTCTACATTAATTCTTAAGTCAATAATCTATCTAATCACAGATAAAAATATTATGACAACAAAACGTAAATAACTAAGTATTTATAGTAATAAAATCTTTACTTCCAAGTAAACTCTAAAAGATTTCGGAAACCCTAGATCTCTCTAAGATCTCACTACTTTCCTTGTATTTGATCCTTTTAAATTTTCTCAGAATCTAGTAGTTTTTTAATAGGCGCATGATTCCTAATTCACAGGAAACCTTAAACCGCCTCTAGCTACTTGCCCGGGACCACTCAAGCATGATTAGGCAAATGAACATGGGTGATTTTACTTTTATACCCTTATATTTTCAGTCACAAGCTCGGTTAACATGTTTAATTAGGCCGAAAACAACCGAGAAAAGTTGTCACAATCCGTGCTCGGGTGATGACAATGCAATACCTCATATGCCAGTGAGACACCGAACCAAAGTAGACATGATAAGGCCCATTATACCATTACTAAAAGGAGACTAAATGTCTTACACAATATCAGAGTAATTATATAAGTCCAACATAAAAGTAAAGTGTGAGTTATACTGTATGTTATTACACCTAAAGTTCAAAGGAGAAACAACTAATAGTTCATCTATTGCATAAAATTCATTGTGAATCACTCATTGTAATCCTCATCACAGGCTTCCTCGTACACATCATCAGGTACCTCATCATCTGCAAGTAAGTAAAGTAAATACGTGAGCTATGAAGCTCAGTAAGCATCAACACACTTGAGATGAAACATCAAATAAGACACAAATACATTTTCTTGACTTCCCAAAAATAGAGTGTGAAAACATGCAAGTTTAGGTTCCTTAGTACATCATAATGTACACATTAAAAACCTCACAAAATAACCTTTATAAAACACTAGAAGGAACCAGAACAAAATAGAAATAAGAAAGACCAAAATGCCATTCGGTCGACCTGAACAGGAGATCCGATCGACCAAATAGTCATCCGAGAGCATGACAGAAGCATCATCTAAAAGTTCGGTCGACCAGACAGAGCACACCAGTCGACCGAATCTCTCTCCGGATGAATGGTTCATTACTTCGGTCGACCTGAAAAGACCTTTAACTCGTCTAACTGGTCTAAGTAGTTTTTTTCAAAGGACTAGCATATGATCTGGTTGACCGAGATTCATTCAGGACCATTTTCAGTGTTAATTAACAAAGAAAAAGTGCATTTGTGCACTTCTCAAATCCCAGCACCCAAAATAACTCAATTTCGACCCAAATGCACATATAACAATAATATCAAAACAAGAACAAGTAAGCTATAAACTGTACTCCTCGAATTCAACATCTATACATCGGAAATGGAACACAAACAACATGTGTTGCTCATCCCAACATACGGACATACACAACATTAGACTCTTCGAATAAGATTCATGTTATGACTCAACAAATTACACGACCGAACTCAATCATCTGTTAACAACTCTAAATCAATTACTACAATTGTCCTCAACTTATAGCCCAGAAGGGAAAGGCATTAAGAATGCAATACATGGACTCTACAACGACCGTTTATTGTCCCTAATTTATAATCCCAATTATGAGCGGGCTCATGGCTTTAACACATCAATCGTGAACTCCCGGGGTTCAACAACAACACACACGTGCAAGAGAATGAACCCGAGGTTCACACTTTGTTTTCAGATTTTTCTCTCTTCTTCTTTTCTTTCTTTTTTCTTTAACTTATTTTTCCTCTAACCACTCTTGTTTTTCTAGCACTAACCACCAAGAGATCCAACTTTTCAAAATGTGATAAATAGCCCACAATGTTTTTAATTATGTACCCTTAAATCCTCCAACACTTAATACAATATAAAAGTCACCCTCAACAATTAATGTAACACATATAACACATAATAATCATATAACACATAACACATAAAATAAATTAGCATGCTTTTATTTAATATAAAAAGGTCCAGGTTATCACAAAAGTAGTGACAAATTATTTTTAGTCAAATATAAATACTAGGGTGGTATATTTAGCCAAAAATAATTGATTGACAAAAACCGCAAAACGTAAAAATAGTTTAGTGACTCAAATAGCTATGAATTCATATTGCTTATTTACGTAGTGTTCCTTTTATAAAGTAAAATAGTAAAAGTGATCCTATAAAAAAATTTAAGTTCCCAAAGAGTTTAAAAATTCATAAAGAATTTAATAAAACTATGTCCCATTTTAATAGTTTATCTACAGTTTCAATATTAATTTTACTAATCATTCTTATGTCTACCCTTATTTATTTTTTGTAGGTTTAAGTAAGACTTAAAAAATATGTATATTCTCAATGTCACATTCCTAAAAGTGTAAGGGTATTTGATTGTTTAAATTATAAATGCATAAATTTAATAATTTCTTAATACATGTATTTTTTGAACTGGGACAACTAAAATGGAAGGGATAGAGTAATTTTTTATATTTTTTTTTAAAAACGGACTAAGTATAAGAAATTTACGGTCTAAAGTTTTCATTCATTACAACTAATAAGTAAGAAAAATATGGTAAATTTATAATTCTTGAGGAATAGGACTTTGATTATCTTCTCTACTTCATTTGTGAAAAAGATATCAATATATAAGTATGGCAAAAACATTAAAGTAAAAGAAGAATTTATAGTGTTTTTGGTGAACTTCTAGTACCATGAGATAAAGAAAATTAGAGATTGAGTGTGAATAGAGTATGGAAGAAAATATTAGAGAAATCGTGGATTAAGGAAGAAAATATTTGAGAGAGAAATTAATGGAGAGATGTTAATATTGACCAAAAGAATAACTTAGTTATTTGAAGAAAATTACTTTGGAATGAGAAAATCTGCCTTCGCAATATCATTAGTTTTCTTATTAAGGTCAAAATTCCCAATTACATATAAAGGATAACATAGTGTTATTAATTTAAAGAGATATTTAATTCATAGTTAATTAGATTAAAGAAATGGGAATCAGAATAGCCAAGTGGTAAGGCTATTCCATCATAGGGGTAAGACCCTATGATCGATTCATGTATCTCCTCTCCCATAAAAAAGAAAAAAAAGAAATTAGATTAAAGATTGATTTTTAAAATTCTTTTTTTTTAAATATATATATATATATATATATATCTTGCAATGAAATCGAAAGCGAAAAGATTAAGGAGTTAAGAGTTGGATCTCAAATCCACTTTGAAATAGGATTTTCATGATATTTATATAAGATAGCTTAATTTTGAGGCTCAGCAATATTCACAAGAGAAGATCATCAAATCCAATAAGAATAACATGTCAGAACTGCCTGAAGGAATTATACATCTCATACATTCTTTCCAATAGCCCAGTGGGGCATTGGCCGGCCGGCCCGTGACCGAGAGGTCCCGGGTTCGATATCCTCCCCAAGCATGGGGTAAGCTTTAATTGTCTCCCTTCTAAGGTACTATTTTCCTCTTATGAGGTGTTTTTCACCGCTTTGCGGTTGGTTCTCTCCCCTTTGGGATTCCGCCCTCGAGCGTTAAAAAAAAATACATTATTTCCTCAAATTAGATGAAAGAATGAAAGCAAGCATTTTGTGTAAGTCATGGTTGAGTGCATGCATGACGTGATGGATTAAGGATTACTAATTAGGTGGACTCTTAAGTAAGTTAAGAATTAGTAAGTAGGTGAATTATTAATTATGTGAACTCCTAATCATTTTAGCTAAATGTTTACTATTCCTACATATATGTGTCTTCTATATTATTTGGAGTAGTAAGGTGAGGGAGAGCTAATGTGTTGGATAAATGTCCATTGTACTCTTGTTTTCCATTGTAATGAAAATATACGCTCGCTTTACCCGTGGATGTTGGTCAGAACCACGTAAATCATTGTGTCCCTTTATTGATTTCCTTATTGATATTTGCTTGAGGGATAGAATTGTGAGGATTTATTTCCTAACAACTGGTATCAGAGCGAGATTCATAACAGAATATGAGTTGTTTTGGTTCATCAGTTTCGTTAGAGATTGGAGGAGGGTGTTGGATATAATCGAAATCGGTGTTAAGCTAAGGTGTTGATGTATCAGAATTTTGTAAGGTGTTGATACATCAGAATTTTGTGTTACTCTCCAGTGAAAGATCGACTAATTGTCAACTTTAGAGTTCTGTGCAATTCTAGCCATCGCCACTAGAAACCGTTAACACATGTGGAAAGATTTTTATGTAAGTCCTCCAAAGATGGAAGAGAAATCCATTAAAAATGGAAGAGATTCATCAAAGATGGAAGAGAGATCCTGTGACGACCCGTAATTTCGGATATCAATTTAAGGGTTAGTGTTATATTACTTTTTCACTTGACAGGGTCAAAAATGTATTTTAGATTTATTAGTAAGGGTAAAATGGTTCGAACAATAAATTGGTAATTTTATTGAAAAACAAGGGCATAATAGTAAAAATAACAAGTTGGTAATTTTATTGAAAGACAAGGGTAAAATAGTAATTCTAAAATTAGGACATAAAAGAAAATGAAAAGAAGAAGATATTTATCCAGTACTTGGGCGCCAAGGAAAATAAAGGAATAATTACAATAAAAGTCCCTAAATTATATGTTATTTGCATCAAAATTATATTTACATAAAAAGTCCCTACAAATCAAGGAATTACAAGGGAAGGGCCTTTCTACTCCTATAAAACAAGGAATTCTCTCCTCTCTCTCACATTTCTCTCTAAGTAAAGCTTTGCCTGAGACTTCCCTAAAAGGGAAATTCTCTAAACTCTCCCTACACCAAAACTCTCTCCCAGTCTATAGCCTTTGGTTAATATGCTCTGAATTATTCACAGTTGCCTAATATTGGATCGTCTGTGAATACTTTCATCAGAAAACCAAAGCTATACTACCCTACATATACAACTACCAACTACTTTCATTACAAGCAAAGAATCAAGTCCAAACAGGTACTTCAATCTGTTATTTTGATCCTGCACAATAAACGAATTTAGGTTAATCGGGCTCATGAAAGAATTGGATTATATTCTCTGAGACTGTCCTACACTCCGTAACCCACCCCACTGGTGGAGACTTTTTCTAATCGGACTTTTGCCGGTTAAGACGGGTGAACCAGAAGAATATAAGTCTAATTCTTAATTGATCCTAGACTAGAAAAGAGAAACATATATTTTGCATTATATTAAAAGTTAAATAGACAAATAGGAATATCCAGTCCTAATATTGGAAAGCGAACAAGAGCGTTTCGATATTAGAACTTGGAACCACTTATTATTCTTAACATTGAAAATATTATTCCTTATTCCCCTAATCATATTATTAGACCTATATTATTATCATGTTAAAATTCATAATCAACAATGTTCTTCTAGAGTCGGCTTTTTTTAATATCACTTCCCAACACAAAGTAATGTCCTGTGAAGTATTATCTGGTTACTCTTTGATTAAGTTAAATTCAACCCAAATTCTAAAACTACAGTTAAACCAAAATTTAGTAAATGGATCTTGAAGCCCTAAACCTAGAAAGATCTAGCAAAATCTTACCAAAAATAAATAACCATGCTACACTACTTTTTAGACAGAGAAAAGAGAATACCCAGAAACGCATAACACTTTACTGGTATCAGAAAATACAAATCAGAATAATAAACATTAAGTAATAAAACTGAAAAGAAAATTAAGGAAATAGAAATAAAAAGAAAAAGAATAGTTTTTACCCTTGCCGGAAAACCAAGTAGACGCCGGAGAAGAAAATGAGCGGAAGCGGTGGCGGAACGGTAGTGGCAGATCTGAGAGCCATAATTAAGAATATAAGAATTACAGTAATAATTATAATAGGAAGTAATAATAGTAGTAAAAACAGTGAAGAAAACTGAAATTTAGAGAATACATAATCTGAAATTTAAAGTAGAGAAATAATAATGATAAAAGTAATAAGTAATTACAGTAATAATAAGGATATTAGATAATAATAGTACTAGAAGAAAAAGTAAATCAGAAAAGAGATCACCTCGAAGGTGATCAGTGATGGAGCCGGCGACGGAGCAGCGGCAGCAGCGGTGGAGAAACAGAAGATCTGAGAAGAGAAAAACAAAATAAAACGAAAACCATTAATTATAGTGAAGAAAATAAAATAAAAAGAAAAACAGAGAAGAGGGGGATTTTGGGAGTAGTTACCGGAGAAGATGAAGGAGGCGGCGGAGGTGAAGGAACCGCAGGCGGCGCTGGAGGAAGATGGCGGCCGAGAGTTCCAGCGGCAGAAGGAGAGCAGAGAGGCGGAGGCGGAGAGAAGAGAGGAAGAAAAAGAAGAAAAAAAAAAAGAGAAAAAGAGGTGGGAGATGATAGCGGAAGTGGTGATGTGCGGCAGAGAAAAGAGGAGGGAAAGGAAAAGGAGAGAAAATGAAATTAAAGAAAGGAGGAGAAGAAGAAGAATGATGAAGAAAGAAAGAGAAGAACAAAGAAGAAAGAGGGCGGCGGTGTGGTGGAGGAGCCGTCGGAGAAGGAGGAGAGGGGAAAGGAGGCGGCCAAGAGGAGAGAAAGAAGAAGAAGAAAAATGAAATATTAGGTTTAGAGTTCTCTTAAGAGAGTTTATATACCCAGGACTAAATGAGTAATTAAAATATTAGCACATAAGTCCTATAAAACAATGAACAAATCTTAAATGGTTTACTCTATATTTTTAATGTTCAAATTAGACCAGAAAGATAAAAGAAAATAATTCTGAAAATAATTAAACCTATTCGGAATCTGATAAAACTTTTAGAAATTACGTTTTGGTCCCAATAGTTTTATATTTCACTCTTAAGGCCCGTTTAAACTTATGAATTACTTCGGGAAAATTTATAAGACTAATAATAGCATATATGATATAATTATGTCTTCGAAAGCGTAGAAATGTCATAGGATAAATATTTGCAATTTAGTCCCTAAACTTTAGGAATTTACCAAAAGACCCCAAAAGCCTAGAAACTTAATTTGAAATATGTTTAGACATATTAAGGCTTGCATGGATTTAATTTTATAAGTATTTCCTAAATAGTTGGTATTTGCACAATAGGTACAGATCTTGAGGAAAGTACGAACGATAAGAGGCTAAGGTGAGTTCCCTCTCAAAACCGGAGAACTTGGTTTTATAAAGGTGTTTTATGGAAATTGTTTATAAATGAAAAGTTACGATATTTCTAAAATAAAATGCTGGAAAATGTTTCTGAAAAGTATTTCTTGGAAAATATTTTTGAAAAGAGTTCTGAAAAGAGAAATTGTTTACAAACTGTTTCATAAATAAAGAGGTACCAGCTAAAAGTTATTCTTGGTTAAATGTAATGTTATCGCTGGTATAATATTGGAATTCTGGTTTTCTGGTTCTATCGGTGGGGGCTTGCACTGTACGAGGCTAGTCACCCGTACGAGGGCATCTCGAACCATCGATAGTTCGGTTATGTTCAAACGGGATCCCGGGCCTGTTGGAATCAGTAGGGGCGGGGAAAGCATCGGGCGGACCGCTATCCTCTGTGAGCCTTCAGTGTCTAAAGGTTTGGGCGATATGTATCTCGAGTCAGGAGGTTGGCTCCGGAACATGAGCCTGTGGACTTGGACTGGCGGGTACCCCAGTTCTAAGAGTCACAAATAGGTAAGGGGTTGTGGTTGAAAATCGTGAACACGTCTGGTGTAAGGCTGGTAATAACCAAAGGGTTAATGACTTGGCCGGTCAGGTGCCCTTTTTATATGTTACCCGGAATGGTCTTTTTATTCCGGTGGATATTTCTGAACTTAAATGAATGAGCATTCCAGTTAAAGCAAATGTTTTTCTAAAACTAAATAATTTCTAATTGGTTTTGGAAGAAGATAAAGTAAATGGTTTGCTAAAGAAAAATATTCCTGAATAAAGAAAGTTTCTCCGTGTCTTCAAAATAAAATGTTTGCGAAATAAAATGAATTTTAAATCACTGGCACTCACTTCACTGGGGACTCACTGGGCTATTTATAGCTCACCCTTTCTCTGTTTTCTGTTTTAGTTTTGCAGGATTAAACAGTTAAAACAAGATCATTGTAAGACATAGAGTTGAGACCCAAGGTTAGAAGAAATTGGTATCAGAGTTGCGCAGCGAAAGCTTGGGATTAGAAATTTGCACATTGGGATTCAATCGAGGACCGGGGTCAACTTTGAAGACACAGAATAGAATATAGAATAGTTTAGAAAAAAAAATTCCCACTTGTATTTCTTAATAAATCCGCATGTAATTGTAAAAGATAGAACCCAGTGCCAAGAGGCACGCGGCATACCCGACCCGAGAGGGACGGGGTGTCACAGATCCAATATTGGGGGTTGAGCATACTTTACGACAGAGGTTTGGCAGAAAAACTACTTTAGAAAAACTACTCAATAATGTCTTTGGTTTTCTGATGAAAGTATTCACAGAAGATCCAATATTAGGCAACTGTGAATAATTCAGAGCATATTAACCAAAGACTATAGACTGGAAGAGAGTTTTGTATAAGTGAGGAAGAGAGATCTTAGGGAGAGTTTTTCCCTAAGGAATGGTGCAAGTAAAAGTTTAGGCCAAAGGCCTCTATTTATAGTTGTAGGAAAGCCTTTGGTGGCAATTTCTTGATTTGTAAGGACCTATTATGTAAATACAATTTTTGATGTAAATAACATGTAATTCAGGGACTTTTGATGTAATTATTTCTTATGGATAAGTATGACTTATTTCATTTTCTTTTATTTCTTAAGTATAAAATTACTATTATGCCCTTGTCTTTTAATAAAATTACCAATTTATTGTTTGGACTATTTTACCCTTGCTATTTAATTAAAAAAGACACTTTTAACCTTATCAAGTGAAAAATTAATATAATACTAACCTTTAAATTGATACCCGAAATTATGGGTCGTCACAGTAGGGGTGGAGTGGGTTTCGATGGACGGAGGAGGAGTGGGGTGGGAGTGTGGGGTTGTTGGTGGTGGGGGTGAGAGATGACGAAGGAAGATGGAGTATGGGTGGGTGTGGTGTCCGTGGACGGTGGGTTGATTCGGGTTTTGTGATTCGAGCAGGTTTTGTGACGGGTTGCCCCATAGACTCGCTTTCACAATGGACAAAAATACCCTTGATTGTTATCACGTGTGAACTGCACGTGTGAGGATTTTGGCCTGAATCGTCACCGGATTCACTAATTGGACAGTTATAGTGGCCCGTAAAAAGATAGCGCTATAAATAGCCTAATAAAAAGATAGTGTCATTAACGGTGGCACGTAAATAGATATATGTTACAAAGAGCAGTTTTCTCTATCTTTAAATGAAGTAGATTTTCAGACCATGTTTTTTACAGTCCAAATGGAAAACTTACATGTGACAATATAAGCATTGATTACTCTCCAAAATGTAATGCCCCGTTAGCTAATAACATAAATTGAAGCCTTAGTCATAGTAGTTTAGCTATTGAATAGCTATATATATATATATATATATATATATATATATATATATATATATATATATATATATATATATATATATATATATATTGTTCTACCCGTTTGATAGTCCAAATGTTAATCTTATTTTGAGAAAATTTTGAAGTTGAAATGTTAAAAGGAGGGAGTAGTATTTTGAAATGTGATCATAATAAATGGAAAATTTCCATATTATAATGGAAGGGTTAGAAACAAAAAGAAAAAAGTCAAAACTAATAGTTAGGGCTAAAAGCCACTATACCGGAAGCTGAATAGAATAGGTACTCATTTACTGGTCAAATTCCTACAATAATTTTTTTCCCATGGATTTCAATCAATGGAGCACTTTTTCTGTTTTCTTATTGATTTGGTTCATTTCAATTTGCTGTTTTTCTTTTAATAAATTTGGGATATCTTTTATTATAAAGTTATTTGGGGATTTTTTTTTGTTGCATGCAAGATTCTATGATCTGTATTGATCTTGGAGTTGCATGGCCGTTTGTTTGATTTGGATTTGTTTCTTCACTCACAAAATGTGAATTTAGCCGTGAATCGAGAACGAAATATAAACTGCAAGGTGTTTGGAACGAGAAGAGACTCGAGCACATTGATTGACAAGCAATCGTATAAAGGTAGAAACATTGCTAATTTTATATTTTGAATATTAGACTATTAAATTTATGTAATTTTTAAGATAAGGTTTATTTTTATTCTTAATTTTTATGTAAATGTTTTAAAGGACATAAGAAGACGAAAAAAAACTTACATATGGGGACTCCAAGTACAAACTAATTGTTTTATTAGAAATATAGAAATTGATCAATGTCGCACCGTGTAACCCGGGTGATGACATGACAGTGTCTCATTGGTGAACGAGACACCAAAACTCACAACAGAGTTACTAAAAGGAAATTTATTATGATTAATAATCCAAAACAAGAGTTAAACAACGGAAATAAAGATACTACAAAAGAAATCGTTCAACATTACATAAATGGAAATACTCTTAAGCGTTTAAATAAAATAACTAGTGTTCACTATCATTCTTCTAAGGTGTATCATATTAGGATCACTCAGCGTATTCCCTTTCCCAAGCATCGTCACCATGGTATGGGTCAGCATCTAGATCATCTGCAAAATAAGAAAGCGAATGGACTGAACTTCAGGGCTCAATAAAGTCCATACAACCCCTGGGATGAAGTAACAAATAGACATAAAACAGTTTTCCGTTTCCCAAAATACCCCTTTAGAAAATACACTTGACACGACAGACACACACTATAAATCATTGTAGACACATTGACACTACACTGCACAAGTCCCACAGAACACTGAACACGAACACTGAAAAGACACAGTTGAAAAACTACACAGCACAGCTTGCAGACGAAGCATCGTCCGCAGAAAACCTCACAAAACCCCGGACGAAGGGAACCGTCTCCACCTATCGACCACAGGCACCCGCAAACAAAGGGATCGTCCGTGGTAAGACAGTAGCTATTGTCTTTCTGCGGACGAATGGTAGGACAATGGGATCGTCCGCAACCTGCGAATTTCAGAAAAACAAGTGCAAAATCCGTGCACAACTGCAACATTTCTGCACTAATATTTCCCAACCCAAAAAAAATCATTTGGACACTATACCAAGTAGCAAATAATAACCAAAACAAGAACAACAAGTAGTAAGAATAACAAGAAGTAAGCAAATAACCATATTCTTCACATCTAAGTACTTACACAACCGAATGCACGACAAACACGTATGCTCTGCTCATCCGGTACACACGATTATACACATTGCTTAGACACCACGAACATAGCTATCGCTGTGACACGACTTCCCACAATTCGAGCTCAATCGTCTATTCTCTACTAAACAACAATAACTGTGACGACCCTAACGATGACCAAGTTAGGACGCCCCACAAAGTTCAACACATGGGTTCAGTTTCACCCCCCGAACGAACGCGTCCATAATTTTAAGGATCCATTCTACATTGCATCATCATCCATCACCATTGACTCCACAAAACCGTTACAGTCCTAATGATTTTTCCTCATTAGGTGAAAGTTCATTTTTTCCCACAATACACATGATCTCCAGGGATCAACTCATTTATCGAGATATAATAAATTCAACACTCCTCTCACCTCGAGGTGAGAGTCAATGTGTCACCTTCATGCGCCACGCTTCTTGGGTTGTACATGAACAATTAGAGCCTACTTGAGAAAAGACACCTTAAAAAGAAACTTGAGACCTTTGTGATGCCTGATTCAGAATGGGAGCCTTATACGTTGCATTGGAAGACTTTCTCTGAGACTCCACACTGGAAGTGCTATTAAAGAGGAGAAGTAGACGTAAAGAACAAAAATTGTTAATTTATAATGACATTTTTTACAGTATTATAAATTTTTGGACGTGTGTTACATTTATATTCAATAGGTATCTTCTACTGATGAACATCTTTTGAAGAAAAATGTAATATCATTAATCGTTATGAAGAATTACATTAGGGAGGTGGAATTCCAAAGGATCCCCTACCCTTTGAAAAGAAGCCAAAGCATTACTTGGCTTATGAGCATAGCAAATTCTAAAAAACATATATCCTAAGATAAGCGGTACTATGCCCTTACAAACCGACTTTATAACCCAAGAAACAAAAACGGGGTCACATTCAAACCAGATGTCTACCACAAGTGCCAGAGTTCTTGTATGCAAACTTTCAAAATCCATAAAAATAGGAGGCGAAATCAACTGAAAACTGCATTGTGTAGTGAGCCAGCGACCACGCCAGATACGAACCGAACGTCCGCTCCCGATCCTCCATTCGAAGCCATGCTGCAACAATTTTCTACCTCGAGAGATACTTCTCCAAGTTTGAAATGGTCGCCCCCATTGTTTGTTTACATAAAAACTTGAAACAAATCCTAATTTATAACATGAAATAAAACCTAATACTAGCATGACATATATCATGAAGACTATAACTAAATTTATTCTGAAAAAGGAAAAACTACTAAAAAAGCGAGCCATTATGAGGCGCGCTAAGTTTTGAATTGTCCAAGAGTTGTTAAGTCTCGGACCATTCCAGATCAAACAACTCATGGACCTTGGTGGGGCCGACATGCGACCTCCACCTTACTCTGTTTATTGGCAGGAGCACTCGTTGACGAATCAATACAAGTAGCAAACAAATTTTCAGAAAAATCATCACCGTCCCAAACAGGTTTGTGCTTCAAATTTGGTGAGTATTGGAAATATGAAGAGCCTGACTGGATCACCAGTATTTTTGGCCTATGAGCAAGCCGAAAGCAAATTTCCATTTCTGTTGGGCCATCATGGCTGACAGTATTGAAATTGCTTAAAAACTTTGTGCCAACTGCTAATGGGTTCAGTGTTAGTGCCCGGCCCAAGAAGCTCCAATCTAATGAAGCCAATCCCATTTCAACATTGTCTGACCCAATAAGGGACTGAACCAAGAATGAAAAACCCAGCCCCCAACCCAGGTAGACACCACACGGAGCCCCGATGTCCCCCGGGTTAGACCTCACTTCTACAACCCAGTAGCTGGTATTTCCATCTCTGGCGACCTGCACACGGGCCGATGATCGGAGATCAACATCCTTCCCCTTCATCTCCGATCCTTCGTCTTCAAATAGAAAGAAAATCCTTGACGCCGACCAAACTCCGCAGTCTTCATCCCTCCTTGTAGCTCCTCCTTGTCCAGCCGACTCAAATTGTATAATTCTCCTGTCTCTTTTCCTCCAGAAACAAAATCCATATCCAATCTCTCAATTACACCTCATTCCACATTTTCCTCTATGTTTGGAGTATCCCGCACAACAACACCATGAGTATTGTCACACATTACCATCCACACTCTGTGACCGCCATCGGAGATGACAACTTCAGCACCGTCATTTTGTTTATAGAGAACTCGACACCGAGAAAGCCCTAAGTTTTTTTATAAACACCAGGGAGATACTCCAACTTAATCGGAGAGGATATTTTGAGAGGATTACTCTCACAATCAAAGCTAACAGACAAAACTTCACCGGTGAAATTTGCCTTGATTCGCCAAGAAGAAATACTCCCACGGGGAGAGAGAAATTGTCATGGTGACAAAGGATTGATAGCACAGAGAGAGTTCTCTGGTCCTTAGCCATGACAGTACAGTTTGAGCGTATCGGACTGACACGCCGGAGAAAGGGATTTACAGGGAGACAAGCCGCATGGCGGTTAGGGCTTTAGAGAGCTTTTTTAGATATGTACTGATGAACATCTACACTAAGACATTTAAACGTATTTTAAACAATAGGTGTTCGGTCAAGAAAATCTCGGCAGCCGAATTTTTTATCCGACAATAAAAAAATGTTCTGAATTTAACTTTTCGACGTTATAGGTGCGACACATTTGATGATGGAGGGTATGACTAGAAAGGACATAATAGTCATTTTATCACATTTTGCTCTGACACGATGATAAATAGGGGTGTCAATCGAGCTATCTGAGCTGAGCTTGGCATAGCTCACGCTCAGCTCACATAAAAATTGAAAAGCTCACGCTCAAACTCAGCCCGGAAAAGCTCATAAACCTTGAGCTCACGCTCAGCTCACATTTTAACACGAGCTCGAGCTTAGCTCACGAGCTTCCCAAGCTCATTTATATCAACGAAAAAAACAAAAATCCTGTCTCAAGAATAGTATAATACAATGAGCCTTAAAATTAAATTTGGACAAGAATACAAAAAAGAAGCAAAAGAGACAAAACGACATAAATATAGAATATGATTTGGATTAATTGTCGATTGATGCAGTAGCATAATACAATTAGAAAGAAAGAGCCAAATTTTACCTTGTAAA
Organism: Vinca minor; assembly: GCA_026122235.1. Classification (NCBI taxonomy): domain Eukaryota; kingdom Viridiplantae; phylum Streptophyta; class Magnoliopsida; order Gentianales; family Apocynaceae; genus Vinca; species Vinca minor. Next base: position 6,098,741 of record JAOCZM010000289.1, on the reverse strand, counting down.
CATGTTGAAGACAGAATAAGGATGACTGATGATGGTGATGGAAGATGATGAGTCGGTCTCGGTGAATACTGAATAGGGTTTTGTGAAGGAGAGAATAATTAAATTGTGGTATTGAGTATTGAGTTTATCAATATATTATAACAATATTATTATTATTATTATATATATATATATAATATTTTAATTATATAATTAATCTTATTCGGGTTCGAGCTTTTATCGGGCTGAGCGGGGTCAAGCTCACGCTCAGCTCACATAAGAAGCGAGCTTGAATATTAAGCTCACGCTCATCTCGCGCTCACATAACCTCAGCTCACGCTCACATTTTTTCGAGCTATGTGAGTCGGGTTCGGGCCGGCCCGAACCCGTTGACACCCCTAATGATAAATGCTCTGTCAATATCACCAACCTACTATAATAAGTAGGGATGACAATGGGGCGGGTGGGGCGAAGATCATGGTCTCCAGCTCTAACCCCGCTTCCTCCACATGATCCCATCCCATCCCAGCTCCGCTATTGAAGATGGATGGGGACCCCGTCCTCGGATCAAGCGGGGTACCACCTCCAACGGGGGAAAATGGAGATTTTTTTCCTTTCAAATTTTGGCTTTCGGCCAACTCCGACTAGAGAAATTAAGTGAACTTTAAACAAAAATCTGCCATAAATACAACATTTAAAAAAAAACATAGAATTGTGGACAAATAATATATAATACATGTTAAACGAAATAGCACTACTAAAAAAAATACTAGTTTGCTCCCTACAAAGATGGTTTCCTAAATGTTTAAAAACTAGAGGAGTCTCGAATGAGATTGAGATTTTCGGTATCTTTCCATTTTGACCTTTTTTTGTTGTATTTTTAGGTATTTTATGTGTTTTTCTATTTGTATTTAGTATTTTAAGTGGGATAGCCGCGCCGGGCCAGGGTGCGGTCGAGATATCATCTCTCCCTGCCATCGGCCGCGACCCCGATAGCGGGAGCCAGTGGCGGAACCAATATTTAAGTTTAGGGGGGCCGAAGTAGAAAAAATTGAAAATTCTTGGGGGGCATTTTTTTTTTAAAAAAAACTCTTTTATTCTGAACCATTGGATATATATATACCTAATATATAAAAAAAATTGAAAATTCTTAGGGGGGCCAGGGCCCCTGCCCCTTCAATGCTACGCTACTGGCGGGGACAAAATTCATCCTCGCCTCCACCCTGTCTTCGATTTAAATTGGGAAATTTCCGCTCCAACTAGACCGGAGCGGGTCGGGTCTCCGATTTAGTGGGTCCATTGCCATTTATAATAATAAGGCTAGAATTTTTATTGCATCAAATTAATGTGGCGAGAATCACTTGTTGCATTCGGATAGATAAATTTATCTCCAAAATCAAATTAATGTTTCAAGTTTGAGATATAAATCTCCTCTAATAATCAATTTAAATTTTATGAATAAGACAAAAATCTCAAATATAAACTCAATTTCACTCTAAACAATTTTTTACTAAGAATATATATATACTAACACAAGTTTGCTCAATTGATAAAGATTTGACACGTCTTTATAATTGTCAAATGTTCAATTGCCGCTGCAGACGTGAGAACTGTGCTGGTTGGTGATCTGTAAGTACCTTTATAAACGAGAAAGCGATTATAGTCCTTAAAGTCTGACCAGAAGCGAACCCACCCAAATTTTGTATGATCAAAAATATATATATAATTTTTTTACTGTTTTGCACTACAGCTGAACCGACCCTCACTATAGTCCTCATTGGCAATTGAAACATGAAGGGGGTAATTTGTTGCTATTGAGAAGTTTAGGGGGTCCATAATCTTGGTGAAGAATGAGGTCTACTTTCCTCTCCTCCTCCACCCTTTTCTCCAACTATATACCCAGATTCAGGTTTTGCACTATTCAACCCAAAATCATGGCACAACAAGACAAATCTCCAGATAAATCATCGAAATATCAGAGAACAATAACTCCTAAAGTTGAGAAATTCCAACAACTCTTGCATTCTGAACCCACAACTGGTATTGAATTTTTCTAATTCAATTTCATTTCAAGAATCTTGTTGGGTTTTTTTTATTATTAAGTCAGATGTGGACATTTAATTCGGGACGGGGAGTATATATTTTTTTTATCAGTTTATTTGATGATGTTGTAGATGGTTGGGAGAAGTGTTGGGAAAAAGGATTGACACCATGGGACTTGGGACGGCCTACCCCAGTTCTTGTTCACCTTCATGAAACTGGTGCCCTTCATAAAGGCAGGGCTTTGATCCCTGGTTGTGGCACTGTAAGTATTTGTTTATTTATATGGGTTGCTGTTAATAGAGCTGTGTCAGTCATAAGTTAATTAGACAAATGCCTAAAAAGAAAGTCCCCCGATTTTATTTTATTTTTTTAACTAAAATTTTACTTCAAATAAAAAAATAAAAATAGAGAGGTTATATATAATTGCATACCACCCATTGCTTAGTAAACATAAGCCTAGCCTAAGCCAATCCAGAATCACTTTTTTTTTAAGCTCGGCTGGGCAGTTGTCCCATTAAGGGGGAGAGAGGTGCCTCACAAGAGGAGGAAGTAGCCCTAGAAAAGAGAGATTAAAGCTTGGCCCATGTACAGGGACGGTATCGAATCCGCGATCCCACGGTTGTGGGCAGATGCCTGCCCCACTGGACTAGGACACCCTTGATAATCCAGAATCACTTTAAGAGTATAAAAAAACTCAATGCTTTCAATCTTTCACCATTTTCATTCCTGAAATTTTGAAGCCAAATTCCTGAAGTCATTCACAAGAAAATACAATTTGATGAAAGTGATGTTGATGAGATTAGTTTTACAACTACAAAATATTTTGAAGTTGAGTACTTTAAATATATAATGGATCACTCCATGACTTCCATTGAAACTACTGCAAATGGCGATAAAAAAATGGCATTATTTCAACCACTTATAGATTATGAAAAAGTTTTTGAGTTTTTATTTGATGTAAACAAGTTAAAAGCTTTAAAGGAGGATGAATTAAAAAACTCTTGTCTTAACCTTGAAAATTCTTTTAAATTTAATTAACATTCAGATGTTGATGGATTTGATTTATTTTCATAATTAAAGTGTTGAAAGAACCTTTAATGTAGAAATTAATACTTCAATTGATGTACTAAATTACATTAAAAAAATAGATTTTTTTTCCAAATGCGTGTATTATTTATAAAATTTTATTAACCATACCTGTGAGGTGCTTATGTTGAAAGAGAACCTCTTGAATATAAAACATTTAAAAGTAATTTTGCAACCGAAAAATCAAGAAAATTAAAATAATTTAAAATTTTCAAAATATTTTTCTAATATAAGCCTCCGATAAAAGTTTGCCTCAACCCCGTGTTTCATTCACACAGCCCTGGCTGTTAATTGAGTAAATATGTATGGTTTGTGAATAATAATGGGAGAGCAAGATTGTGGTACTCTGTGCTTAAAGTATTTTTGGAAAAAGGAAGGAAGTGCTTTCTAGTTTATAAACAACTCAAGGCTAGTAGAATATGTACAAATTTGGTGTTTTAACCAAATAATGGGTTGAAAGCTGCAAACTTGAGCTTTTAAAGAAGTGAATTTGATGGTTAAGGAGAGTTTTTTCCGAGCGATACTAAATCTTAGTCCATTTATTGAAATCCAATTTTCTAGTTTCTATTGTGCTTTGATCCTTGATTAATTAACTAAAATTTACTCAGTTCATATATTCGTGTACTATGAAATTTACAACGGAAAAGATAGTTTTTGGAGGAAGAACTCTGTTGCGCTTTAGCTTCGTTAAGTGGTGGCATCTTGCTCAACACAAAGAAAAGGATGAACCATTTATTGGTTATCCATTCTCTTTATGTACTGTTGGTTTGCTCCTTGGTTTTCGTTTACCTAAGTTTTCTTGTAGGTTATTTATGTTAGTATCAGTATCCTGAAATTAGTATCAGCCAGCATAGACAGAAATAGTTTTACTGCATCATATGCCAGATGCTTATTTCCGATTCTTCATATTCGTTTTATGTTTTCTAGAACAAGGGTCGGGGATAGTGGTAAATGCCTGCTTATATATATATTGGTTAACTTTTATTTACTTAATACTTCCTTTCCCTCCGTCTCTCTTGGCTATAACAGTGCGCTTTCGCATGTGACAGGGCTATGATGTTGTTGCCATTGCATGCCCTGAACGGTTTGTTGTTGGCTTGGATATATCAGAAAGTGCTATAAAGAAAGCCAAAGAGGTAATCGCTGATTTCGGAATATTTAATTTATCCTCTCATTAAGTCATTTCATGTGCCACCAATGTAAAAAACCTAGTGATCCTTATGTTGGATAAAAACAATTGTAACTGGATAAAAGGTAGATGGAACTTCTTAATGAAAATATATTTTTTACAAGCTATTTCGGGACTCAGAGGCTTGTTCTATTATTTTAGCAGTAGTTTTTATTTGTATTCTCATCTTACATGAAAATGTTTGGTCAATTTGTGAACATCAAGGCAGTTGTCGTCGTCCTCATCGAATGCAGATTATTTTACGTTCTTAAAGACAGACTTCTTCACATGGTACCCAACTGAATTGTTTGATCTCATTTTCGACTACACGTGAGTGTGCCATGACCTTCAATTTCATTATGCAGAAAAGAAATTTTATTGTCAATGACATCTGAATTAAGAAAAATGGACTTTGCAGATTCTTCTGTGCTGTTGAACCAGATATTAGATCAGCTTGGGCGATGAAAATGAAAGATCTTCTGAAACCAGATGGAGAGCTTATAACTTTGATATTCCCGGTTCGCATCCTCCTCCTTTTTCCGGTCTTCCATATTCCCCTTTAAATGATTTTAACTATATAAGCAGTTAAGAATCGTGAACTGCAAAATTATTTAGATTCTTAAAATGCAGTTAGTCTCTGAGTTATCTACCTAGAGGTTGTCGTGAAAAATTCTCTCTCTTTATGTAGACGAGCGATCATGAAGGCGGCCCTCCATATAAAGTATCCGTTTCAGAGTAATTACCTTCCTTTAACACAACGTTTTTTTTTATCGCATTTACATCCAATTGTTGCTATCAGATTTGGCAAAATCTTAGATTTTTGTGAATTGTGTGCATGACTACTAGTGATTGTTGATGCAGTTATGAAGAAGTATTACACCCAATGGGTTTCAAAGCAGTATCTGTTGTTGAAAATGAACTAGCTGTTGCAAGTCGCAAGGTAATGATTTCATTCCTAATACTCCCTTTATTCCATAATATAAGTCGTTTATAACATGTAGCTAAAATTAAGGAAGCAAAATATCAATATTACTCTCTTAAATCGGTCTTTATATAGGCACGACTTATAATATGGAATAGGGGTAGTATTTGTTTTCAGCCTAAAGAATCTGATCATTTGGATGTTCTGATCCTAGTTTATGATTGTTGTATATATAAGTACTGCTGTCTGCATTTTTTCTTTTTCTTTTTTTGGTTGCAGGGTAAAGAGAAGCTGGCAAAGTGGAAAAAGTCATTCAAATTATCCTCTTTGTGATCATCATTGTTTAATAAAATAGTACTCCCTCCATTCCCTATTAATTGTCGTTTAGGAGATATCTAGGTATCCTAATTAATTGTCGTTTAAGGTTCTTTTATTAGTTGTCAACAATTTATTCCAATTATACCCTTAATATTTTCCTTTTTTTTTTCTTTATGACGTAGAAGTGAGAGAGAGAGAGAGAGGGAGGGTGGGGTAATATTGGAAGTTTAGGTGGAAATGACAACTTCCTTAATTTTCTCAAATTGTCTAAAGAGTCTTATATTTAGGAATGGAGGGAGTACATAATACATGGAAGGGAACTTCAATAAATTTGATTATTTGATTATTCAATCTTTATTTTTATCTCAAGGTCCATAGCCTAACCCAAAGGTCTGCTCACGATCGTGAGTTCGATACCCTCCCTATACATCGGGCATGCTTTAAATTTCCCTTTCTAGAATTCTCTCCTCATCTTGTGAGGCACTTCTATCTCCCCTTCATAGGGCAACCGTCCAGCCGGGGCTTAAAAAAAAAAATCTTTATTTTTTGTCGTGCCGATTTCTTAATTTCTCTTTGACTTGGGAGACTTTCTTTATACATTCATATGGATTCTTACGTGACGACAAGATATAAGCCTTGTAAGAGGTCCTAATTGTGTCACCAGAGCAGTTCCTAGAAGCCGGTTGACAACTTTTACTTTCCATATTGGCTTGAATCTAGTTTGTCTAAAGCCATTTTGACTCTTCTTGTATCTTAAACTAGGTTTCATTGTATTTCTATATTTTTTTTAATTCATATCTCTCATGTTTTCTATCTTGCTTGTTACTTAGAGATATGACTGAAACTGGAAAACTATGTTAATGAGCTCTAGATGTATAGTTGCTTCTTGGTTGTAGACAACTGCATTGCTTAAACCTTTAAAAGTCATGGTGGTTGATACTAATTTGAAAACCTATATATAATATCTGTTAATGATTGTGGTGTCTAAAATCAAATGAGTGTTTAATATAACTAAAAAACATGAGAGGCAATTGCATAAAAGATTAGTGAGGAGCATTGCAAATCATCTATAAGAATGAATAATCACGATTACAACAACAAAATAAATTAGAATGAATCTTACATTTTCATTCAAAATCTAAGAATCAACACTCATTAAATCGTCATGTTTATGGGCATTGAAATTGTTGAAATTGTTCTATAATTTGGTTACTCGAAATAATATTCTCTTTTCTTGTTTGCATTTTCCAAGTTCATTGAGATGCACATATTCAAGTCTTGATTTCCCCATAATGCTTGTTTTGATGGTATTTTTTTTTTTTTAGGGAATGCATGACTGATTTTGGTTTATATAGTTGGTTATTTTCTTCAAATATTGAATCTAATTTATGATGCAAGACTTTAAGAATTCCTTTATACATGAATAAGAATTTCGTTTTTTCTTAGAACATTAAATCTACTTCATAATGCAAGCTTTTTACAATTCCTATATGCATTACTAAGAATCCAAAAATTCATTATGCATATTTTTTTTAATGTAAGCCTTTTAGAATTTCTATATACATGTTATTTTCTTAAAATATTAAAAATGTTTTATGATGGAAGACTTAGAATTCCTATATACATTAAATCTACTTCATTAAAAAAAGAAAACTATTGAACTTCTCCATTTAAAAAAAAAAAACCATTCAACTTTTTTATTTAAAAAAAAAAAAATCATTCAACTTCTTCATTTAAAAAGAACAAATTAACTTCTTCATTAAAAAAGAAAACCATTCAACTTATTCATTAAAAAAAACCATTGAACCTCTTCATTTAAATTCAATTAATTTATATTACATAATTTTTATATAATCTATAAATATGTAACTTTAGAACGAAGATGAAGATTATATCTAAACTATTCATCATATCAAAATGATTGGAACACATATCAAAATGTGTCACATGTCATATCATGAATATTCTATTTTAACTTTGCATAACTTTATATATTATAGATTTATTTTTGGTCGGATTTACCTAACCACACCAAAAACAGAATAAGAATACCATCAATGAACAATATTTTCAGACAAAAAAAATAGCATTATTTTATCCATCTTCTTTTAAGACTTTGGTACCAAGTTGAAGCCACGCCTCTAATTCAAAAAGTCAGTTGAAGCCATATCTCTAACGTGTAGAAAATAATGTTATATAAGCTGCATATGCACTTCTCTTTACTATAATAATGAATGCTCCCTTCATTTTACAATACAATTTTTTTTTAGTTTTTTATATTCTGTCAAAATACCTTTTTTCGAACTTGTGAAAATATGTTTTTTAAATTACCCTTACTTATATTATATTATAGAGACAAAGAGGGAAAAGTTGGGGGTTGAGATTTGATATTTGTGAATATATTTCAACACAATTTGCTTTTCAACAACTTTTTCGGAATCAAGATGCATCAATTAGGGTATCCAATCTCACTGTCTCAGTTAGGTTAGCTATCTTCTGAACTACGTTCTAGTTGATTATTATATGTCCAGTTACTCAATTCTAGAATTTTTATCTCATCTAGAATCAGTCGATTTCAATTTTGTACAATGCAAAACCCCTCAATTTTCTATTTTATGCAATCAATTTTGGATTCGCTCCTTTTTTTAAAAGTCCTTGAGGATCATCCAGAAAGATAAAAAAGCTCGTAATCTTTTTTCCAAATGTTCTTTAAGTATAAATGATTTTCCTATTTTACCACAAAACAGTGTGACGCTCATTGACGCTCATACCAATTAGTTCAGTTAGGATCACAGATAAATGATCCAAGCCTTTACAAGATTAGTTTAGTTACAAATAGTATGCATTACAAAGAATATTGTTTGCATCATTGCAAGGTTCATACTAAATGTATAAAAACAATTATTGTAGATAACGAAGTGCACTTTATGCGGTAACATATTTTCCCTCCAATTAGTAAGTTGGGGATTTCAATCATACTAAAGATGAAGTGGAGAATCACTATTAATCCTCTTATAAATAAGATTTTAACTTTTAAAAAAACTATTACAGAGTATATTAATAAAATATAAAATTTGAAGAGAAATAATATGGCAACGCTAAATTATAAATTTAAACAAAAAATCGCATTTTCAAGAACAATTTTAATTGGATATGTAAGAAATTTTTTCTTTTAAAATAAAATAGTATAATGACTAATATAAAGAATAACAATTAATGAATAAAATAAGGGGCATTCCTATACGTTAATGAATAAATCAAGGAGGATTAATATGATAAAGTTAATAATCTTTGTTTAATAAGTACTTTTTAATATTACAATAGTTTTGATTAATATTAATAGAGCAAATAGTTATTTCTGCCACAAAAGTAGTTACGTGTGCTATTTTTGTCACAAATAGTATTTCAGTGTCTTTTCTGCCACAAAAATAATTATATGTGATATTTCTGCCATAAATAGTTTTTCGGTGTATTTTCTGCCACAAAAAAATAGAATGCCATAAGTGCCATAATGCAACGGAGGGATGGTGGTTTCCGGCAGTCACTTATCACATGTCATCCATTTGATTCAAATTCAGAGGTAAAATAGGCAAACATTTTGGAGGAATACAGTGCATGACAATGGAAAAGACTGTCAGAAACCACTGTCTCTCTGCCACATTATGACATTTATAGCACACGAATTTTTTTTTGTGTGAGAAAAGGCATCGAAAAGCTAATTTATGACAAAAATAGCACATATAACTGCTTTTGTGGCTGAAATGACACTGAAGAATTATTTATGGCAGAAATAGCACACAACTATTTTTGTGACAGAAATAGTAATTTGTTCATATTAATAACATTTGGAAAGTTGTAAGGTAGAGCCGCCCTTATGAGGGTGGCCCCACAATCCTCTCACATAAGTTGAGCAGTGCTTACTTTGCAGGTAGACTGGTAGACCCACTCCAACTCTTGTTAGAGGGCTCTGAGGCCAGTCCCACAAGGACGGTTCTATGCCCGAGTGATTCTCACCCGCCTCCAAAATTTTAAAAAATACTATTATATACAGTAAAATTGACATGTAGTTCGAAATATTTAATCAAATCCGTCCCAATATTTTGTACAGTATATTGTTGCAGTTTTTCCCTAAAAGTAACGTCTTCTTCCCGAAAATAACATAGGCAAACATTCCTGATTCTTGTCCGTAGAATATTTGGGCTACCTCTGCGGCCTGCCAATGCATCCCTCCCACCCTCTGCGGATCCTCCATTTCCTCACAACAAATATATCTGTGAGGAAGGTGCTGACAGATAATAATGGAAAAACCATTCGAAGACGACGAAAGGAATGCATTGGAAGGATTAGCAAACACACCGCCAAATCGGAAATCCCACCATTCCTATAGTCAACAATTACGTTCAAACACAGGAACCCACCTCAATAAACGCCTTCTTCCTCAGTTACGTAAACGTAGTTTGGATGATTCTTCAAACAACAACAACATCATTTGTACCATTAATAGTAGTAATAATTATGGCTATTACATTGATAATTCTTCCGATGATGATACCCAATTTTATCCCTATTCCACTCCTGGTGGTTCTAGTACTGGAAATGATGAGTTTATATCACAGCAAACGTTGCCGGAGTTTGCCGGTGCTGGTGGTGGTGTTGGGATTTTTAAGGTTCCTACTCGGGCTGCCGTTCATCCTTCTCGCCCTCCTTGTCTTGAGCTTAGGCCTCATCCCCTCAGAGAAACTCAGGTACCTCCAATATTAAACGCCTACCAAGTGTTTGTTGTAATGTGTTTTAGAAAAAAGAAAATAGAGAACCTTGGATGGAAGCTTGATCTTTTTTAATGGAATAGAAAATTGGAAATATTCAGGATAGGCTATGTGCCTTTTTGTACATGTTATGTTTTGGTTTGTCCATTTTCCCCTTCTTTCCCCTTCTCCACAAACTAAAAACAGTGATGTCAATTCTGTTACAGGTTGGAAAGTTTCTGAGAACAATTGCCTGCACAGACACAGAATTGTGGGCGGGGCTAGAATCAGGAGTCAGGGTATGGAATCTTTCAGATGCATATAAGCCAGGAGTTGGAACAGCGGGAAAGGCAAAGAGAGCGGATGGAGATACAGCCCCATTTTACGAATCAGCGAGTGTTTCGCCAGCCTACTGTCTGATGGTGGATACAGGGAGTAAGCTAGTTTGGAGCGGACATAAGGACGGAAGGATCAGATCTTGGAAGATGGACCAGCCTCGTTCAGATCTTTCGCCTTTTAAGGAAGGCCTTTCTTGGCAGGCTCACCGTGGTCCTGTTCTCGCCATGGTGATTTCTTCCTTTGGTAAGAAGAAAGTTTTTCGCGAATCAATAGTTTGCATAGTTACTTTGTATACCTATCATAGTTTAAGTACGGCTGGCGTTCAGTAGCACCATTATTCTGCCTGCATTTTTATTGTTTATGTCTGTTAGATTTTCCTATCACTTAAGAAACGTAAACTTGCCTCTATGCCTCTCTGCTAGCTAGCTTGAACCAGGAGAAATATGCTTGATATATTCCACAATGATTGCAATCATCTTTGTCTTTCTGAATTTTCACTCTATCAATCTTGGATTCAGGTGATATCTGGTCAGGTTCTGACGGCGGTAATATAAAGATCTGGCCTTGGGAAACTGTTGAAAAATCTCTATCTCTATCACAGGAAGAAAGACGTATGGCAGCTTTACTAGTCGAGAGGTCAGCCATTGACCTAAGAAGCCAAGTTACTGTAAATGGCGTATGTAATATCTCATCATCAGACGTGAAAAGTTTGTTATCAGATCATTTTAGGGCCAAAGTGTGGGCATCAACCTCTTTGTCGTTCTCATTGTGGTATGTTTTTCTTACTTCACATGTAGTGACAAACTAGCTGCCTGGTGTATTATGAAATTTAAAGTAAAAGATGTAGTTATCCAATTTTTCTGACCTAATTTTCATGATATTTTCCATCTGTAGGGATGCTCGCACAAGAGAACTTCTTAAAGTATTCAATTTAGATGGCCACATTGAGAATCGAGTTGACATGCCTTCGGGACAAGACCAATCTGTTGAAGATGAGATGAACATGAAGTTCGTATCCAAATCAAAGAAGGAAAAATCTCAAGGTTTTTTTCAACGGTCACGTAATGCACTTATTGGAGCAGCAGGTGCTGTTCGTCGAGTTGCAACAAAAGGCGCAGGGGCGTTCGGTGAAGATAATAAGAAAACAGAAGCTCTAGTACTTGCTGCAGATGGAGTTATTTGGACTGGATGTTCAAATGGCTTACTTGTGCAGTGGGATGGAAATGGCAACCGCTTGCAAGATTTCCTTCACCATCCTTGTACTGTTTTAAGTTTTTGCTCTTATGGCTCACGTTTATGGGTTGGCTATGTTAGTGGCATGGTCCAACTCTTTGATCTCGAAGGGAATCTTATTACTAGTTGGGTGGCTCACAATGGCCCCATTATTAAGTTGGTAGTAGGGAAAGATACTATATTTAGCTTGGCAAATCATGGTGGCATACGTGGATGGAACATAGCCTCTCCATGCCGTATTGACAACATTGTGAGACCACTAGTAGCTGAGAAGGAACTTATGTATACGAGAAGAGAAAATGTCAGGATATTAATTGGCACGTGGAATGTTGGTCAAGGAAGGGTCTCTCAGGAGGCACTTATGACATGGCTGGGTTCTTCAGTATCAGATGTTGGCATTGTAGTTGTTGGCTTGCAAGAAGTGGAGATGGGAGCTGGTTTTCTTGCAATGTCTGCAGCAAAAGAAACTGTAAGTTCTGGTTAGATATTTTTAGTATTTGTGGCAAACATACTAACCTCGCAAGTCTTTTGCATTCATGCAGACAGTAATTGGATAATATTTTCATAAAAGCAATGTAAAGTATCATTTTCAACTTTTAAATGGATGTGCAGTCTAATTGTTGTTAAAATATGTTGCTGTAGCATAGATGCATATTAACTGTTGTTTCTCTTATCTGCTTATTTTGGCAGCTCAACAAATTTATGATTTTCAGGATTACCTTATCACTTGCAGCAACTAATATTCCATATATTCATATTTTGGAGAAATAATCATATCCAATTGTTACGTCTATCAGTAATATGCTTTTAGTGTGGCCATTTCTCTTGCTCGCAAGACCTTTTGGTAAAGAAGTATAGGCTTGGTTGAGAAAACTTGTTAATTTAGCAAACAAGAATATCTGTCCACAGCAAACTTCTACCAAGGACCATAGATGCTTGATTTCCATGGACAAACACGGTACATCACTGTGGAGGTTAAAGGAATTAAAGATGAAAAGATCTTTGACGTTCTCTTAAGATTTTAAGGATTTAATGTCAAATACAAGAAAGAGTTTCTGGTTGTTGGTTGATGATTGTCATAAATCTTAAAATCATTTTCTTCATTTATTTACTTCAGCCTCTTTATAAAAAGAAGAAGGGTAAGACTGCGTACATCGAGACCTTCCCCAGACCCTGCTGATGCGGGAGCCTTGTGCACTGGGTACTACCTTTTTATTTACTTCAAATGTAAAAATGATTAATCAAGGAATTGATTGAAAAGTTCCAAATAATTTTCTGATTATCTGGATATTCTAAGAAAAGAAGCTAGAGTTTCTTTCTTCTTGATCAGGTAATGGAATTAATTAGGTTCTTTTTTTTTTTCACATTTAGAAATCATGGGTATAACTCTTGGATCAATAGAGAAATGTTGATGAAATGTTATTATTTTCTCTAGGTTCCGTATATCCATTCTTTTTTTATTAGGTTCATATATAGCGCCAATTTTTTAAATTGCAAGAAAGCCATTATCTACTGGTGTGATAGCCTAGCAGAGTTCCTTTAGTAGTTTTTAGGTAGATCAAAGAACACCTAATACAAATTAACAAGCAAGAATGAGCTGTAGCATTGAATCATATGATGCCATTTAATAGATGAGAAAAAGAGCGGAACAATTCAAGACTTGGCACAAAAAGATGCCCTCTCTGTTCTTTTACTGATTTATAGTTGTAAGCAATGTTTTACCATTACTGCTAATTCTATTGTAGGTAGGGCTTGAAGGAAGTTCTGTAGGGCAATGGTGGCAGGATAGTATCGGAAAAGTTTTGGATGAAGGATCAAAATTTGAGCGTTTGGGATCAAGACAGCTTGCAGGCTTGCTTATAGCTATCTGGTAACTACTTATTCGATGTCCTTTGCTTATGAGAGTCTTTGTGTTTAGATGAAAAATCTATCAGCCTGCTTTAATCGTTTATATAAAGTATCTTTTTTTTCCTGATTAAATTATCACGCACTCTTTCCAACCTATATGCATCTTTGAGATTTGGGGTCCATTTGTATTGTTTTTTTCAGGGTGAGGAAGACACTCAGAACCCATGCTGGGGACCTTGATGTGGGTGCAGTTGCATGTGGTTTAGGTCGTGCCATTGGTAATAAGGTAATGGAATCATGCTTGCATATCATATTTGAATTTGTTTACAATTCATCTTGGACACAAATTAAATACATTAACCTGTAAATTTTCAGCTAATTTATTTTTTAAGATTGTAAATTGCTGTTTAATAAATTTCATTTGAGAAATTTAACTGATGAAGAGGTAAGTAAAAGGTATTTTATTTTTTATTAAGATCCTCAGTTTTATGGTAGGCTGTTACTAGTGTTTGATGCATCTCATATTCTTCCTTCTTCCCATGCTCTTAATCCTCATACTGCTACAACCAGGCAGAAAATTAGAGACTTGTCTAGGGACATATCCGCCAACACATGCATTTATTTCTTTTTTGGCCAGCCAAAGTTGTGAATAATTTGGTTTTTGATAGTTTTAGAATTAGGCACCGGTACTATTGAAATTAGTCCTTTCCACTCATTTCTTATCTGCTTCTGACAAGAAGGGTGAAAGAAGAAATTCTGCAGACTGTAATGCTTATTGAATTGAGTTGAATCTTTTCTCTTCTATCAGATGTTGAATTTGTTCTGTTGCTATAAACCCATTGAGTATGCAATATAATTAGTGGCCTCTTATTATTATATTAAAAATTACTGCCAAATAATCAACAAGTTTGGAAAGGCTTCAGATACACATGCAAGCAATTTTCTTCAGATTTAAATGACATGCTATACTTACAGTGTCTCCTTCCTCTATGCAGGGGGGTGTGGGTCTGAGGTTGAGAGTATATGACAGGATAATTTGCTTCGCAAACTGTCACTTGGCAGCACATTTAGAAGCAGTCAACCGTCGCAATGCTGACTTTGACCATATATTTCGCGCAATGACTTTCAGCCGGTCTTCTTATCTTCTTAACAATGCTGCTGGTATGCTGCGATACCTGTTTTTCTGTTGCTCTCTTGTCTTCCCCACATATTTATTTTGTCTACTTTATGCTTCTGGATTTCCATGGATCCTCTCTGTTGCAGCTGGTGTTTCATCTGCAGCCCAAATGCTCCGCAGTCCAAATGTATGCACACTGTTATTCTGCCATAATCTAGAATAACCTTTGCCATTTCTTTTCTTCTACTTCTTTGGAGTTTTGTGTGTGTGTGTGTGTTTTCCAGTCTCCAAATGAGATGGCATTGATATTTTTTCTTTTCCTTTATGGGTCTGTTTCTTTTGTTGTAACAGAGTCCTGATGAGGGGAAGCCTGATCTTGCTGATGCTGATATGGTTGTTTTCTGTGGCGATTTTAATTATCGCCTTTTTGGGATATCCTATGATGAAGCAAGAGATTTTGTTTCCCAAAGAAGTTTTGATTGGCTTCGTGAAAGAGATCAATTGAGAGACGAAATGAAAGCTGGTAAAGTTTTTCAAGGAATGCGCGAGGCCCTCATCAGATTTCCTCCAACATACAAGTTTGAAAGGGGAAAACCAGGATTAGGAGGTATTCTTTTTATTAAATTATCTGAATGAAAAGATAATCATGTCCTCTTTCATTAAGCCATTAATACACCCCTTTCACAAAACATCGGGTACTTCTCTACTTATTTTAAGGATATGACTCTGGAGAGAAGAAACGAATACCAGCATGGTGCGATAGAGTACTGTATAGAGACAGTCGGGCAGCTCCAACACAAGAGTGCAGCTTAGAGTGCCCAGTAGTTGCTTCCATTTTACAGTAGGTTTTCGGGTTACTTCCTTCTCTTTTGCCTTTCTGATTTCTACTTCATTAACTCTCCCAACTTATCAGGTATGATGCTTGCATGGATGTGAATGAAAGTGATCATAAACCTGTACGGTGCAAGTTCAATGTTGAAATTTCCCGTGTAGACAGATCAGTACGAAGGGAAGAGCTTGGAAAGATTATGCAATCCAACAAAGAAATCAGAGCTTGCCTAGAGGAGCTGTGTTATGTTCCAGAAATCCTAGTTAGCCACAAAAGGATAGTGCTTCAAAACCAAGACACTTTCAACTTAAGAATCACTAACAAGAGCAGAGAAGAAAAAGTTTTCTTTCAAATTGTTTGTCAGGGTCAATCTACTATCAAGGAAGATGAACAACCATCTGAATATCGTCCCAGAGGATCTTATGGTTTCCCCCGTTGGCTCGAGGTAAACCCGAATCCTCTATTCCTATAAGTGAAGAATGATTTGTGATGAGATTCTCCAAACCATGGAACCCAAATGGCATAAATTATTTATATTAATGAGCATATTATTAATTTATGAGCGTTCACTTGGGAACTCGTTTATTTCATGATTTTTCCTACTGATATGAAAGATGTGTTTCTTTGTTTAATAGAGAAATGTAATTCTTGAAATTTGAATACTAGGTAACACCAGCAGCAGGTATGTTAAAACCTGATCAAGTTGCAGAAATCTCAATACGTCATCAAGAGTTCCATTCCTTAGAAGGGTTTGTTGATGGGATTCCACAAAGCTGGTGGTCTGAGGACACCAGAGATAAGGAACTTATTTTGTTGGTGAATGTAAGAGGAAGTTGCTCGCTTGACACACGAAGCCATCAAGTACATGTTCATATGCGTTTCTCTGGCAACACAGCCCATCTTGACTCAAAACCCAACAGCATGAAACACCTCGGAAGTTCACAGCGCGTAATTTCTCACCAAGGAAGTTCACGGCAGCATGTAATTTCTCACCAGAGAAGTGCTCACCACCAGGGAAGTTCACAGCAGCATGGAATATCGCACCAGGGAAGCGCTCACCACAGATCTATCAATAGGCAAGGAGGTGCAGCCTCTGAGGTGATTAATGAGCATCGAATTCTACGCGCTCCTTGAGCATATTCCCAAAAGAGTTGTAAGAAGGTAAGAAAATGAATAGCATTTCCTTGGCTGACTACAAGAGATAGCCTAATGGTGTAAATATTCACACCGTAGTCTTAGAGCTCGAACTACATCTGCTAAATTTCAGCATAGTTTTAATAATTCAATATTTTCTATTGAAGAATATTCAGAAAGTAGGCAAATTATTTCTTCTAAATTTGGTTCTGCTTCTGCAGAAGACGTAGACAGAAAATATACAAGTAGTTGATGAACAAAATAGTAAATGAAGTACAGTTTTTTGTATTCTTATCTTGTATGCTCTGTTGAATAGACGGAATAGTGATGATTAAAAAAACAGAGATAAATTCTTTTACATGGGAACAAGTAGACAGATAAATGCTGAATTCTGTTCAAAGAAATGAAATATTCAATCTTTTATTTTGTAATCAACTATAGGAACTGCTAAACTAAACTGTACCTTTTTTCTATTATGTACAAAGATGCAAATATTGCAGTGTGTGTAGTTTATCCACAAGAATTAAGCAGCTTTCAGCTGAATAAAATCAATCTCTCCTTGAATGGCCGAGGTGAGTTTGAGTTCTTGGTCATTCTTCAATCTTCAGTTGATTGAAGGCAATATAGGGGATTCGTGTTAAAGTCATAACCCCAGATGACGGAGCAATCTGGCCAGAAAGGGATTGTGGCATATTGTTGAGCTATCACACACAACCGCCACATGCTTGCGCTCTCTTGTTGTTGCAACATTCATTCACCGGCTATCTCCTAAAAACCCTACAGCCCCCAAGTTGTTTTCAAGTTGTTTTGAGCGTACCTAAAACTTTCTTTAGGCAGTAGTAGCAACCAAAAACATCAAAGCATGGGAAGGGTGCCTTCTCTACTGAACTCCATACGGCATTCTTAGAACTTCTCCTGTTAAGATCTTACATCTATGCTTTCGGCCTAATTCCAACACACTAATACAGAGTTTTGTCACTAGTTATGCATGCATCTTCGGCCAGGGTGATTTAAAGTCATAAGAGGAATGGTAAAAGGGTAGAATGAAAGTGAAAGACAACTACCGGAATTAATTAAATAAGAGACGTGTTGCACGACAATGTCCACCTCCCCTTCATTGTAAAAGGAGCCTGTGCCAGCAGAGTCTAAGTACCCTTCACAACCATGAACCAACAGATAAACTTCCATATGGCAATCTCGTGTCAAGCATCACTAAAATCTTAAATACCTGGACCAATGGAGAATCGATAAGAAGATGATGACTGCCACTGGAAGAGGACTCTAATAATCCATCATGCATATCTTTTGAAGCCCATCTTGCTATTGCGTCATTCATCCTATACTGAACTGTTAACTTGGTTGCAATGACCCCTTCATGCAAAGTCATCGCTCTCTCCAAGACACCTTTCAAGAGCTTTCCTCGATAGAATAACGGGAGCTAGCAGAAACTGATCCCCAGCAAGGATGCAGCGTTTTTCTTGTAGAATTGGAATCCAGCAAGAAGGTTCAATTGCTTGCCCTTCTTCGTCTATAACAACCAGATCAAATGTGACAAACCTTCGAACCAAAGGATCAGCTGCTCCAGTATTTGTGGCTAGAACGACCAGAGCATCAGATAAAATCTCTTTCACAGTTTCTTTTTCATTGCTTTCCCAAGTTGTTTAAGAAGCTGGTGGATGCCTGCTGCTAAAGAATCATCCTTTAGACAATATTTGAGGTCCCTTCCTAAATCTGACTTCTTTCTTTCTAACTCTACTTGAAAATCTGCCAGTTCTGCGTAAACAATCTCACCCAATGATTTCGAAGCCATTGCAGGCGATCTTCGCGCTGGATTTCCAACACGGACATTATTGAGTCCACTGTCAAACAAAATTTTCAACCATATTGTCAATAGTTGCATTTGTAGGTGCTGTTACAAGAACCCTTTCACCTTGTTGAACTGCAAGTTAAATCAATTCCTTTAACAAACCTGTCTTCCCAATGCCTGGTTGCCCTTGCATTATCAGTATATGTCGCTTCTTGTTAATACCAAGTGAAATTGCTTTCTGCCGAGAGGCGTCATAGGATTTACCGTCTAACAAGCCACTCTCTTCCAGTCTACCAAATCATTCTCTTCTAGCCATGCAATATCTTCCTTGTCTCTAAAGAGTGTAGACACAATATTTATCGAAGGATTTTTTTTTTGCAAGACTTTCTTCTGGAGCATTATTAGAGCTTCACAATTTCGCTGCAAGAAGGATTCACAGAAAAGGAAGTATTAGATGAGGGAAAAACTTTTAAAAAACGCTCTCAAAAATAAAACACACCCCCACCTATGCGATCTACCTAAACCCTAGTTGATCATGTCCACCGCCACATTAGGGCCTCCACCCAATGGCGTTGCTTGGCCGAAAAAACCGTTCGCCGATCTTGTCTCGGCTCTTTCATTGCCGAGGACTGTTATGCCGATCAAAGATTTAACGCCGTTCAACGGAAAACCAGCCCTAATTGTTGCGGAAGATGATCTCGCCTCGCTGTAGAAGCCATGGAAGCAATCTTTGGTTGGTAAGTTTGCGCGTCGAGGGCCTCCAATCGAACATCTTAGACGAGATTTCCAGAAACTCCAACTTAAGGGAGATTTTTGGATTGGATTATTAGATTCAAGGCATGTAATCATACGGTTTGCCCATTAGGAGGATTACGGCTGGTTTTGGAGAAAGGGAATCTGGGTTTTTTAATGGAGCGAGAATGCAAGTTTTTAAATGGACTTATGATTTTGATCCATCAGTGGAATTTCTATTGTCCTGGTATGGATTCGATTAGAGGGATTGCCTATACATTTGTTCAATAAGGCTTATTTATTCTGAATTGCTTCGGCTGCTGGAGTTCCTTTGGTGTTGGATGAGCCGACAGCAAATGTAACGAGGCCAAGCGTTGCGCACATATGCGTTGAAGTAGATTTATTGAAACCAATATGTTCGAGGATTTGGATTGCACATTCTCGATCGGGAAAAGGGTTTTGGCAAGGAATCACGTACGAAAACCTCCCGGATTATTGTTCAACCTGCTGGAAAATTGGCCATGGACAATATGATTGTGTATCATGCACGACACTGTGAATCTAAGGGTTGACGTCAAAACCCTAGGGGCTGGCGTCACTAGAGTAAAAATTGCTAAAGGTGCAGGAGTTTCTAAACCACCCACGAGTAAGAGTGAGCCTTGGATTCTCAAATCAAGGAAGGTAGTTGGCGTGGTAAAAGATTTGAAGGGCACTAAGAGTACTCCGGCTGAGACCGGCGGGAAGGAAAAGGAAGAGGCAAGTCGTTGATAGGAATCCTACAACTTTGAGGATTCTAAAAGAAAGAAGTTGAAAATCCAATTTATGTTAGTGATGAAACAGAAGCCAATTCTAATCCTACGGCTGCTATGACTATCACACCCCATAACCGGAATGGTGACCTGGCAGTGTCGTATTGGTTAATGAAGCACCAAAGAACACAATCAGAGATTACTAAATAAGGAAATTCAATTATGTAGTTCCATAAATAGTCAAAATGCACTAGCGGAATCAATATACTAGAAAAGGAAATATCTCTAAGTTATTACAACTGAAATGGGAAACTTAACATTCCAAAATAAATAACTTTTAAGGGAAAATAAGCCATGTTCGTTAACTAGCAGCTTAGGACCACTCTTTGTAATCCCCTCGCTGGTGCAATCATCATAGTACTAGTCCTCACCTACATCATCTTCAAAATAAGATAAAAGCGGATGGACTGAACTCTGGTGCTCAGCAAGGACCAATATAATATAACATAACAGAAATAGCCACAGAAGACATATCATATTCTCATTTCCCAAAACCTTGGAAATATACTCAACACGACTCTCAAGTCCTACAAGACTTAAAACGCAAGACAGAAAAGTGCAGAACAGAATTCTGCGGACGATAGCGGTACCTGCAAACGAATGGTTCGTCATTGGTATCGTCCGAGGCAAGGCAGTAGCTACTGTCTTAGTGCGAACGAATGCGAGGACTAATGGTTCGTCCGCGACCTGCGAACTTCGGAAAAATAAGTTGAAAACTTGTGCAAAAATGCACCAAATCAATACCCAAACTTCCCAACTCAAAAGTAAACATAAAGACTCAATACCAAGCAGTAAATAAAAACCAAAACAAGAACAAACACATAGGACGCAACAATTAAGCGAAATAACCACATTCTTCGCACCTAAACGCTTTCATAACCGAGTATACGACAAACACCACGCTTTGCCCATCTGATACACCCGATCACAACCTCGTCTAAACACTTAGAACATCGCTACTGCTATGACATGACAATCCCACCACACGAGTTCACTTATTTATTCACTACTACTCGGCAATAACAGTAGTGGTCCCAGTTATCAACCAAACTATGATGGATGAGTAAACTCGTGGGTTTGGATTGTCCCCCAAACAAGGGGACACAGATTTTAAGATTCAATCCATTACATTATCTCTCCATCCCCCACCAGGGGAACACCACAAAACCACTATCGTACTTAATGATTAGCCCCATTAAGTGTGGGCCACAAGAAAGAACAGAGTAGAAGACCTCTCGGGGTCATAGATCAGAACAGAACAGAATGCAGACAGAACCTGCTAACTAATGATCCTAGACAAGATCTCAATAGGGAGCGACGACTCGGTCGACCAAACCAAATAGGACTGAAACAATGGCACCAATTATGACGACTCCAATTAAGAACTCAAATAGGCAATTACAGAAAAGGACCCCCAACGATCCACAGTTCAGAACAGACACAGAATCAAATTATATGAATAACAATTAGATAAACACAATTGAAATTCAGATTGTATAGAAATGATAAATTCATCAAGTCAAGGAAGAAACATCAATAAACCAACAATGAATACATATCATGCAATTTATTGTAATTCCTACCAATTTATGCAATTAAACATTCCCAATTACTCCCTAAACCGTTCTAGGTCAATACCCAATGATATATACAGTAACAGGATTAACAGAGATAGGGTCCTTACACGTTACGAAAATGAAAATAAAGGCAAACCCGAAATCATCTTTGGCTGATTCACTCCCGGGACGATAACTTTCTGCTCCGATTCCAAATCGCATTCTGTTTGCGCTCACTTGAAGCCCTTTCGATTATCTTCGAGTCGGTATACTGTGGGTCGAAAACTTATGCATGTAGCCCCCTCAATTTCCTTCTCAAAGTTCAAGGCAGAATATCTCTCACTCTCTCAAATCTCACGATCGTCTGTTTATGTTTTAGGTAACTGATAACCAGCCCCCATGTTGGACCCCTCAACTTAGGAGATTAAATTTTAGGTTATTTACATTATTAGGCCCCTCTCCCTATTTTAATTACACTCATGCCCCCTCAAAAAAAATGTAACACATATAACACATGGAAAAATGTCAACTGGCACATATCATTTAATCATGGCATTAATTATAAATCAAATAATTATGCAATTTCAAAAATAAATCACATAATTCAAATAGGGAAAAATCTCGTGTATCACAATGACGGTTGAAAATGAGAAGAATTTAGGAGACTCTGAAACAAATCAAGATCAAGAATCAGAGGGGGAATCTGAAATCGGGGTAACGAGTAGTGAAATTTTTCTGATACGGGACGACATGCATATCCGTCCTACACAATCCGGGTCTGGGGATGTCTTGCAAGGGAAGAAAGCCTAAGACGACTCCAAAATTTTCTTAACTACGAATCTTGCGGCAGAAGATGATAGGGGCAAAAGAATTTGCCAAGAGTCGTGCCACGTGAAGGATGGAATGAATTCTCTACTTTCTCCAAAACATTGGGCTCTATGTTGGAAAAGCAGAGACTTGATACGACGGCTATAACAGCATTGACGAAGGGGGTGATGACGCTTCCGCTTGCTAGCGTTGGAACTGATTTTAATCAATACAATGTCCAGGAGGTTGAGCATCCAAAAACTAGGACATAAAAAAGGCGAACGGTCTCGGATGGAAAGGTTCGTAAGTCAAGCGGAATTGCTCAAAGAGGGTCTCGACCTCTTTGAATGGTACGTCGATTACTCTCTATTATGATTTTAGTAAAGTTATTTATGGATTTTATAGTATGAAATATAGGTGGTATTGGTAATGATGAGTCGATAGCTCGGGTTAAACATTTTCGCCGGGAATATCGTTTGTCTATGATTGTTCTTCTTAAACATATGTTGCAACTAGGAGACATGTCTCTAATTGCTTCTCGTCTTGGTTTTGATCATTATTTTGGTAATTGTACTAGCAAGATTTGGATTCTTTGGGATGGTAATATGGATTTGACTATAGTGGGTGACTATGAACAAGTAGTGCCTACAAAAGTTAATAATTTCTCGGGTACTACTGTTTATGGTTCTTATGTTTATGCTCGTTGGCAATATACGCAACGACATTTCTTGTGGGATGACCTAATGAGATTTGCAGGTTCACATAACGATCCTTGGATAGTTGGAGGCGATTTTAATGTTGTTCTAAGGCAATCTGAGAGCTAGACACAATTCTGGCTGCCCTTCCTATGCTAGAGTTCAATGAAGTTGTGAGTGATTGTGGACTGCTGGAATTAAATTTCTCGGGCAGCCCGTTTACTTGGAGTAGAAGTTCAAATCCTCCACTGCTGCGACGATTAGATAGAATGTTGGTGAACACGCAATGGAACACTTTTTTTGCTTATACTATCATTGAACATCTACATCGATCTGTTTCGGATCATTGTCCACTTAAAATTTCAGCTAGAAGATCAGGCCAACAGGGAGGAGCAAATTTTCGGTTTCAAATTATGTGGACTCGGCATCACCAATTTCAGCAACTAGTAAAGGACAGCTGGGCTGCCCCATTTTTTGGGAACGAGATGGACATGCTGGAGTACATTTAATCTAAGGTGCGCCAATTCGATTGGGTCGGGCCGGGCCGGGCCGGGATTGGGCCCTTAATCGGGTTGGGCCGACCAACCCATTTGGACCGACCTTATGGCTGGACAATTAGAGATATTTTCCAGCCCTTTTATCTCTTAGAAAGGTGGTTGAAATGGTAGAAGAAGTGAATGAGTGGTTTCCTCCATGATCTCCCACTTCCCCCTTTCACTCTCCCCTCTATCCTATGAATGACTAGGGAAAATACTGATTTTCTCTATGCATTCTAAGTAGTTTTCTCCAGCTTTTTGAGAGCTTAGAGAAGAGAGAAAAAGAGAGAACATTGAGTAAGAAAAGAAAAACTGTTTTCTTGTTCTTCCAAGAAGGTCATACTTCATACTCCATCTTGAAGAGAGTCTTCAAGACTTCTACGAGGCATTGGCTAGCACCAAGCGGTAGAAGACCATCCCCGGAAGATCGAGTGGATACTGGGAGAGACGGAGCCTGCGTTGGTGGCGTTCCGTTCGTGACAACAACAGCTGAAACCGTTTCAGCTATCCTATCACTTGGAAAAAGTATAATACTATCTCGTTTGTCTTAGGTTCTTACTCGTGATAGATCCTGGTAGAGGCGGGTCACTTTATTTCCGCTGCACAATGTGATTCGACCCGGTTATTCCTCTAACAGTGGTATCAGAGCCACTCACGAGTACCCTATAGACTTAATGTGTTATAGTGTTTGCATATAGATTTTGAATTTATGTTTTGCATGCCTTAGGATTGCTAGAAATGTTGTATATTATGTATGACATATTTTTTCATCATTTTGAATGTATGAGAATTGAGATTTTCCAGTTTTGAAGTCATTTCAAAAGTTGAAAAAAAATCTCATTTTCTAGCATTTCGGTCGACCGGGACTCATCTCCGGTCGACCGAGGTAAGACAGAAGCTACTGATATTTGGTTCGGATCAACCGAGTTGGTCTTCGGTCGACCGAAGTGCTTGTTTGGTCAACCGAGTACTCTTAGTACTTTGTTCGGTCGACCGAGCTTGGTGGCCGGTCAACCGAACTGACCAGAATATGAAATGTTCTGTTATGCTGGTTGCTCATTATTTTTCATAAATTGTTATGTTAATTGAGCATGATGCATAGTAATCTCCTTTACCCTGTTGGTTTAATTTTATAATACGATCTGCGTATCGTGCCTATTTTATTATTCAAAAGTTGTAATTTTCTTCTCAACAAATCCCCTCGAATGTAACTCGAGGTTTCCTTAGAATCATGTAATATTCTAGATTAGGAGAAGGTACAGCTGTGATGAAGATTTGAAGGCAACCACCTGAAGGTCAAGACGGTGTAGAATAGAGTATTTTCTTTTCACACCCTTAGACTGACTTCACGATTTTTCCATTGGCTTGGAAAAACCGAATAGGATATGGCGATTACTATTGCATTTTACTTTTATGTATTGGATGCATATGTATATAAGCATAAACTGTTTTATTTATGCTTTTCTAGTGAGATTGTTAAAAACAAAACCCCTCAATTAAATATTAATTAGTGCCTTCCGTAGTTTGGCCCTCGTCAAGGCCTAGATCGACATTAGTATGGGACATGCCAAAGTTGTGCATACGTGTCTATTCGGGTGAGGTGCGAAGGATAAGTTGTGATATCCGCCGGCTAAAACTTAGGGTCCTAGTTAACTGGATTATCTCAATAAATGGATTGAGGATCTAGAGGCAAAAGAGTTGAGAAAAGTGTATAATGATACGCTTGAATAAATGTTATTCACTCAACTAACCAAGAATTACATAATTTGATATAATTGGCAAACGTTGCCTACCTAAATAACCAAGTTTTGGGCGAACAGCCAAAGCTGACTCAGAACGAGGTGAAATATGGATCTTGGCCCGCTAGAAAGTTAACGAACTTTCCGAGTTGATAATGAGGGTTATTCACTCGAAGAAAATAGTGGGAGAAATCATTAAAAAGATAAAGACCTAATAATGATTTTAATCGGTACTTACTTTGCATATGTATTTTGTTGTAGAAAAATGGCAAATTCAAACCAAACACTATCATCTGCGTTACGTCCCTTGAGAAGGACAAATTAGAGGGAGTTAACTTCCTCGATCGGGTTCGAGAACTTGAGAATCGTTCTCAAGCATGAAAGAAAGCTGTATGTCCCGGGAGCGACCTATTCTCGCTATACCGGAGGCTCGCGCTTCGTCCGCTGATAGAAGTGCTTATCAGAAGCATGTTAGTGATGCTTTAGATGTGTCTAGCCTCATGCTTGTCACCATGAACTACGAGCTTCGAAGCAACATGCGGACATGGGGGCTTATGAGATCGTTTGGCTCACCCGAGCGAGCTATATCGAGGGCAAGCACGCCAGGGAGAGATTCGATGTATCGAAATCTCTTTTTCGATGCAAAATGTCCGAAGGAATGCAGTAGGAACTCACGTTCTTAAGATGATAGGTTATGTTCGAACCTTGAAAAAGCTGGGATTTCCTTTGGGGACAAGAGTTGTCGGCTCGATTTGATCTTGCAATCGTTGCTCGAATCATACGATCGGTTCATTCTAAATTATCACATGAATGAAATTGACAAGCCATTGCACTGAGTTGTTGAACATGCCGAGGAGCTCGAGAAGGAAATAGGCAAGTCCAAGCCTAGCACCATACTTGATGGTGCAAAAGGGGCAAAGGCAAAGGTTTTGTGAGATCCAAAGGCAAACCGAAAGGTAAGCCCGAGGGCAAGCAAACCACTTTCAACAATGCATCTGAAACCTAAGGGTGGTGTAGCCAAAGACTCTATCTGTCATCATTGTGGTGAGAAGGGGTCATCTGGAAAAGGAAGCGCAAAAGCTATCTTGCAGGGAAAAAGGTTGGAAAAGGAGAAAGCAAATGTTGCTATGGGCTCAGGGTATTTATGTTGTAGATATTAATATGATTGATATCAATTTAAATACAACTACTTCTTGGGTATTTGATACCGGGTGTGGTTCTCACATTTGTACTAATGTGCAGAGACTGCAAAGGAGTAGAGAGTTCGCAAAGGGTGAAGTTGAACTACGAGTTGGCAACGGAGCACGTGTTGCGACCCCTAGTTGTAGGGACTTGTACTTTTACTTTGCCTCCCAGGGGGCTTGTTTTGGGTTTAGAAAAGCTGTTTCTATGTACCTAGTTTAATTAAGAATATTATTTCGGTTTCTTGTTTGGACAAGAAAGGTTTTGAGATTTCGATCAAAAACCAACGATTGTCGTTATTTACGGATAATATGTTTTATGCAAGCGCCTCTTTAATTAATGGTCTATATGTTTTAGACCTTGATATGCCAATTTTAAATATAAATACCAAAAGGATTAAGACTAATGATTCTAATCCGACATGCCTCTCGGCATTGTCGCTTAGGCCATATAAAGCGAAGACCGCGTATCCAAACTCCCGTAAAGATGGGTTGTTGGAATCATTTGACTTTGTATCTTATGATCGATGCGAATCTTGTTTGTTGGGTAAGATGACGACATCACCTTTCACTAAGTTAGGTGAGAGAGGCGATGCTTTATTAGGACTAATACATAGTGATGTATGTGGCCCTTTTAATATACATGCGAGGGGTGGTTACCTCTACTTCATTACCTTTACGGATGACTTCGATGAGGTATGGATATGTGTTCTTGATGAAACACAAATCCGAAGCATTTGCTAAGTTTAAAGAGTTTAAACTAGAAGTAGAAAACCAACTTGGCAAGAGTATTAAAGTTTTTCGATCTGATCGAGGATGAGAGTACTTGAGTCAAGAATTCTGTGACTATCTAAAAGATTGTGGAATCGTTTCACAACTTTCTCCTCCAGCTACTCCACAATGGAATGGTGTATACGAAAGGAGGAGCAGAACCTTATTAGATATGGTTCGTTCTATGATGAGTCACACGAGCACCTCGATTCCTTTTGGGGACACGCACTAGAGACATCAGCTTTAACACTTAATCGCGTTCCATCTAAATCGAGTTGCGAAGACGCCATACGAGTTATGGGTGAGAAGCGTCGGTTTGTCTTTCCTCAAGATTTGGGGGTCGTGAAGCTTTTGTAAAGCGCTCGGCTTCGATAAGTGGCTCCAAAATCGAAAAGTGCATATTTGTAGGTTATCCTAAGGAAACTAAAGGATACTACTTTTATATCCCTAACGAGAACAAAGTGTTTGTTGCTCGTACGTGAGTCTTTCTAGAAAAAGAATTTGTTTCTAGAAACACGAGTGGGAATAGTGTAGAACTTTACGAAGTTCCGGACTCTCAAACTAGCACTAATGGTAAGATGGAAATTGAGCAGACTCCACGAAGTTGTTGTGCGGCGAGTGCCACAAAGCAGATTGTGCGGCCAGCGCTTGATTCAAGAAACACAAGAAATTGCGTGGAGTGCGATAGAGTTACGTCGTCCATCTCCCAGGAAAAAATTTGGATTTTTCATAATAGAACATGGTGATGTTATGTTTGTGGATCACGATGAACCTTCAACCTACAAAGCAGGCAATTAATAGCCCGTATTACGAGAAATGGCTTGAGGCCATGAGATGCGAAATGGACTCCATGTACACAAACCAAGTCCGGATCTTGGTTGATCCACTTGAAGGGGTAACTCCCATAGGGTGCAAATGGGTTTTTAAGATTAAAAGCCCGAGCATGGAAGGGAATGTACAAACGTCATGAGGGCGGCTGAGTCGCGAAAAGTTTCAAACAAATTCATGGTATTGACTATGACGAGACCTTTCCCACGTAGTTATGTTCAAGTCCATTCGGATTTTGCTTGCTATTGCGACTTACTATGACTATGAAATCGGCAAATGGATGTCAAAACCGCTTTCCTTAATGGAAAACTTGAAGAGGATGTGTAGATGACACGGCTGAAGGTTTTGTCACTCCGAGAGAATGCTTTGAAAAAAGTATGTAAGCTTGAGAGATCCATTTATGGACTCAAGCGAGGCTTCTCGAAAGGCTGTAACATCCGTTTTAATGATGCCAGTCAGTGAGTTTGGCTTCATTAGAAATGAGGATGAGCCTTGTGTTTACAAGAAGGTTAGTGGGAGCTCAATCGTATTCCCTGGTTTTGTATGTAGATGACATACTACTCATTGGAAAGCGACATACCAACCTTAAAAGTCCATCGAGGCTTGGTTGAGTACGTGTTTCTCTATGAAAGACTTAGGCGATGCGACTATATTCTAGGAGTCAAGATCTATAGAGATAGATCCGGGAGACTCGTTGGCCTAAGTCGGAAGTAAATATATAGACAAGGTGCTAAAGCGGTTTAGCATGCAAGAGTCTAAGAAGGGCCTTTGTCCTATGGCACATGGTATGCGTGCAGTCGAACAAACGAGTGTTCTAAAAGCGCTGACGAATTAGAAACGCATGAAAGAGATCCACTTATGCTTACGCCATATGATCCATCATATACGCCATGGTATGTACTCGCCCTGAGATGTCTCGTATGCCTTAAGCACTTACGGGCGAGATACCGATCTAATTACGGTGAGCGTCACTGGATCTCGGTCAAGAATATCCTCAAGTACTTACGAAGGACTAAGGATACATTCTTGATTTATGGAGAGGGCGGATGTAGCTCATTGTAAATGGTTACACCGATGCTTAGTTTCCAAACCGACATAGATGATTTCCAATCGCAATCGGGATATGTGTTTAACTTGAATGGAGGTCTTTGTGGTAGGCGCGATTCAAAGCAATCGACCATCGCGAGATTCTACGACAGAGTCGAGTACATAGCGACTTGTGAAGCGGCTAAGGAGGCGATTTGGATCGGGAAATTTATTTCAGACCTAGATGTGGTTCCTAATATTGCGAACCCAGATAGACCTCTATTGTAACAACAATGGGGGCTATTTCACAATCTAGGGAACCTAGATCTCACTGAGCTCCAAACATGTACTACGGCGATTTCACCTAATCAGGTGAGATTATAGAGAGAGGTGATGTGCATATATGTAGAGTAGATTCGGCGAGACAATGTCGCTGATCCACTAACTTGAAGTCAGCTGTCGCGGCGAGCAACATGATCGTCACACTAGCTCCATGGGTATCCGATATCCGGAGGGCTGATCTTTAGAGGCAGTCATTAGTATGCCCTAAAGACCATTTATTGTAATTTGGCTCTTTAGTGCAAGTGGG
Source organism: Vinca minor (assembly GCA_026122235.1). Lineage (NCBI taxonomy): Eukaryota > Viridiplantae > Streptophyta > Magnoliopsida > Gentianales > Apocynaceae > Vinca > Vinca minor. Next base: position 6,068,904 of record JAOCZM010000289.1, on the reverse strand, counting down.
AGATTATTATGCCAGTATTTATGTAATTTTCATTTTGATGAATAAAAAAGGCATTAATTCGAGTATTATTCATTATGTTTCTAGCGTTCTTAACAACATAAATAAATAATATGTCCTTAGAATAGTATTCATAATTGTTATGAGAAACTATTCTGAAATGTCCCTAGTCGAACATTATTATGGAATCTTCGAGGACAATAATAATGCGTAAGACTAGTATGTGCGATGATTGATATAAGATATCGGATCGTCACATGGGTATATATGATTAGAGAATCATTATCTTTGGATAGACCCGACATGAGAAACACACCATGGGTTGTTATATAATAGTCAACGGTGTTTCTCAAATTTTTGACTGGGTTGTATATGAGATCCTTCGACTTGAGGTCTCACGAAGTGTTCTTGCATGGCTAGTGTTATGCTTTGATAATGTTAAACGCTATCAAGTAGCAGGGGTGAGCAATAAAGGCATTTATTGGGTATATCACGAATCTTGTTCGGGATGAGTGGGATGCAAGAAAGGATTTGTCCCTCCTATATAGTAGGAGCGATATCTTGGGCCCCTTGATGGAGTCGACTAATTCATGGCCATGAACAAATGAATCAGTATATGATATTGTTGTCATTTGATTAGTCTACTCGCGAATCAAGAAACTAAAAGATTGGACAATACAAGTGTGACTTTTCCATGACTTGTGTTCAATCTAGATATCAAGGACAAAAGGATTTAACTACAAGTGTCAAATGTTGTGATTATGATAAATCACTAGATATTTATGAATTGGGGGTAATGATGCGTTGCTAGATACCTCTCATTACCTGTGACATATGATGTCACGGCCAACATCATAGATACCTCTTGGGTCGCACTCATAGATCAACTGGATTGGGCTTGTTGGAGTACATTTAATTTAAGGTGTGCCAATTCGATTGGGCCGGGCCGGGCCGTGATTGGATTAGGCCCTTAATCGGGTTGGGCCGACCAACCCATTTGGACCGACCTTATGGCTGGACAATTAGAGATATTTTCCAACCCTTTTATCTCTTAGAAAGGTGGTTGAAATGGTAGAGGAAGTGGAGGAGTGGTTTCCTCCATGATCTCCCACTTCCCCCTTTCACTCTCCCGTCTATCCTATGAATGACTAGGGAAAATACTGATTTTCTCTATGCATTCGAAGTAGTTTTCTCCAGCTTTTTGAGAGCTTAGAGAAGAGAGAAAAAAGAGAGAACATTGAGTAAAAAAAGAAACACTGTTTTCTTGTTCTTCCAAAAAGGTCATACTTCATACTCCATCTTGAAGAGAGTCTTCAAGACTTCTACGAGGCATTGGCTAGCACCAAGCGGTAGAAGACCATCCCCGTAAGATCGAGTGGATACTGGGAGAGACGGAGCCTGCGTTGGTGGCGTTCCGTTCGTGACAACAACAGCTGAAACCGTTTCAGCTATCCTAGCACTTGGAAAAGGTATAATACTATCTCGTTTGTCTTAGGTTCTTACTCGTGATAGATCCTGGTAGAGGCGGGTCACTTTATTTCCGCTGCACAATGTGATTCGACCCGGTTATTCCTCTAACAGGACATTCTTATGTAAAAATTTATGTGTATCAAACTTTGGGATATTGTTTAAAGGGATACTATAGAAGTTAAAATTATTTACTTCATGAACATATCATGGGGGAGGGACATGATTCTCTTTCTTCATCATCAGTGAGCAATAAAAGTTGGTGGCTTGATTTGGTTGCTCTTGAAGAACATGACAACAAAGAGTTAATATCTTATGCCAAATGATGTTGGGTGATTTAGATGGATCTTCCATATATACTGGAAGGATTCTGAGTATATGAAGATAAGTTTCAGCATAATCGTGGATAAGCTTTTGCATAATAGTAGGACTCATTCATGCCAAAGAATAAAGATGTTTCAAACTTTACTCTATTAGATTAGGCGATGAGAAATATTTTGATGTTGTTTGAGGTGTAATATGTTAGCAGTGATCTTTGATATGTATTTTTTTTAGTCTACCTATTTGGTTTACAAGACTTCCATCTCCAGTCTTAAGTTTTGTTTCTCTTTTCTTCTTTTGTATGCATATGTTTTCTAATTACTAAACCAAAGACAAAAATAAAAAGTTTGTCTGACTACGAATATGTTAAAAAAAATGTATAAAATAGTGGTACTTTTCTTAGAAAATAAAATATATCCCGTGCATAGCACGGGTTTTTTGACTAGTATAATATATGTATATATAGTATATGTATATATGTATATAAAATATATAAAAAATGTGTATGTACAAAGTAATGTAAATAAATATTAGCGTAGTTATCTTAGCACGTTTGTCATACCAATTGGTCTCGAATTCAACTTATTCAATAATAATATAATAACAAAAAAGAACGTACAAAGTTAGAAGTGAAAATGCAGGTGTTTATGAAAAAATGATTTAATTAATATTTTAAAAATTGTTGAAAATTATATAAGAAGAAAGAATATCATCATTACTTGAATATTTCTCTACATTCCGCATACAAGTACTAAGTTAGGTAAAGAATGCTGGAGTAATTATTTTAGCACTCCCGACTCAAAATAATAAGTTTCGATTTGACAATGTCTCAATGATAATAATAAGAAAAGAAAACTAAATTAGAAGTGTGAGTGCAAATTTATTTTTGGAAAATAATTTCTTTTGGATTTTAAATTTTTTCCAAAAAATATTAACTGGGCAGCCCACTAGTAAACTTATTAATAAGACAGTTGTTGGTGAGATTATAGCTTCTTGGTAGAGAAATTCATATTTCATAAAATAGAGAAAATAATAGCAAAGCCCAACTGTAATACCCGGGACTTTTTGCTTATGTGATTATGTGTTTTAATTACATCATAGCATGTTTTATAACTTTAATAAAATGTTAAGCATGATTTGACTATTAATTGTTATGTGTCACTTAATATGTTTATGTGTTATATGAACCTATATGATGTTTGGGGTTGTGTGAGGACTTGAGTGAACTTTGTGAGAATATGAGGGACCTAATAGGCTATAAAAATTGAATGTGGATGGAGTAATGGCTGGAATTTCTGCGCTCTAGGGAGATTACCAGAATTAGAAAAAGAAAGAGAAAAGAAAAGAAAAGAAAAGAGAGAAAATGTGGAATTTTGAGTGAACTTTTGGGTGAGCAATACTTGGCGGATTTCGACGCACCATATACCAAAATCGATCGCAGCGATACAAACTTCGAGTGGATGGAAGCGGATTTTCATTCTGAGTTCGGAGTTAGTAGAAATCACACCCGGAGCAGGGGCTGTTTTTGGGAATTTTCTGCACATCTTTGATTTAAGTGTTTGCATAATTGCTTACCTAGAAGGTATGGATCCTGCCCTATGTTATAGTTGATGTTGGGAATTATATTTTCTGCCTTCTTTATGAATTATTGAAGCATAAATTGTTTTATACTCTTGTTATCTATCAATTGAAACTATTGATATGTATAATTGGGAATTGTGAATTGTGGTTATGTAATTTGGATTATTGGCTGCCTAATTGAACATGATAATTTACTAATTGATTATTTGTTAATGATTCATTATCGAGTTATTTGGCGGCGTCATATTTGGTTGAGTCGTATTGTCTTATTTGGTTTGGTCGACCGAGTCGTCGCCCCTTTATGAGCTCATACTTAGAATGGATTAGATGACATGATTCATTCAATGTATATTGATAAACGTGATCTGATAGATCCCGTGAGATCTCATGTTTGTGGCGGATGCCGAGGTTCTTGTGCTGGGTGTGGGTTATCGGGTCCTGCGATACTAAACCACTTGGGCGGATGCCGAGGTTCCTGCGCTGGTTGTGGATTACCGGGTCCTGTGATGTGGATATGGGCGGTGGCCGAGGGATCCTGCGTGAGTGTTGCGGATTCTGAGAGTCATGCCAATACGCAAACTTCGAGTGGTCATGCATGAGTGTTGCGAATTCCGTGGGTCTTGCGGGCCTTAACCTGATGATGTTATCATTGGGACTATAACGGTGTTGTGGAGTCCATGGTGATGGGCGAGGATGCAATGCAGGATGGATCCTTAAAACTTGAACCATATGCCTGAAATACTTGAGCTTTCCTAACTTGGTCAATGTTAGGGTCGTTATAGTTATTGTCGTTTATGTCTTGAATAGGTATTTGAGCTCGTAATGTGGGAAGAATATGTGTGCGCGTATCTTAGCATTAGCCATTCTCGTAGTGTCACAATTCGTGTACTTCCGTTGTGGCATACGAGTAGAGCATGATCCTCGTATCACATTCTAAAGTAAGTCGTGTGTGATGTGAAGAGGATGATTAATTGGACTAAGTTGTTGTTTATCTTACTTGTTTTTGCATTGGTCATTCTTATTATGTGATTTGAGTAAAAAAACTAGTACTTTTGGGACAGGATTTGGGAGTGTGCAGAAATGCACATTTTCTTTGTTAATTTACACTGAAATATGTCATGACTGAACATCGGTCGACGGGACTCTCAGCCAGTTGTCCAGGCAAACTACTGGCCTACATCGGACGAGGGACAGTGGATTTCTACCTGGACTAAAAGTCCCTCGATCAAAGTTGTTGCGGTCGACCGAGAATAGCTTCCGGTCAGCCGGACTTTAGACCATTTTTGGGAAAATATTTCTGTCCAAATTTTGGTCGACTGGTAACATACTCAGGTCGACCGATGTGCCTGTAACAGGGTTGTGTTCTTTTTTTGCATGGTTTTAAAGGATAATGTCATGTGAATTGTGAAAGCTTGATTTGGAAGTGTCGTGCATTGTTCTGAACTCATGTCGTGTCAATAACGTGTGTTAAAAAGGAGCATGTTGGGAAACATGAATTCAATTGTGTCATTCTTGCCTTGTTGCATTACTTGTTAGATTGTACAGGGATTTGTGTGGATCATACTGAGCCCGAAGCTCAGTCCATTCGCTTATTTGTGCAAATGATGATGAGGAAGAGCCTTACTATGATGACGAAACCTGTGAGAGACCCTATGATGAGTGATGGATAATCAACTTAGTGATAAACATTTGACTTCTTTCTTTTATTTCCTTTCTGTTATTTCCATTTGAACAATTAAATATGTTTCAGTTGTAGTAATTTAATAACTTTCCTTTTTGTTAATACTTCCGCTAGTGCACTTGGATATTTTGGATTACATAATTGAATTTCCTTTTGAATAGTAAACTCTATCATGGGCTTTGGTGTCTCATCTACCAATGAGACACTGCCATTTCATAATTCTGGAGACGGGGTGTGACACCAACATCCAACTTTGAATCTCCACTTTTAACTTTTACAAGAATTAATAAAAGTAGTTTGATTTATTCATCAAAATATAAAAAATAAAAGTAGTTTGACAATGGAAATTAAAGAATATCCGTGTTAGTAGGGCTTGATTCATTAAATATAGGATGTTGGTTATTAAATTTTAAAGAGAAAATGCATATATTTGAAGAAAGTGAACATTCATTTTGAGACAACTAAAATGGACATTCAATTTAGGACGGAGAGAGGATTAAAAATTCAACTTGTCCTAAAAATAATATCAAAGCACCCATCCATATTCATCATTTAAAAAAAAAAAGCATCCAAATATACAGCAGTGTGAACAAAGTAGAAACTAAGTCTACAACAAACCAACAACAAATTTAATGGTCGTGGTTATAGTGGTGGACACAAAAAATTCAATACATACAAACCGTTTTTTTATAAGTGTTATGGACTTTTAGACAATTGTTACATCATTTTGGAGTCTACGTGCGAAACTTTAAAATAAGGGGGGTGTATTCAATCCGGATTTTAAAAGATTTTAACTGATTTTCAAAAGTCTATGGATTCTGCTGACTTTATGGATTGTTTTAACTCTATGCAGAGTCTGCGCAGAGTCTATTAGATTTTATTAGATTGATTTATCAGGATTTCTTTTGATTTATAAAGTCTATAGATTATTTGAATAGCACAAAAAAAATAAAGAAAAGACTGATTCAGTGGTGTATTATACAGATCCAAATGTGTTGAATTTCCACGTAATTATAATAAAAAGGACTGATTCAGTGGTGTATTAACTTAAAAAAGGACTTTCACGTAATTATAATAAAAAATAAACTATTACCTAAAAAATAACTATTGGATCCGAAATGTCCAAATACAATAGGCAAATTGGCTCTACAGGTCCAAAAATAATTTTACTTTGGTAATTTTTATCCAAAATCTATTTTTTTTGGTGGACAAAGTCCAAAAACAATTTATGTTTGGTGAGGTAGGTCCTTCAGTCCAAAATTCCATCAGTCAACTGTTAATTTGAAATTTGAACATGGTCAACCCTAAAACTATTAGGGGCAATTTTGGGATTTTACACATTAAATTAATCCCTTACGCAAACCCGACCCACCATTCCCCTGACCCTTAACCGACCCATCCCATCCCCCTTCCCCTGACCCTAACCCGACCTAACCCAACCCACTCACCTTCTCCACCATCTTCCGCAAAACCCAGGACCACTGCAACCACCACCTTCTTCTGTCCCTCCGCCAATTCCGTCTATAATTACTCTCCTTCCGCCACCATAGACCTTCTCGTCCTCTTTTTCGGTACCTTTCTCATCTCTTCATACTTCTCTTACATCTTCAATTCCATCTCTCTTCTCATTCCGTCCTGGTTCTCAATCGCCGCTGTTCCCTCAATTCTCTACTCTCACATTCATGCGTAGCCTTTTTTCTACGCATCGATGGCTTTTTCATTGATTTTCGTATTGATTTTCTTCGAGATCTGTTGCGGACGTAGCAGATCAAGGAAATGCGGTAAAATCAGATATAAAGGTTTGATTTGCAGTTACAAGTAGAGGAGTTTTTTAATAAATTGGGGAAAACTAGTACTAATAAATATGTTAAGGAAATTGATGAATTGCCTTGGATAGGTGGTGGAGAAGGTGAGTAGGTCGGGTTGGGTCAGGGGAAGGGGATGTGATGGGTCGGGTTAGGGGTCAGGGGAATGGTGGGTCGGGTTAGGGCATGGGATTAATTTAATGTGTAAAATCCCAAAAATGCCCCTAATAGTTTTAGGGTTGACCATGTTCAAAATTCAAATTAACAGTTGACTGATGGAATTTTGGACGGAAGGACCTACCTCACCAAACATAAATTGTTTTTGGACCTTGTCCAGCAAAAAAATAGATTTTGGACAAAAATCACCAAAGTAAAATTGTTTTTGGACCTGTAGAGCCAATTTGCCAATACAATATATATATATATATATATATATATATATATATAGTAAATCACTATTTATGCCCCTTCAACTATTTTCAAAAGTAAGTTATGCCCCTTTTCTTTTTTTTGCGTGCCATTAATGCCCTTATGTGGCGGATTCCGAAGAGTTTTGGTGGCTACACACACGTGTGAGTCACACGATCGAATTGTTAGGGGCAAATTCGTCCAACCCAATTTCATGACTCAATTGAAGATCTCCATCTTCTTCCTCAAAATCAAAGAAGAATTGCCGAAAAAATCATTAAAAAAAGAAAAATAAAATTTCCAGACCTGGCTCCACGGCATGCCGAAAATGAGCACACTGGCAAATATACCAGCAAATTAAGATAACATCCAATGAAAACCCATAAAAAGAATAAAATTTATATACAAAAATATCAACAAAAAAACTGCAATCTTTGGCTAAAGGAAGAGAAAATAACACTAATTCAAATACAACAAATTCAGATATAGTAAAACTCAACTTAAATAGAAATGCTAAACATGAGCACTACTACCACATATTAAGATAACATCTAATGAAACCCCATAAAAAGAATACAATTCATATAGAAAAAGCTAGAATCTTTGGCTAAGGGAAGAAAATTCATCGGTGTTCCATAGATTTTTCTCGTTCCAATGAATAGATTTTTCATCGGTGGTTCCATAGATTTTTCTCGATCCACTGAATAGTCTCTGGATGATCTCTTGTCGGATCTGTGACGGTGATGGTGGCGGCGGTGATGGTGATGGTCTTCAAGCAGATATTCGATTTGAAGTCATGAATGAACGCGATTAGGTCACCGGAGGTGGAAAATGAAGGAAATTGGCCATTGATTCTCAACAAATTTAGTTCTTTGATTGGAGAACCCACTGATTCCACAGCAAATTGAGTTGTTCTCACTGATGTTCATCCTAACCACACTGATATTCTCACCCACTAAAATGTTATGATTTGTTTGTCCAAATTTTATGATTTTTTTCCTTCAAGATTTGAACTTTGAGAGACTGCAGAAAAGCAAAGGATGATGGGGCCAAATTGAAGAATGAAATTGGGGAAGAAGATAAAGATTTTTAATTTATGGACGATTTTGCCCTTGTAAAATGGGCATGTGACTCACACCTGTGTTTAGTCCCTCAAACTTGCCGGATTCCGCCACAGAGGGGCATTAATGGCATCCCGTAAATTGTAAGGGGCATTAATGGGACCCAAAAAAGAAAATGGGTATAACTTATTTTTGAAATAATTAAAGGGGCATATCACCCATTTAACTATTTTCAAAAGTAAGTTATACCCCTTTAATATATATTATATATATATATTATTCTTATTCGGGTGCGAGTTTTAACCGGGTTGAGCAAGATTAAGCTCACACTCAACTCACATAAAACTTGAGCTTGAATATTAAACTCACGCTCGGCTCACACTTAGCCCACTTAAACTCACGCTCTCATATTTTTGAGTTATGTGAACCAGCTCGAACCCGTTGACACCCCTACACTTGGCCTTAAATGCCCCTAATCATATTACTCTATTAAATATAATTAGTGATATACAAATCATATTTAATAGAGTAATATTGATATTTTACCTAATAAAATAAGTTTCCTTTTTGCTTCCTTAATGTTTACTACAATACATATAATAAACGTCTTATATTATGTAACAAAAGAAGAAAGATGGTACAACTTTACTATTCATCCTAAAAGCCCAATAGCATAGCCCATATCCAATCCCAAATGAACAATTTAAACCTTTCAAGCAAGTAAACAACAGCCCTTTCTATAGATATATCTTCCCTCCGAATCCCGATTCCATACCTCACAGGTTCCTCGCCATCTTCGTTTAAGGTATTCCCAATCCAAAATCTTTTTCTGTATCTCTATTTTAGGGGTTTCCCCCCTTAATTATAATCTCTGTACTAAAAGATTGATGTTTGAACTTTTTATTGCATTTGTTAGGTTAGGGTTTTAGTTGATTTTTCTTTGGGGGTTATAATTCGTGCATATATTTGCTTGATCTTAACAAAGTTTTATTCATAGGATTATTTATTTAATTTTTTTTTTAGTGTAGATTGTCTGATTTAATTTGTTTACTTGAATCGGGTATCGAAGGTTTTTTGTTTGTACCTCTATGAGATGAGAATATTCCATGAGGAAACATTTTGGAGACCTGAACTGGAAAGTCTTAACTAAAGGTTTGCGTAATTATAGTCAAGTGGGGCATGTAGGATGCATAAAGAAGTGAATAGATCTTGAGAATTTGTATAAATGCAGACAGGTAGTGATTAATCAAATAATTCGGGATGAAGCACCTCCTCAACATTTAATGATCAATCCCGATGAGAGGAATATAAGGACTTGTGATTTTAACAAACTAACCATTTCATAGACTTAAATATAGCAGCCTCAGCTTTTTGACTGCTCTTTGCTTATTCGGTCGGTTATATATGAATTGGCATATTTGCCCCTTTAATTCGCTTTATTTAAATTTTGCCAGAAAGCACCACAGATGTGGTACGGATGACTAATTTGTCAGATATATAATAGTTACAGTACATAAATAAAAGAACTAATAGAAAATGATGCAACATGCAGAAAATTAATAATTATGGGACTATTAATAGCATTTGCTCAAAAAGTAAAAAAAAAAGTGTATAATAATTTGAGATATAAAGGAAATTGATAATGATTTTTCTTACAGGAATTCGTTGGTGAAGAAGAAGTGAAATGACGCGATTCCATGTGGGAGGGAAAGTGGTGGACAGTGTGGATTTGTTGAGGAAGCGGCATTGGCTGTGGCGATTAGATGTTTGGCCTTTTGCCTTTTTGTATCTTGTTTGGGCAGTAGGAATTGTCCCAAGTTTAGATTTCTTTGACGCTTTTATACTACTCGGCGCAATTTTTTCTTCTCACATCCTCGTCTTCCTCTTCACTGTCTGGTCTGTCGATTTCCGATGCTTCGTCCTGTTTTCTAAGGTTTGGGGCTTTATTATATTAGTATATATCCCACCCGATTGTTTTACTAGTTCTGTTTCTGATATTTTATAGATCAGTATGCGAAATTTGATAACTATAACAACAGATAATCACAAATAGCATAATTTAATTAAAAAAAGAAAATGAAAGACTATAATGCTAAATCATCATAGTCCTTTGGATTCCAAGAGAAATGGTCTTCAACTTTCTGTGTAGTTCGTTGATGCATGTTTCCCTCTCTAGGTAAACATTTATTTCTTTAACGGTAAAAAAAAGTCTTTGGAGTGTTTTTTTTTCTTTTTCCCCATTTTTTTGTGCTACCAAGAATTAATTACACAAAGCACTCCTTGAGCGCGGAGCCTTTTCCTCAAGGTGCAGGTCTTACTGATTTGAGGCGCGCCTAAGATTTTGAGGCATTATGCATCGCGCCTTAACAACAATGGGATAAACAGATATGTTCTTGTGATTTAAATTTGTTGACTTGCAGATACCTATGTTACTCGGACTTGGGTACGGGTGTTGGGTATAAGTATGTATTTAGTTGTCGGATAATTAAACATCGATAACAAAGTGTCTGATCAGTCAACATCTGATAACAAAGGGTCGGGTCGACACGGGCACGGCATATATAAATATAAACGAAGGGTCCGAGTAATATAGGCAAATAGCTTAATACATGAATTGATGCTTCTTTTGATAGAAATTTCTAACACTTATTTTCATTGTATAATGAATGATACTCTAGTCTTACGGTTCTGCTTTTTCCAGGTCAATGACATACACCAGGCAGATGCATGTAAAGTTATTCCAGCTAAATTCTCTGGTTCAAAGGAAATTGTGCCTCTTCATGTTCGGAAGGTTAGAACCCTGATCATTATGTCTGCTTTTTGTCTCAAACCTGATTTTCTTCCTGAATGAATTATCTAATTCCCATGTTTCAATTTTAGTTCCTCATTTTCATCTATATTTACCAGGCTGCAGTCTAGCAATAGATAGATAATATAGCACAGTAATAATTTGATGCCACATCATCTTTGATAAGTGATAGCTTGTCCAGAAAGATATTAGGAATCTTGGAACAAATTCACTTAGTTTCCCCCCTATAATTTCATGATTAATGAGGTGAAGGAGTCTGGTAAGCGTACCCTCTTCATTGTGGAATATTGGAGGACATAGTTAAGTAAAGGGTTCTAAGATGATATACATTTGACTACTAAAATGATTCATTAAATATGTGTGGAGTGATAACACTAGAAAAGGACACCTAATTTGTGCCAGATCCTTGCACCTGAGGAGGCTGTAACTCCAGCTTTTGAATAATTGTTTTGATTCACACCGGCAGTTAAGGCTTTAAAACCATAACAGGTTCATATTGTATTGCACTGGACTCAACCTGTGTTTATGCTGCTTTGTAAATGTAATTTCTTCACCCACAATTTATAAAATTTAATTGTGTTAGTAAGGGAAGTTTGTATTTTCCTTTTACTTGAATCATTAAATAATTGTTTTTGCACAAGTATAAAGATTGTTCTTTAGGTGTAACTGGGGTATCTGTCGACATCATAGCTAATAAACTTATTTTTTTAATCATCATCCTAACATCTAGAACACTTGCTCTGTGTTCTAAAAGAGGGCATTTTTACAGAATGCTGTGAAATGTTTTACTGGGTAGAAAGCTTGATGAATAATTTTTTTTTCCAGCTTGCTTTCTAGATCTTTTGAATTCCCCTAGCAGTTGATGCTATTCCTTCTCTACAAGCCCAAGAACGTATTGCTGAACCTATCTTCCATATCCTCTTTCCTCATTTCTGTAATTTTTTCGCGTTAGAAATCTTAAAACCTGGCACAATATGTGTTCTTTGATTTTTTCTAATGCAATATTAATAAGATGTACTCGTTTCCTTCTTAATGTTGCTTTCTCCCTTAAAAAACAAATGTATCTTGTTCTTTTTTATTTTTTGCTTATATTTTTGCTAAAACAAATATTATGTTTTACCTTTTGTTTTCCTCTTTTGGACGAGTTATTCATTTATAGGGTTCAATCTCTGTAGGATAGAAAGAAAAAGGCATTTCACATTTTTAGATGTTAGGAAGCCTACTGGTCAGTTATTTTAACTTATTTATCTGACACACTATTTCATAATTAGTGACTTCATTTGACTTGGCAGCAATTTTAGGATATGTATATATTCTTTTTCCTTCTGTTCCAATGATCTAGAGTGCAAATGACAGATTTGGTTATCTTATGAATATAAGTCATATTTGTGCGGGTAAGTGGCAAAATCATTTATCAACACGAAATCAGAAAGGCAATTGTGGGATCCTCTTTGAGACATCGATGGTCAACTAATTCCAAATGTGGTTCTTAATTGAGGGTATTGTAATTTTCATTAGTAAAAAGTATTTAGTTTAGGGAAGTCCAGAAGTGCCATATTACATTGGAAGAATCCAAAACAGAAATGAAGCCATGCGTTTGAAAAAGAGGCAGTATCTGGGGGCAGTTTCAATGTTTTTGCCGATTTGTTTGGTAGTTATTTCCAGTCGCAGAAGTTTGATATTCCCATCATCCCTCTCCTTTTTTCCTTTTGGGTTGATTTAGTAGTTTGGCTTAAACCATTTCAATAATTTGAAATTTTATAGCTACCTCATTTTTTCCATGAATCAGTATGTTACAACTCCATGAACAAACTTGGAATTTTTTTCTACAAATAGAGGAATTAATATCTATTGAAGTTCAAACTTCTGTAAGTATTCTTGATCTTGTCATGCTTATCAGGACAATATTTTCTATACAGCTTGCAGGTTCTTCTTCTTCAGTCGTTGCGGAAGAGATTTTCTTTGATTTCAGGAAGCAGTGTTTCATATTTTCGAAGGAGAAGGAATCTTTTTGTAAGCTTCCTTATCCTTCAAAGGAAACATTTGGGTACTATCTTAAGAGTACTGGACATGGAACTGAGGCCAAAGTTGTTGCTGCTACCGAGAAATGGGGACGGAATGTGTAGGTTTTTTCTTGCGTTTCATTCTAACTGCCATTTGCTGTTCATTTGAAATTCTATCCAATATGAAAATGACCTGCAGACATACATGTGCAGTTATGTACCCTTACCCTTACCCTTATGGTACCCATCTTATATTCTTGTGCACTCCTTGACTTCGATTGGATCTCCGTTCTTTTGGCTTACCAATCCTCTTGTTTCTCTAAGCACTCAAGTTATCTTTAAAATGGGTACTGCATGTGAACTGGTGGAGGATTACAGTGTTTGAATGACTGTACATGATAGAGGACTTGAATATAAGAATTCAGAATTTGTGACGAAAGGAACTTAATGGAATTTCTGCTATTTAAATTTACTTGAGAATAATCCTGGAAAACAACTCTTATTTATGATAGATTTTAATCCCCTTCAGATCCTTAAATCCAAATGAATCCTTAATCTTTTCTCTTAACTACATATAGCTAGAAAGGTTAACCTATCGAAAAGAGTAAAACAAAAAGGAGTGCAACTTTATACATCTAGTCGGCCTAAACTTTACTTATTTCCATCTTTCTATTAATTTATAGTTTATTTGGCTTTTTAGATTTGAATATCCTCAGCCCACATTCCAGAAGTTATTGAAAGAACAAGTAATGGAGCCTTTTTTTGTCTTCCAGGTAAGCTAACACCTGGTTTCTTCTATATTAGATGCTATTGTACAATTATTTCTTGTTTTCCGTTTCTATTCTTCATTTTAACATTCTCAATTTCTTGTTTATGCAGGTCTTCTGTGTGGGTCTGTGGTGTTTAGATGAATACTGGTATTACAGTCTCTTTACCATGTTTATGCTGTTTATGTTCGAGTCAACAATGGCAAAAAGTCGTTTAAAGACTCTGTCTGAGCTTAGACGTGTAAGAGTAGACAGCCAGACTCTGATGGTGTATCGTTGCGGCAAGTATGTGATGCCATTATTTTATACTTTTTTCCTAACTTTATGTGGGCGTAGATTTTGCTGACTATTAAATGTTCTCAACTGTAGATGGGTTAAACTCTCTGGGACAGATCTTCTGCCTGGGGATGTTGTGTCTATTGGGCGCTCTTCTGGTCCTAATGGCGAAGATAAATCTGTGCCAGCTGATATGCTTTTACTTGCTGGAAGTGCTATTGTCAATGAGGCTATTCTGACTGGCGAGTCTACACCGCAATGGAAGGTGGCTTTCTCAAATTTGTGTTCGTTTTCTCAGTCTTTATACATGCAATGTTTTATTCTGGCAAGTAGAAACATGGGGCTAAGCTGCTTCCTCTTTTTTTTAATAACCCCCCCCAACCAACCCCCAATTTTCCTTTGTAATTTGGGCTTATTTTGGATGAAGTTATTAGCTAAGCTATTAGTTGCTGATGTGCATCATGAGTTACTGTGTGTTCAATCAATGCATAAGAGTTAGTGGAGTTGTTAAAAAAAGGCATGTTTAAATATTACTGTGGTAATTTCATCAATATATATATTATTTATTTATCTGAGGTGACAAACTGGTTGGAAGCAAAGAATGCTTCAACTAAAAAGAGATGGATGAAAAAGAAAGCTGAAGAGGGCCCAACGAAAAGAATTTCCACAGAATTGAATTTGTTTACATATATAATATGATCTAATAAATTAAGAGTGCACAAAACCTGATCCATTTTTTCCCTTTGTTTTAATGTGCTCTCTTGTAGTAAAACAAGGTTCTAGAATCTATGTTTTTTCATTAACTTAGAAAGACTCGTTAACAAGCTTAGGAATATTAGTCAGAATAGTAAAAGGAAATAAGTAATCTTATGCTGCATGCTAATTGCCAAATCAAGACAGAGATGATGATTTAAACACCCCTTTTGACCGCTGAGTGATTCTTGATCATATTACCACAGTAATATGTGTGTGTGTATGTATGTATGTGCATATCATATATGTAAATTCAAGTTCCTACTAGAGGTAACATTAGGTGGAGTGACATGGTAAATTGATGTTACATCACATACCAAGCAGTAGAATTAGAATAGAAGTAACTGGTCTTATGTACTTAAACAGTATATGATAAAGGAGAATAAAGGAAAATGTTTTATGTAGCCAACCCCCCACATTAGGTGGAGTAATTTAGATGGCTTGAGTTGGATTTAGACACAAGTCATGAAGCTATCCTGTATAACATAATAAGTCAGTTACTAGCAGAGTTGTATCTGTATTTGAATTGGGTTGATCATTTTTTACTCTTGAAAGAATATTGTGCTCAGTTATTTTTTCTTTGTTTGCACATTCTTGTTTCTGATAGTTAAAAAGTAAAATACATTATTGTTTCTGATAGTTAAAAAGTAAAATGCTGACTTTCAGGTTTCAATTATGGGTAGAGGAACCGAAGAAAAGTTATCAGCTCGACGGGACAAGACTCATGTTCTCTTTGGTGGCACCAAGATATTGCAGCATACATCAGATAAGGTGGTTGATTATTTCTGGCCATTTTGTAATATATCTATTAGCCGTACTCATTTTGTGTGTTGATTCCTCTTTTATCCTCCATGAGTTCAGTCATTCCATATGAAAACACCTGATGGCGGCTGCTTGGCTGTCGTTCTAAGAACTGGATTCGAGACCAGTCAAGGAAAACTGATGAGGACTATATTATTTTCCACAGAGAGGGTAAAACTTTCTCATTACATCCTTGTCTTTCTGAATGCCACTTTTATTTTTCTTGGTCTCTTTGTCTTTACTTCTTGCTAGTGTTTCTATAGATCATGATATTGTATGCAGGTGACAGCTAACAGCTGGGAGAGTGGGCTATTTATTTTGTTCTTAGTAGTTTTTGCAATTATTGCGGCAGGTTATGTTCTCAAAAAGGTAAGCATATATTTTTGAGGTCTATGATGTTGAAAATTCCTCTGCTGCATGTGTAATAATGTTCACAGTGTGCTAATGAAATTGATCCAATGCAGGGGCTTGAGGACCCATCAAGGAGTAAATACAAGCTTCTTTTGAGTTGTTCCTTGATCATTACTTCTGTGATTCCTCCCGAGTTACCAATGGAATTATCTATAGCTGTTAATACTTCTTTGATTGCCTTGGCACGTCGGGGTATATTTTGCACAGAACCTTTTAGAATCCCGTTTGCGGGGAAGGTTAGAAGTTCAAGTTCCAGTTATGGTTCTTTTGCAATCTCGTTTTTATCTTTTCTTGGTTCCTTTCTTGGGCAAATCAATTCACTTCAGAGGTCACTACTCTGGAAATATCAACACTAGATGCCTAAACTTCATGGTGTCTTCGTTAGATACCATCTAATTTTGTCTCACTAAATGGAAAAATGCCTCTTACTTGATGTTTGGTTTCTTCTTGAACACCAACAATATTTCTTATCATGAAAAAGATATAGAGTAATGCAGTGTATTATTTGTAAAGTTGTACTAGTTGTACTACCTCCGACCATCATAAAAGCAACATTGTTAAAACTTTCATGTTCCAAAATATTTGTTGCATTGTAGAAATCAATGCATATTTATTGTAACCTCTCTAGTGTTACCCCCAACAAATTACTCAACTAATCACTCTCTCCAGTCCCTAGTGCAAGGTAGCGTGGACTTTTTATTCGAAATAATGAGTCTTTAATCATTTCCTTAATCTATGTGAAAATCCCTGATGTGTCAATTCTTATGGAATGGAGGTATTATTGTTGGGTTTTGGGGCGTTCATTATTCTTATTATCAGTAAGCAAAGAGTGTTGCACTTGATATCGGTGTGTGGTGACTGTTACACTTGAGTCTCAAACACCATGACCAGTTCTCTCTCTCTCTCTCTCACACACACACACACACACACACACGTGTGGATAAACACGCACCAGAATCACGGTATGTGTGCACGCTTGACATCTTATTCATTGTACTTTTGATTGTCTCCAATGGAAGAAACAGGTGTATATAGTGGTTTCATAAATAGTCATGCATATTGCATTAGTTGGAGCTGTAAAAAGACTTCAATACATTTATTGTTTATGAAATCATCGTGGTTTTCGACTTCATTGTTTTGCTTTCCCCAGGTGGATATATGTTGCTTTGACAAGACCGGCACACTAACATCTGATGACATGGTATGTTACTTGCATACGCTTTGAAGTGAAGATATTCCGGTTGAGCTTTCATCTTCTAATACTATTTCTAACTTTTCTCAGGAGTTTTCTGGAGTTGGTGGTTTAACAGAAACTGAAGAATTGGAAACAGACACGAGTAAAGTTCCTGGACGTACCCTGGAGATAATTGCTTCGTGTCATGCATTGGTATTTGTGGACAACAAGCTGGTATTATATGATTCCATTGACTCGTATGCATAACAGTAATTAAATTGACCTATTTATTTCAAACACAAAGACAGATAGTAAACATTTTTACAGTTGATTCCTATTCTGTTCTAGGAAGTTCTGATTAAATTTTATTCTGAAAGTCTAAACTTTTCCTCTTACGAGCATATTCTCTTCAATTTTATCTTTCATCCCTTTACTGTGACTTATTTGTTTAGCAGCATAAATGTCATTTACATGCTGAAATAGGGCTCAAGGGTAATGCTATTTCTTCACTTTTGACCACTTCCCTGTCATTGGCTTTAGCAAATATACATGTTCAACATTGCTGTAAGTGTGGTGGTTCAAATTCTTGTGAAGAAAATGCTTTTGCATGTGCACAGAATTGTCTGTTTATTTGGAGTTAAGTGATTTTTGCCAGGAAGTTCTGACTACTTTTTACGGACTCGGTTGCCATAATTAGCTCCATTAGAGTTTTAGAGTTACCAGAATTTTGCTGCAATTACTGTTTTTATGACTTCCACTGAATGCTATAGCGATAATAGTTTATGCTGCTTTAAGTGTCGAATAAAAGATATTTTAACCCATTACCGTTCATTCAGATTTTTTTTTTTAAGCAGAAGTGCTCAAACAATGCAAAGTTGGCTTTATAAATTTGCCGAATAGCTCTTATTTTCCTAAAACTAGTGTTCCATGCTTGCATACAGGTTGGTGATCCTCTTGAAAAGGCTGCATTAAAGGGAATTGATTGGAACTACAAGTCAGATGAAAAAGCGATACCGAAGAAGTAAGCAAGACCACCGGTTGTCGGTACTTTAGTCTTTTTCCTTTGAATACCATATGAACTAAAAGAAAAGTTCCTTCAGGAAGGTCTTTGAAACCCTAATTAGTGACACTTTCAGAATTATAACATGTCTCAGTCGGGAAATCATTGAGCAGTGATATTCTTTGAACCGTTGTACTGTTACTACAGAGATTGAGTTATGCAGGCCTTCTAGTGTTCTTTCCCCAAAAAGAGTAACATGAAGAAGGTTGGAAAGACATTGGTTTCTTGTAGATGGTTAGGTTAGTTGCACAACTTCTGGTCCTTTTGCATATCTATCTATAACGTCTTTGTCCATGATTTCAGTTGGGGTAGAGTTAGTCTGTAGAAAATGAGGTACAGGTACTGGGTATAGGCTATTTTCATTATTGGGCCGTCTTGAATGTAGTTTTTGGGCCTAAATCTGGTCCATTTTTACCATGATTGTTTGGTATCCAGGATCTCTCTCCAGGTGGTTAGTGGTTGCGGCATTTGCATTTTAGACAAATTCCTTGTAACATAAGGTTATAAAGAGTGAAGATGCGGTGCAGAAAAATGTATTCTAAATGTAGTATATCTATGTAGACAATACTATCCCTTGGAAGTTCATTTCTCAGGCATCTTGTTTATTTTTAATAATGTTCATTGGAATACATTTGTTTCAGTGGATGCTGAATGAAAGAAGCATGGTGATATGCACATAAATCAAAATGGTTCTTGGGTCTGCCTTCTCTGATGCCTTTTGGCTTTGATTTGAGGGCATGATTCTGTAGCAAACGCGACGGCATAGGGGACCATTGTTACATGTGTATTATATGAGCAACCACTTTGTGCACTTGTTGCCAAAGGTTAGGTTAGTCTCCAATACATTTGTTTCAGTGGTATCCTGGATCAGCCACTTTGTTTGACAAAGGTTAGGTCTGTATCCCGTCCATCCCCGCCCATACCCCCAATTATTGGGGACTTAATGGGTTATGCTATTGTTGTTGTTGTTGTGTAATGTTCATTGGAATAATTCTCATACACTACTGAAAAGATGCTTGCATCTGAGATGGCTTTCTTTGTGCTTTGATTTTTAACGATCTCTCTCTCTCTCTCTCTCACACACACACACACACACACACACACACACTCACTTGATCACTTCTGCTTTAAATGGTGGGTTGATTCTTGGGTGGAAATTGAGTGAGGCCACTTATCTACCGCACCAGTTTTCTCTTTTTGTATCACACCCTAGAGAGTGAAGGGATTCTATACTGCGGTGGTACTTAATCAGTTCTTTTTTCTTCCTTATCATCTTCTATTATTATAGTTGTATCCTTCTGTGCCTCTATCATTATAGTATCTTCTTTTGGTGGTTTATACATGTTTCTTGACATGTGAGGTTAACTAATTTCCCATTTACTACCAACCGTGAGCTAAAACCAGCTTAATTTTTTTTTGTCCATCGTCAGTACAGCTTGATAGTCTACTAAATTCAGAATGATTTTGAGACATTTCTGTCAGCTGGTCAACTGGACTTAATGTTTTACGTTCTTATGAAGTTGTTTGAAAAATCGAATGCTGGACAAAATTGTGTTGCCTTTGTATTTGATCCATCGTTGACATCTGAATTCAATTGGTTCCATCCTTATGCTCCCCCCGGGAGTAGTATATGGTGTTGATTTCTCAATTAATTGCTTCTGCGATCTGATTTTTTATTCCCAACTGCAGGGGTGGCGGCGAAGCTGTTCAGATTGTGCAGAGACACCACTTCGCGTCCCACTTAAAAAGAATGGCTGTAGTTGTTCGTGTGCAGGAGCAGTATTTTGCTTTTGTAAAGGTGCGACTTTGCATCTTTTAGTTTCTGGAACCATATATTACATAATGCGGATTTGAATGTATTACAGGTGCTTTATTCTAGAGAGAAATATTCATGTAGCTGTCTTTATGTTCTGCACTTTACGAATATTGGATTCTCTCTGTCCATGTGTTGTTTGTGGTATAACAATTTCAGGTCATAGTACGTTTCATGCATGTATTTTATTTTTACAGATTATTTGAATCATCATTCCCTTCCAAAAGCCAATCGTTCGTCTTTTTTTGTTTCCCTTTTTATATAGGTTGGTTGTATTGGTTTCCACTTTCAGAAGGCAATTTTAAAGCCCAACCGCAATATGACATTTACGTTCTTAAGTTCTTTGAGGATGCGTGTAAATGTAAACAAGATCGAATAAGGAAGGATTGAGATGAAAAGTTTGAGCTAGTAGAAGCTAAATTTAAGATTATATCATCCTATCAAAATGTGGTTGCTGTGTGTGCTAATCTGATAAACCGGCATGATGAATGTGAATGCCAAAAGCTATATCATTGCTCTGGATTGGACAAAAAAAAAAAAAAAAAAAGAATGCTGTTGCTTGTGGATATAGATTGAGCACAATGGAAAAGAAAGGATTCATGTCTAATACGGCATGAGAAGGATAAGGATTTGATGGAGTTGAGTTATTACCATATCCAGAAAACAAAAAACAGAAAGCAAGGACATTCTACCTCGTCATAGACTCATAGTTGGGACTCTAGTTACTTCATTAAAAGTTACCATTTTAAAATGTTATTTGGTTATTGAACTTTAATCACTGGAGCCTCAATTGTATCTTACTTGGTAAATGATTTTGGTTCTTATTTTTGCTTTGCCTAATAGATTGTATTTAACTAAAATTTCTTAGTGGGGTTGCTTGTACAGCCCCCCCCAACCTTTAAACTTTTCTAGTATGTTTTAAGCTCTTAATACAATCCATTTGTGGAAATTCCAGGGTGCTCCAGAAACCATTCAGGAGAGGCTCACTGACGTACCCCCATTTTATGTTCGTACTTACAAGAAGTTTACACGTCAAGGGTCCCGTGTTTTGGCCCTGGCTTTCAAGTCTCTTCCTGAGATGGCAGTAAGGCTTTTTTGTTTGGCAATCTCACTTTTAAATCTTTTCTCTATCAGTATTTGTTGAAAACTTGGGAATCAGATATTAAATATTGAAAAGTACCTGAAGATGGCTAGTCCCGGTGGTTTGTTTAGCATACTTGAACTTTGTGGTACTGTTTTCTCTAGATCTGGGTGAATATGCGTGGCTCTCTTAGAATCAGTTCCATACTTGTGGGTTCAGGGAACTGTTGGAGTGATCCTGTCTTGTTTTATGTTGTGTACCATTTAGTTTTATTTTTATCTTCAAGCTTAGGTAGTAAGTATATGTTAGGACCTCATAGTATTTTTTAAAACCGTGTAATAGGTCTTCCTGGAAATGTTTCGTAAAAATCTATATTTGAAAAATATTTTTACTTCCAAAGAGAAACAAGGAAAATTATTTGAGTTGGAATTAATTATTTGTAGTCTGATATTTTCTTTTGGGCGTGTTCTTTGTTTATTTTTAGTTCAAACGATCTCTCATATAATACCATTCTTGGGTGAAAACCTATTTTCCATGGAGTTTTTTTTAACTATACTACTTGTACCTTTTGCCAAAGTGATATACTCGTGAACAGATAAACACATCTTTTTTATTTTATTTCCCCCCTCCCGTAATGGTCATGCTATATCATTCAGCATTAATCTGTGCCATAATTTTAGTTCTGCTCACTGTTCTTTTTCTCTGTCATTTTCTTTTGACTGAAGGTTAGTGAAATGAGAAACTTGGATAGAGACCTGGTGGAAACTGGACTTACCTTTGCTGGTTTTGCTGTAAAGTCCTACGCTTGATTCATTGTCTTTCTTATTTTCATAATCTTTGACATACTGTGCAAATTTTTCCAGTACCTTGCCCATCAGATAGTATTTATTTCCTGGTTGGCTTTTCATGAACTTCAGGTTTTCAATTGTCCAATCAGAGGAGATTCAGCCACTATATTGGCCGACTTAAAAGGATCATCACATGATCTGGTTAGTGGCCTTCATCTCGATAACTGTTTGGTTACTAAAAATATAAATTCGAGTATCCAGTGCCACATTTGCAATGATTAACCTTAGCAAAACTTTTGTCCCGTGACAAGTAATTATTAGAAAATTTGTGATGCAGATCTTTCAGCATCTACAACAGTAGAAATACTGCAAGTCTTGTGAAGGTTTGAGAGTGCGATTAGGATTTGAATAACATGTACAGTAATTCTAAAGATAGGAAGATACAGTTTAGACGGAAAATTTCTATGAACAAGAAGATAAAGAAACACAACCCTAATTTTCTTATGTATTACTCTGCATGAGAAAATACATAAGAGTAAATAACTGAATAGTAACCTAGATCACCTCCAGTTTGAATCTTGCAAAAATGATGATATTTGCTTCCCTTTCTCTTATAGTATTTTCAAACATTTTAATGTTTTCATGTGTGTCAAAAAGCAAAGAAGTATGCCTGGAAAGGAAACGAAGAGACATATGTCACTTGTTTTAGGTCTCTTGTGAGTATTTTCTTCACTATAGTTAGTTGGAATATTGCTACTACGAATTTAACAAGCAAACTATCAGAAAACAGTGAAGCAAGAAAGTCATGGAACGACCCTACAAGTTAATCTAGTTTCAGTTACACTTTGCTTCCGAAAACTAGGTTGGAACTAATGTTTAAACAACTTAAATTTCGGGAAATATGTTTAGTACAACAAAATGAAGAAGCTGATGAGATTTTGATGCAAAGCTAAGGCTAAATCACCTCACAAAAAAGAAAAAGAAAAAGAAAAAAGAGAATGGGAGAGAGAACTCTTGGGGTCCCATATAGGACCTTAAGGCATTGCACCACAGGCTTGGTTAACTCACACTAGGGATGACAATTTGATCCGTGAACCGTCGACTTGCCCTGCCCCAACGTCTTTTGGGGCAGACCCGCCCCACCCCGTAGAGAGAACAGGGCAGATCAGACCCGCCCCGCGAACGGGGCAGATCAGGCCTGGTATTTGTGTCTGCCCCGCCCCACCCATATAATATTATTATTACTACCCGAAGGAACTCGCCGCCCGTCCCTTTTCTTCCCCGGGATATTATCATCGCCCAACCTTATCAAAATCGTCGCCCAATTTCCTCACCTGAGGAGATTTCATTTTCTGTGATTTCTTCCAACTCTTTTCACGCTCGGCAGGGAGCTTCTTGACGTTGCCTTCGATCCGGTCTTGAAGACGGTGGCACTGGAAACTGAGTCCACCCATGGACCAGTGAGCTTCCTCAGCCCAAGAGATGAATGGATCCATGACCGAAACAGGTGGATCGACCCCGCTCTTGGAGACGGTCCCGGTAAGCCTTTTTCTTTCCCCTTCGGGCGAGCTCCGTTGATGTAGAAGACTTGAAGACTTAAAATAAAAAAAATAAAAAAAAAGCGAGGCGGGGCGGGTCGGGTCAGATCCGCCCTGCACAGGGCAAGGCGCGGGGTATAACTTTGTGATTCGCGGCGGGTCTCGGGGCGGCGGGTCAACAGTGCGGGGCGAGGCTGGTATTTGAGATGTCCGCTGCCATCCCTACCTCACACCACCATCCTATCAATGAGAAAAGCTGAAGAACTTCTTTGTTTATGGTATAACCAGTATCAGTATTATGACATCCTTCCTATACTTTTAATATCATTTTTTACATCATGTTGTTTTTAGTGCTTCGAAAATTCCTCAGGACTCATGTTTTTTGTGTATTGTAGAAGGAAATATTATAGACATGTAAAAGAATAGGAAAGAAAGGACGTTTGTTTAAGCAGCTCTTGGGAACTGTTAATTTTCTTTAATTGTTTAAAGTGTGCTTCCCACACTGCAGATGCACTGGTTGCAAATCGGGGATAAGGTTGTCTATATAGTTGCAAATTGGTACTTTGTGTTAATCATATTCATGCTTTCTGGTTGTATGTTTTTCTATCTTAGGTCATGATTACTGGGGATCAAGCTCTTACAGCATGTCATGTTGCTGGTCAAGTTCACATTGTATCAAAACCAGCCTTAATTCTTACCCGCGGTAAGAATGGTGAACTCTATGAGTGGGTTTCACCTGATGAGACAGAGTTTGTGAGCTACAGGTAAGACTCCATGTGTACGCAAAGATGGTCTACGAGTGTCAAGTATCTAATATTTACTCCCTCAGTTACAAAATACTTTTCAAAATATTCTACTTTTTTGTTTCAAATACTTGCCAAAAGTTTCTACTTTTGTTGTTTCAAAATACTCTCTCCGTCCCAAATTGATGAATATGGAAGTGGGCCCAAATTGATGAATATGAATGTTGTATTCAATTTGGGAAGGAGGGAGTACTTCTCAATAACGTAAATCAATAGTATAGTTATTGCCTGTCTCATTTCAGCTACACCCTCAACCATCTCAATAGTGTATTTATTACTTTTTAATTAATACACTTATTTAATATGATTCTTAGGCCATTTTACATTTTTTCTTTATGAATTTTAACAAATCCTTAATTAACATATGTTGCCTCTAGATTGTCAAGTATTTTGAAACAGTGGGGGCATTTCATTATTCTCCCTTTTCATGAACAGGCACCATACCTTATGTATGTACGCCTGGATTTGAGATAAAACATGATTCCTTTTTTTCGTTTTTCTTCCAGGGAAAACGAGGTCGACACTTTGTCAGAGACTCACGATCTTTGTGTTGGAGGTGACTGCGTCGAAATGCTGCAGCAGACTTCTGCTATTCTTAAAGTTATTCCTTATGTCAAGGTTGGGATGCTGCCCATTGATGGAACATACTCTTTTTTCTCTCTCTCTGACATATTGTCTTAAACTTTTCAGGTTTTTGCAAGGGTCGCCCCTGAGCAGAAGGAGCTTATCTTGACTACTTTCAAATCAGTTGGAAGGACAACATTGATGTGTGGTGATGGAACAAATGATGTTGGCGCTTTGAAACAGGTAATATATAAATAGTTGAGTAGTTGTACTCCAGTGAATGTATCTTTTGCTAAAGTAATTCCATTATTATTTATTAATTTTTTTTTATACATTAATTCATTGCTTGTTATACTAAGCTTTCGTAGATTGCCTCTTTTCTGGTTAAAACTTTGATGCACTTTTCAAACTGCTTACTGATATAACCCTTTGGTTTTCCGGTTGTGCTTTGCGAATTCTTCACTAATCTATTTCAAAACTCTGTGAATGAAGTTGAGAAAGAAATGACATGCAAAATAGAATATCTGCCCAACTATTGGTTCAGCCAATATATATACATTGTATTTTTTTTCCAGTTATGCCTTTTGTTTTTGTCCTCGTCTACAAAGCAACTTATTTCAAGATCCAAACTTCCAGCCTGGCAACCTAGCAAAAAAAATCTTCCAGCCTGGCATGCTTAGGTTGGGATCAGTGGTACTTTAGGCTATGTTACTTGGACTCGAGTATGCGTGTCGGATACAGGTAGATATTTAGTTGTCAGCTGCTTATACCTCTAAAAGGATAGGACATTTCTAAAAACTTGGTCACAGGTACGTAGTAGATGCGAAATAATAAGGGGCATATAAGGAAATTAACGAATTAACTATCTTTATAAAAGATAAACCGGCTTATAATTTGGGAAATAAGCCTATGATATCCTCCTCACTATAGACAAAATGGGGAAGATCACCATCGGAGATGCACCTAGTCTGGGTCAAAGTACCCAATAATTTTTTGACCATATCCGATAAGGATCCCACACCCATTCCTATGTCGTATCGTGTCGACACGAGTGCAGCATGCAAAAGTAAAGAGGACAGGTAACGTAACTTGTAATACGAAATTCAGTTTTCTGCTCCATATTTGCAGGGTGTCTTTTAATTGTGGTTGTTCCTTGTTTCCTTTTTGATGAGTTATTTATGAGCATTTTCTTTTAATTGCCCCCTGATACATTTTCCCTCAACTCCCCAACCGTCCACTTTTAGTCAAGGATTCATGAAATACTGAATTCTAAAGAACAGCCTATTTATGAAAAATAAAGGTTAGGCCGCACATCGGGACCTTCCCCAAACCCTGCATCACCCAACTGATGCGGGAGCTTGTGCACTAGATGTGACCTTTTTTTCTTTCTTCTGAAAGTAAAAGACCACAATATCCTTGTATGAATTTACTCAACACTGTTCTATCTTCCAATTTAAAGTAATAAGGGTAAGGTGGAAAGTAGTAGTTGAGACGTCATTGCTACAAAATGATGAGAAAAATGGACAAGAAAAAAGGTGATTCAGACAACTAAAAGTGAACGTGGAAGTAGTATGGTTGCCTTCCCTTCTCCATTAGATTTTCCATTTTCTTTCGTGGCAGAAACTTACCTTTTCTTGGAATTGATCGAATATATTGCTCATTTGCCCTTTTCTTTTTTCCAGGCACATGTAGGGATAGCACTGTTGAATGCAATACCCCCTACGCAAGGTGAAAAGTCTCCAGCAGAAGCATCAGCAAAAATCGACTCTGCCAAACATGCTAAACAAAAGAAACCTAAAAATCCAACAGAAAACGGGGAGGGCCCCTCAAGGAATAGGTCCCTTGCAAAGTCAGAATCTTCTGGCAGCAAACCTGTTAATCGCCATCTGACTGCTGCAGAGATGCAAAGAGAAAAACTTAAGAAGCTCATGGATGAAATGAATGAAGACCCTGATGGCCGGTCTGCTCCTATAGTCAAGCTCGGTGATGCTTCAATGGCGTCTCCATTCACCGCAAAGCATGCTTCGGTTGCCCCTACAACTGACGTAATTCGTCAAGGTCGTAGCACCCTGGTGACTACCCTCCAGATGTTCAAGATACTTGGACTTAACTGTCTCGCAACAGCCTACGTACTGAGTGTGATGTACTTGGATGGTGTCAAATTAGGTGATGTTCAGGCAACAATCAGTGGGGTATTCACAGCGGCCTTTTTCCTGTTTATCTCACATGCTCGTCCTCTTCAACATCTTTCAGCTGAGCGACCTCATCCTAATATTTTCTGTGCTTATGTGTTCCTTTCTCTGATGGGACAGTTTGCTATCCATATATTTTTCTTGATTTCCTCCGTGAAAGAGGCTGAGAAGTACATGCCGGAAGAATGTATCGAGCCGGACTCTGAATTTCACCCTAACCTTGTTAACACAGTTTCATACATGGTGAGCATGATGCTGCAGGTTGCAACGTTTGCTGTGAACTATATGGGGCATCCTTTCAATCAGAGTATTTCAGAAAACAAGCCATTTCAGTATGCCTTATTGGCTGCTGTTGTTTTCTTCACCGTTATCACTTCCGACTTGTTTAGGAACTTGAACGACTGGCTGAAATTGGTGCCTCTACCTAAAGGATTGAGGAATAAGTTGCTTTTGTGGGCAACTCTTATGTTCTTGGTCTGCTATACATGGGAGAAGATTCTGAGGTGGGCCTTCCCCGGCAAGATGCCTGCTTGGAAGAGGCGGCAAAGACAAGTTGCAGCAAACCAAGAGAAGAAAAAGCGCGTTTAAGCCGGAGATATTGGTAAAAGTTGACGGTAGAAATTAAATGCCGGCAGGTAAAGATTAAGGTGAAAAACTTGTCTGCAGTTCTTTTCGACAAGCAGAAGGGCAATGGAAACTAACAGCTTCACGTGTATTAATTAGTCGATGTACCATTTATTATACCCATACATCTAAACGAGTTCGAAGTAACCGAGTTTCAGATTTTTGAAGCTCAGTTCGACTGGAATTCGAACGTTGGACATTCCTTTATCCTTTTTCTTTTTCTATTATTTCGTATGAGTGAAAATTTTGTACCAAGGTATGCAGTGGTGATTCTTGAACAATGTCCAATGAGTCGAGCCATTTGGATTTTTTCTGTTGCACTTCTTTGCTATATTTTCTGCTACATTATTATTTAGGGGTGTCAACGGGTGCGGACCGGCTCGAACCTGTCTCTAGTTCGAAAAATTGTGAGCGTGAACTTAAATTCAAATTTTATGTGATCCTTGTCAATCCGGTTAAAGCTCGCACCCGAATAAAAGTAATATAATTATACATATTATATATAATATTAAATTTCTAATTAAAAAGACTCATAAACACTGGTTGCAAAATTCATTGTTTATTTTTGTTTTGTTGTATGTCGATTATTTAACATTTAAATTGCTGTGTGTGTTTATGTTTGATCACCTTTTTATTAGTTTATCTTGCAACATGAATTAAATATCATTGTATTATGTATATTTGTATTCTTGTTAGAATTTAGTCTAATGACTCATTGTATTATAATATTATTCTCTACAAGATTTATTTTTATTTTTTTGCTAAAGGCTCATGAGATCACATTAAAATGTGAGATGAGTGTGAGTTCAACATTTGTAAGCTTTTCCGGGCTAAGCGTAAGCTGAACTTTCTATTTTTTATGTGAGCTACACAGCTTGATTGACACCCCTAACACTATTAATATTTTTTTTATATGTTCGCATGAAAATATCTTATTCGACAACTTCTCTTCTCACTTGATTAATTTACCATAAAAATTTTGTGAAGTTTCATACCTAGAAAGTCAATCTCAGAAGTTCCCAAAATCATTTTCTTTTCCAAAAGCATGATGCCAAAATCTTTTGCCAACTTATGAAACTGATTCAGTAAAACAAGTCTAAGCAATTTGGGCACGAACAAACATCATACCAGATGTGACCTTTTTCATCATTTCCTTGATAAACTGGTTTACCAACAACATCGAACTTTACCACCGCGACATTGAGAGAGGACCAGGATTTACAATCCATCAGAGAGAATTCTGTAGGGAAAACAGTAGAAACTTCATTCCTTTGCGGGAATTTAATTTCAATTGAGCCATCCTGTTTTGTGGTGAATGTTGGTTCTGTGATCTGGATGGGTTTTGCTATTTCAGCTCTGTGTCTCATAACTAGTGATCCAAGAGATGGGGATAAGGGCTTGCAGTTCCTCTCGTGGGATTTGTCTGGGGACAAAGGTACAGTGAGGAGTCTGAGGAGAGTCAACTGACAGAAATATGTATTCACCATTTTGTAACTGGGGTGGCAGAGGGAGATCGAAGACATGGTTTTGGATTCGATATGCCATTTGGTGGTGAAAGGTTGCCATATGTATTCTCCAATTTTGGACCAGAGATTTGGATCTGGACACGAAAAACAGTGGAAAGGGCTGGATCATCCAAAAGCATGGTGAAATTTGGGAACAAAGTTATGAAAATAGTTCCGGCATTCAAAGTGGTTTGTACTGTTCCGATAACATGTTCATATTTTCGGAACCTAAAATCAAGTAGTGCAATGCGAGAAACCATTGGGAGGCCTTTTTTGGCATGAAGGGTAAGGGCTAATCGGATTGCTCTGAAGTGAATGTGAGTGTAACCTTGTTTTAGCCAAATTTGTGGAAACTGTTCAGGAAGTTGAAGGGTGACATACTGTTCTTCTTTGGTAGAGGACAGTTTATGAGTAGAAAAATGAGATGCTTGACAAAAATCTTTGACAGAAGTTGAAGTTGGATTTTTACCTAGGACTTGTTTAAAACGGACACCGACACTATTTTTGAATTTTTGATAAATAGAATAAGGATTAACTACACAAGGTATGAAGACAAATGATATTTACTATCTTCGGAAACATAATCTAATTCGCAAACATTAACAATACGGGAATTTGAAAAACCTAGGTGGATCTGGAAGAGTTGTTAAACTAGAAGATGAACTAGTCAAGGAGACTGTAGCCCAGTGGGGCAAGCTTCTACCCGTGACCAAGAGATCCCGGGTTCGACACCCTCCCCCTACGTGGGGCAATAAAATTCTCCTCCTCTGGTGAGGGAAAGAATTAAGGTTGCTGACAAAAAATAAAACTAGAAGACATGATTGGAGGGAGGGGACCGAATCTGAGAGCCAAAGTATATTTATGACCATAAAATTCAATATTTCGCAAAATCTTTTTGAGAAAATTCTGCTCAAACAAAAATCATTTTTATGCTACCATTAAGAAGTTATAACAATATCCTTAATTAATTATGAGAGGATCTATGTGCTAGTAGAGTTTGATTTTTTAAATATATGAGGTTAGTTATGAAATTTTATGGAGAAAATTTATCCATTTGAAGAAAATTGACAAATATTTTGAGACAAATTAGAATAGAAAATTGACATTCAATTTGAGATGAAGAGAGAGTAATAAGATACGAGGATTGTGCAGCGAACATCGGTGAAGAGGGTAATTTGCTTGTCCTGAAATCTAATATTTTCTACGCCTATTTTACTTTTTGTTCTCTCGAAAAAGACCCATATTTTACTTCTCTAATGAAGTTTTGTTATCAAATTTGCAAAAACTGCACAAAAATGTCATAGATACTGATAATAATTTGGAATGATAGAATCTACTCGCTATGACTTTTGTTCCCCTGCATAGCTCTATTTGCTTTTTTTTTTTTTTTTTTAAAAAAAAAAATAGTTCACTAAGAGCCATTTAAATTTTAGTAGAACCTGCTTATTATATTTATATTTTTCATTTAAAATGTCAAAACTTAAAATAAATAGTTTACATAGTTATTGTTTTCATATAATAATACTCTATATAAGAATAACCTTCTTATTGTGATAAAAAAATCTTGGTCCCAACTTCGGGACCAGTTATAAATAAGAATAAACTCTACATTGTAATATTCCATGTTTTTTTAGGATCATCCTTAAGAAATTTACCTCCATATAGTAATAAAATAACATTAAATTTTAAATATATTTATATATCTATATAAAATAACAACTTAAACTTATGAGTATCTTTAAACCATTTTGCAAGATATTTTTTGCTTCCAATCTCGGTTGGTTTCTTTCATTTTGCGCAATTCGACACGAATACTTTCAGGGATTTGAATTCATTTGTTTTTAGGTGTCATGAGTCATGACTTGCTTGAAGTAGAAAATGTATGATTTGAAATTAAAATGAAATTTATGATTATGCTCGCAATTATATATGTATAATAAAAAGAAAACAATCGAAAAGACACTTCGAAGATAAACATACATGATTGAATATTTTAAATGCATACATGATGTACATACTTTTTTTTATTTTTTATTTTTACATTTACTAGATATTGTATGTATACGAGTGAATCTTCTAAATTTAATATACACAATGTACATGCATGATGTACGTACATTTGTTTTTTAAAAAACCATGAATCTTATATACCTCTTAAATTCATGTTTTTAAAATATGAAGGGACACATTTTCAAGTGTCATATAATTATATTAATTATTATTTTTAAATTAGAATTTTTATATGTAACCCTCTATTTAAGAAATAACCTCCCTATAACAATTTTTTCCTTTGGTCCCGAGAGTATTACTATATAGAGGTTTTAATGTACTTTTAATTTTATGGTAAAATGGAATCTCGTGCATAACATTGTTTTCAGTTTTAGCCAATCACGGATTTTTAAATCCTACGTTTAATTTTCATGAATTTTAGTTCAATTAATTATTTTATAAAATTTCAATTGGTTGGTTAAATTTTACTTTTGTTGTAAACTCTTGGTTGACTAATAAGATTATTCTACTAATAAACTAACTCAAAAATAATTATTATATCAATTACGGCTTGATTACACATCACTTCTCCAATTATACCTAAAATCCCTCAATGTTACCTTAAAATCACCACTCATTTCTATCATTCACCACGGCTCCAGTGCTGAACAAGAAAATTCAGTATATACGGGCCAAGCTGTCAGCAGTTGGATTTTGTACTTTTTGTACTTTTTGATCCAACGGCTGTATCAAAACAGGGGTATTTAAGGATAAACTTCGAGCTCTTTTTTACTTTTAACTGGGAAAAGATATTTTTGGGGGGAAAACGAATTTTTAAAAAACATGTGTTCACTAATAAAAAACATATGTTCTCTGACAGAGAATACGTGTTCTCTGTCAGATAACATGTGTTCACTAACAGAGAACATGTGTTCACTGACAGAAAACATGTGTTCTCTAACGAAGAATATGTGTTCTTGTAGAAATGTACCTTTGACTTTTCAGCCGCAACTTTTCTCTCTCCTCGGTAACCCAATCGATGTGACGGTTGCGTGTTACTTTTTGTTGTTATTATTATTATTTATTTGTGAAATTACATATGTGTCACACCTCGTAACCAGGGTCGATGACATGGCAGTGTCTCATTGGTTAATGAAACACCAAAGCCGACAAACAGAGTTACTAAATGGGAATTCAATTAGGAAGTAATCTGAAATAAGAGTTCAACAGCGGAAACTAATAATTACAAATGAAATTGTTCAACTATACTAATAATAAAATAAACTAAATTCTTTAATTGAAGTCGGTTTTGAGTCACTCATCATGGTCCCCTTCCCAAGCTTCAACAATATCATCAAATTGCTCATCCTCACCTGCACAGTAAAGCGGATGGACTGAGCTCCGGTGCTCAGTAGGGACCGACAATCACAAGTATCAAATAGGACAAAAACAACTAGTTAAGATAACAAATAAGCTAAATAACCATGCTCTTCATATCCAAACACTTATACAACCGAATGTACGAAGGGCACCGTGCTCTGTCCAAACGGTACGCACTAATTGTATGCTTGCTAAGACACTACGAGTATAGCTACCGCTGTGACACGACTTCCCACATTTCGCGCTCAGGTATCTAGTCACAACTATACAACAATAACTATAACGGTCCTAACACTTTACCTTGTTAGGAAGACCCCAAGAAGTTCATATGCACAGGGTTCAGTTTCACCCCTGAACGAACGAGTTCACGCCTTAAGGACTCATTCTACATTGTATCATCATCCAACACCTTGGACTCCACAAAACCGTTACAGTCCCAATGATTTTCCCTCATCAGGTGAAGGTCCATGAAGTGCCACGCATGATCCCCGGGATCACCAAATTCGCACCTCATCGTGCTCACGTTTATACCTTTCGAACGAGTCCTGACATTTAGTAGGTTCTAGACACGAGCTCAAAATAGGGCGACGACTCGGTCGACCAAAACCAAGAAGGACTAAACGACGCAACCAAATAAGACGACCAAAACGATAAACAACTAAGCAAGTTCGTAAAATAGCCAATTACGATCCACGTAATACACTTAACAATAACGGATTAAGTAATTTCAAGTATAATAACACATTAATTCAATTTACGATTCAGATTATAACGCAATTAAATCAAATCCAAAAAAGTTTATACAATATAGAAAGCAATAAACACAATTCGTGCAATTATTTTGTAACCTCAACAGTTTATACAATATCGAAAGCAATAAACACAATTAATGCAAATATTTTGT
The DNA here is from genome assembly GCA_026122235.1 of Vinca minor. Classification (NCBI taxonomy): domain Eukaryota; kingdom Viridiplantae; phylum Streptophyta; class Magnoliopsida; order Gentianales; family Apocynaceae; genus Vinca; species Vinca minor. Next base: position 6,035,348 of record JAOCZM010000289.1, on the reverse strand, counting down.
AAATAAAATAGTTTATTCTCTTTTACTGTGCAATATATGCAATAATTAAATGACGAAGGGGGTCCCTACCTCTTTCGAAGACAATTTAATAACAGAAAATCTGAAACAGCACTGCTCAGTCTTACTCGCGGAGCTATAACTTTCTGCTCGGGAATCGGAATGGCGTTCCGTCTGTGCTCACTCGAAGCTTATTCGAACGCCTTCGTTTCGATATATTGTGCGTAAAAAACGGTGGAGAAATGCTCTCTCGGTGACCTCTCAAAGTTCTTGACAGAAAGTTGAGTTCTCAAAATATTTTTCTTTTTTTTTTCCTCTGCTTTCTTTTATTTTCCCTTGGTGAGTGTGAGAGCAGCTCTCTGCCTCCCTTTATATAATTTTTTATATAATTTATTACATAAAATAAAAGAAAGCAGATTTACAGATTTACAAATTTATTGAGTCTAAAATAGGTATTAAATATGTCTTTAATTATCAAATTGCATATATTAACCAATTTGAACCTAACAAAAACACTAATATAATATGAATTAACTACATCATTAAACAATTACCCATTCAATCAAAAAAATGCAATAAATAAAAAATGCAATAAACATGTACTATGGCTTTTCTTATCAACTGCAAAAAAATGTATACAAAGCTACAAAACCCATCTTTGATAGGTTTAAGATTCTAATTTTATCAACAACTAACTAAGATATATGAAATAAAAATAGCAAAATTCATTTCTTATTAGAAAAAAAAAGAGAAATTCGTGCAAGGATGATGAGATGAAAACCATACAAATCTTTGGGAGATGTGATGAGAAGCAAACGGAGGGAATTAGAGGCAAACTCTCTGAGCAAACGCCGGAGAAAACTCTCTAAAAGACTAAGAGACTTGGGCAAATTAGGTCTTTTGAGTGTTAGTGTATTAAAGTAGACTTAGGAACTTAAGGATCTGTTTTGTACCAATGGTTAGGTAGACTATTATTAACCGGTTTAATGAGCGATTAACGAGTGATTCCAAACGATTTACGAGCCATTTTACCGAATCGTAACCGGTTCGTTAACGAGTCGAGCGAGTTAGCGAGCCGATTTTAACGAACCGATTAACGAGCGATTTGCGAGTTAAGCGGTTCGCCAACAACCCTATTGATGAGTGTGAGAGCAGCTCTCTGCCTCCCTTTATATAATTTCTTGATTGTGCACGTTTACCAATGCCCATCAATCTCCTGATCAAATGACCCCATGAACTCCACTGCCCATGATGCCCTCAATCCCACGTTCTGCCATTTCCTTATTTTGCTTGCTCTCCACACCTCTACACCCACGATTTGCCTTCTATCTTTTTCTTTTATTTTACTTATTAAAATATTTCCTTTCCCTATAATATATATTATTTAATTCCTATTTTATTATGGTGATTTTTCTAATACAATAAAATTCCTAATTAATTCCAATCCATCATCTAAGTGAAACACAATTTAAGTTCACTAATTACGATATACGTACAAAACGCCCCACAACGAATCGTACCAAAAAATGTAACACGCAACATGTTATAAAAATTAATTAGGCACGTAGTCACGTAATGACATGAAATAAAATACGTCTACGAAATAAATCACATGAAAATAAATTACACGTAAAATAACACGTACGCGAAAAGTTACGGGTATTACAGTATGTATCCTTTTAACTCTCTTTTAAATCCCAACCGTCGATCTTCTTTTAAAATGAAATCAACGGCCCTGGCTGTGTCCCGCACGTACGGAATTTAGGCCGTTCCGCACAGGAGCCGGACTGTCTATCATTAACTATATTAGTATAGTAATTAAAAAATCAATTTCATATTTTATCTTCATGATGTCATTTATCTAATTACGTATATTCACTCCCAATTATCACGTCCGGCTCTGTACGAGACAAGGTGCTATACAGAAACGGGTCTCTCATTTTATAGGGCCCCAAAATTTTAAAACAAATCACTCAATATATTAAAAAAAAAATTACTATATCTCCACTCAAAAATTTGGGCCTTTCATTTTATGGGGCCTCAAATTTAAAAAAAAAAATATACTTAACATATTAAAAAATTCTGGGCTTCTCATTTGATGGGGCCACAAATTTTAACATTTTATATAATTTATGCTTTTTAAAAAAATTAAGGCCTAACTTTACTAATTAGCACAAGGTATCAATATTTTTCGAGACGGGCCTGCCAATTAGGTCTAAAATCCCTCCATTTAACTCAAAATCTTCACTCATTTCTATCATTAACTATATCATTATAGTAATCAAATTCATTTAATATTTTTCTTCCTAATTTTTGTTATCTAATTAGGTATATTCACTCTCAATCATGCCAAAATCCCTCCATATTAACTCAAAATCCTCAAGAAATTCCCAAAATTTGGATTCAGCAACCCATTAGACCAAATCCGTGGTTATATGGCCAGCTATCAACGAGCTTCTGCGCGAAATCTGGGGCGAGAAAAGTGCTATTAGCAATGGATATGGATTTCGTCTTAAACAGTTGTTGCTATGTTAAGCTTACATCCTGAAGCAGCCTTTGTTCGCGCAAGCGTGTGAATTGGCATTTTAGGAATGTGGAGTTTTTAGAACATCAACTGAAATCCTTTGAATCCCAGTTAAGTCTGTATTTTTTCTGAACTACTAGTTACCGTAATGTAAATTCGGCTGAAAACCTATGAAGGGATGTCTGCCTGCACATTTCAAGGAGAAGCCAATAATTCTGCATAGCCTTATTTGTTGTAACTCTTCTTTCTATGCTTGGTAAGCTTAATTATTGTAGTAGGTTCCTCACAAAGTTTATCGAGGGAGTACTTTCACCAGAATTATCCACACTCTACCTAGTTTTGGGGTGACACAGAACATATTCATATTTCTGTATTCAGTAAGAGACTTGTGCCGAAGAATGAAGTTGCAACTCATTATTTTATTATGTACAAACATTTTCTCTTACATTTCTTAAGGTTGAGATTCCAGTAAGCAAGTTGCTATGTTCATCTTCATGTTAACTTTATAAAATATGCATTTTGATACCAATTTTTGCAAGGTTAATCAAATGGGTGTAGTTTTCTGGTTTGAGAATTGAGACCTCCAAGCATTGTATCATGCTTCTTAAACATGGTTTTACAGATATGGTGGAAAGGATTATACATCATCTGCTTTACCATCTTGTCCTAGCTTTGGTAGTTGCAAAGTCCTGGCTAGGAAAGTGCTCAACATATCAGACGCACAAACATGCAAGCCTTTCAGGGGCTGCTCATTTGACGGAAAATGGAATGGTTGAAGAGGGAAGGGTGAGAAGAATCTTTTTGATACATCGTTTTTCTTTGACAGAGCTGAAAAGGTATGAATGTGATCTATCATAAGTTGATTCAGAAAGAATTAGCATTTTCTAGTAAGATTGTTGAATGTGGATACCTTGCTAATATGTTTGTAGCAAACGTGACTACCAATGCTTTTTATTGTGCATCTCGTGATGCTTGTGGAACCACGTTTAGAGATGCCAAATCTAGATATCCTCGTGTGGAGGCAGATGACCTGACACATGTGTATGCATGGATATAATGTATCAATTAGTAAGTGTTAATGCTTTTGCTTTCTTTAGCAGATGTTACAATAGTTAACCAAAATTTAATTGATTTGTGATCGATTTGAACAGGTATTGGTCATTCCAGGAGCATTATCTTGGTAAAAGAGGGTCCAATATCGTCCGTACCAGTTCTTTGGGTAAAACCATAAAAGCTGGGACAAAAGAATACAAAAAGACATGGGATTAGAGTATATAATTTCACCTGTTCATGGAAGCACTTATTACAGATATCAGATTTTGCTATACATTGGCTGCACTAACAGCGAACCACAATCATTCCTGCAGTAGCTCAAGGAGTAACTATTATAATATGGACATCGGAGGATCTTCACATTAACAGGTCCTGCATCAAAGTGAACCACATTCCTACAGTTTGGAATAACTTCTTCCAGTTCTCATGACCACTCAAAAAATTTGAAACAGAATGTAAATACTTTCAGTAGTTAGAAACTAAAAATATGTATTTTTTTTCTTTCGTTACATTGAAAATAAACGACAGAACTGAGGATTTGGACCCTCAACACCATAACCACGTCGACAAACCCCAAGTCTAAGAGGAAAAATTCAACAAAGAATAAACAAAATATAAAAGATAGAGATATAACAAGGCTCAACCTTTTAACTGCACAAAAAGTCCCTTCCTTCTGGCATTTGATTCTTTATAATTTTTCTTTACAAGGTACAAAAGAAAACTTTCAAAAAAGTAATGATATAAATAAGAAAAAGTGAATCAACGGCCCCAAAACTTTCAAAAATCACCCTACTACCATCTGGATTGGATTGAGAGGGGACTCCCATAAGCATTTCCATCATCATTGCACGAAAGACGACCCCTTCAGCTCAAAACCTTGCACCTTAATTAGGTTGCAGGATAATAGCTTGTTTCTATGGAACCAGAAGGATAACGACCTATTTTAACTGCAAGTGGTTTTCCTCGGCCCATTGAGAAACCTCTAGTCCCATCTGGCATGCGCGGCACACAAGGCTGCTTCCCTACAGCTGACTGCTCAATATTGACAGTAACAATTGATGTTGCCCCTGCATGGTTTCCACGGTAGTTCACATGATGTGACTGCCTTCCGCGTCCCTTTCCCCGGTTACGTTTTTCGCCACCTTCACGACTCCTGCCCTTTCTAGGTCCACCACCATCCTTATCATGGGGATGCTCCTCCCCCTGTGCGTGAAACCTCAAATATCAGTACACGGAGCAACTAATTAGTCATATAATTGAAGAGAGAATAGAACTTTAAGGTTCCTCTTCCTGCGACTCGGAAGGAGACTTGCAAATAAACAAAACATTCCGTCAACTCAATTGTGGTACTCGGTAATACTTCTAATAGGAATCTACAAGCATGAGATGAGGTACACCAGAGTAAAAGAGAATTTCTGATCTTCTAAACATTCTTTCTTTTTGTCAAGTCAAGCTGGGAATTTGTAAATTCCTATTGTTTTTCCAACAAACGGGGAAATTTATATAAACAGCAAAGGAATATAAGTCTCTTCCAACGATGCAAAACTCGCAGAAAAATAGAATGTAAAGCCCTTGGTTTTAACTTAAGCAAGTCGAAAAAGCACTTACATCCGTCAAATGTGTAGACTCTTCTAATTCATTGATCTCCAGATGTTCCGCTGCAAATGCATCTTCTTCCTTGAAGTGGAATTCAGCCTCATGAACACCTCTTTTAACACGTGACTGACCAGATTTTGGCTGTTGAAATGTACAAGCATGTATCAATTACCATTCCATGAATATAAGTAAATCTGAAGCAGACGCTAGAGACATGCAAGAGCCTCCATTTCAATGCTAAACAATTTTGGACAAGATTTTTTTTGATGATTTTAAAGTGCATCATAATCTCCAGATGCAGATTAAGTAAATAACAGGAAATTATAGCTGGAAAAGATTAAGCAAATTCAGTCGGCATATTTCTCAAATTTTGGAGTTCCAGAAAATTGATTCATTATGTTTAAAGGTTTACCAGAAGATGAGAATCAATTCAAATTTCCAAATTGCACTTCTTGTTAGTTTACTGAAAAGATGTTTTTTAAAAAAAAGAAAAAACACACTCAAGTTATATTGATGAATGTTCAATAATATACTCGGGAAATAGAGATACCAGACATGTCCTTCCTTGACATCTATCACAAAAAATTTACAGCCACAAATAGAGTAAAAACAAGAGAAGTGCAGATGCTTCTTGATGTACAACAAAAGACGCAACAGACTGGTGTTAACTGCTATAATATGGAAAAAGCACAAAATGAGAACCCCATACCGAGTGTTGTTTAAGCAGTAACCGGACTTTCAGACCATTCCTCCAATTACCCTCATTCAGTTCAGTGACCTGCGCAAGACGGATGCAATCGTTTCTTTCGTAAAGTACCGCCATCAAATCAAGAAAATTTATACACCCCTGTCGCAAAATGCATTGTCCACTTTCCTATTCATTTTGAATGAATAGGAAAGTGGACATTCAATTTGGGACAGTGGGAGTAAAAGGAAAAAAGCATATCCTTCTGAAAAGAGAAGAACACATACCGCTTTCTCAGCCAGTTCAGCTGTGTCATATTCCACAAATGCGTGCAGCTGCATGTAAAATGTTACTCTGATGTCAGAAACATGCTCAATCTTAACGAATACAGGGAGAGAATAAAAATCTCAATATTAGAAAAAATCCAAAAGCTCTTCCCTTGTGCAGTAAGTGGCCATATTTCCTACCGCTAATCCGCTATAGCTTCAAGAATTTCACTCTGCTGGGGCCGGAGTTACTTTTAGGGTGGGGTGAGGTGAGGTGAGGTGAGGTGAAGTGGGGTGTTCCTCCTCCATTCATCTTTTTCCCCAAAAGTAAAAGCCAAAAGAGCGAAAAGAAAGGGAAGAAATCTGTGTTATTCCTATTAGTCTATCCCACATAAAGATACTCATAAAAGTCTCTCAAGCTTCCTAAAAAAAGCTAATAATCAAATTAATATAGTTTTAAAAATAATTTGGCTTTGCATATATGTTCAATGACTATCTAGTTATGCGATAAAAGTACACAAAAAAGAAAGCAAACTAGCTGTCTTGCCTTTGGTCCCTTTTCCCCAAAAACACCATCTTCAACTCTTATCAAAACAACTATGCAAATTAAATTTGAATTATAACTCGAAAAGACAATACAATGAACAAAAAAAATGGAAGAGGACACCTAAAATTAAATACACCACGCATATAAACACCCAAACCTCATTCTACTGGAATGGGAACTATAGAAAAACATTCAAATTACGTCTAGAATGGTTGCCCAAGAACCCCACTCAGAAATGAATCCATAAAAGATAGCAGATTAGCAAGCAAAACAACACAAAACTTCTATAATAGGAGCACTGAACTGTACTTTCTTTGCTTCTCTATATGTGACAAGGAACTACCAATTTTAGATCAAAGTAAAAGACAACTATTAGCGAAAAACTACAACTTTTTGAGTCGATAAAGAAAGATAACTGGAGCTAAAAATAGCCTCTTCAACAATCTTCAGAGGCTTCTCATATCAAAGCTAATCCAATTAACAGACATAGATGGTTGAAGACACAGATTAAAAAAAAAGTAACAGGTTTAGTACTCCTAGTCAATTATGAACATAGCTCAAAAAGCCAAAGATGCTTTTCAGTACTAGCATGCATCAAATCCAGAAATGTTCTAATGGATAAAGTGAAATTAAACTTGACATGCAAATTAATTTAGATTCAGTCTGAAATGCCACAAGCAGCACCTTATTGCTGAAGTTCACACCATCTGCCTTTGATGCCTTTGGTGTTGATGATGGCCCACCAGGCTGACAAGTACGGATTGACTTTACACTGAAATTATTATAAAAAAAATAGGTTAGAGAAGAGTTAAATGTGTTCTCCAGAGAAGACAATACTGACTCGGAATAAAGTAAATGGGCACCTTCCAACTGCAGAAAAAATCCTCATGAGGGTCTGATGACAATGGTCCTCAGGTAGGTTTTCAGCTATAATTATTCGAGACTACAGATCACCAAAAGAGAATGAAGGGAGACAGATTATGGTCATTAATAACTTGGATATTACTACACACACTCACAGAAACGGTAGCACGCACAAAATTGACCTTAAAAGACAAGTAGCACTAGACAACAAGAACAAAGAACCTACCTGCACTTCCTCCATGTCTGTTTCAGTCAGTGGATCTTGGCGTTTGACCTTCTTTCCATCATCACTGACCACCTATTGAAACATTAAGTTATACACAAAATAAAAATCACAATAGATTAATAACAGGGAAGAATACCAAAAACTTAAACAGGACAGAAAATCCGAGAGTTCCCTGCCAGGTATAGAATACATACAAGCTTTGTTGAACCCCGAAGAGCAGCAGCAAGCTGTGACTGACTTTTGGTGAGAGTTTTTATCTTCTTAATGGATGCAACCGCAGATATCGGCACTACATGACACAAGTACTAAACGAGGTCAGAATATCCTCGGCCATTTCATCTGAAACTATCCAAGGATAATCTTGGCAAACTGTGATTAATGAAAAACCAAAATCTAGATAGAGGCGAATATATGTAAATGGATTTAAACCAGAGAAGGAAACCATTATATTCAACAACCATAAAACAAAGATTCTTTATTGATTAGCTAATACCATTTTTAACGCAGTGGAGATCTCTTTCGCTTTCAACTGTTAGTTCTTGCAACTGAACAGATGGTAAAGTTTAAGAGTAAACTAAGGTTGCATTAAATAACTCACATCACCACAGCTGACCAGGGTTGCAAATAGGGTGGGTAGGGCACTCAAGTCATTTAGAACTGGGTAAAGCAGAGGCAAAAAACTATCGGTTTCAATTAGGTCCAGGAAGAAGTCCAAATTGAAATAACTAAAGAAAAAAGGCACAACTCACTTCAATAAATATTTTGTTGTAGTATTTTTGTGAAGTTGAATGTCAGTTCTTTCTAAAATAGGAAAGCAATCCAAGTGTTTATATATGCAGAAACTAGTAAATAATTTATCAGTGTTACAGAAGTCGCTAGTCGCTCGGCAGACAGGGGACTAGCGACTAGTCGGCGTAGTCGGGGACTAGTCGGCGACACTAAATTACAATGTATTTTTTTAAATTCTGTTATCATATATAATATACTAGTCAAACAAAATTTCAGAATAAATTAACAATCAAATGCTAGTCAAATAAAAATACATTTATATTCTTTATTGTTTCATTATAGTTTAATTTATATTCTTTATTTTTTACAGGTGGAGGCAGCATATATCATTTTAGGCCGTAGTTCCCAAAAGCTAACTATTAACTGATCCATGATTTGAATTAATGACCAGCAAAAGAAATGAATAATGCAAAACACTGAAACAGATTTCCCAACCCCAATTGGCATAATGGACAACATCCTTTTTACAGTTAATGACCACAACAAAGCATAAAAACGCTTATCAAATTCTGTATAATAAAGAAAATTCTGTAAAAACGTTTGTTTGTTTTAAGTTTTAAGCCCTAATTGAGATTTTTTTTTTAAATATCTGCTCAAAACGACATCGTTTTGGGCAGAGAAAATTATTATTATTTTTTATTTCTCTGCCCAAAACGACGTCGTTTTGGGCAAAAATTCAATTTTTTAAAAAAGTCAACCGATTTTGACCGATTAATCCGACTTTTGACCGACTTGGCAGACTTTTTTCCGATTTTCTGCCGATTTTTTTCAAATCCGATTTTTTTACCCGATTTTTGAATTTTCTAGTCGTTTGGAGGCCGACTACCGATTAGTCGGCCGACTTTTACAACACTGTAATTTATCCCCTCGAACAATGGCCAACTCCAGTCGGAACGAAGATCCATCATAACAAGGAGAGAGGGACAGACTGAAACACTTACAGGTGACAAAAGCTTGTATAGTAGAAATAAATAGACCTATGAAAGTTAGCATTATTGTAAATGCCACGAGCATTTTCTGGTACAGACACACTAAACCCAGGCAACAAGGGAAATACCTATAGAACAACAAAAATGATGTTCTTAAATTTGCTAAACCAAAAAATGCATCCTAAACTCCGAAGTTCAAGAAGAGATAAATTAATTCGAATCATGTCAAAACCTTAGTTTTAATTGGAAAACCCACTGGAAGCCAATAACAAGATTCAACTCAGAAAACTCTAGGTAGTTAGGAAAGATAGGAATCTAGAAGAATAGAAGTAGTTAACTTAACAAGACAAGGGGGTATATTAGAAGTAAGTTTATTTTGTGAAACTAGAAAGTAGGTGATATAAGCAACAGAGGTATATATGCCGGCAATCTCACCATATCCTTCAGGGTCTTTACACATAAACTTAAACAGGTACCCAGTAGTGGCCAGATTTACATCACTGAAATAAAACTCCACCTGCAAAGAAACAAATATCATGGAGGATAAATGGACTGACTAAATAGAGGGGAAAATGCTCAAGATAATAACTAAGCTAACATGAGAATTTTAAACCAGCGGAAAACAAAATTAGGTTTAGAGAAAAGACTACTTCAGCTCAACACAGGTAAAATGAAAGCACCTAGCACATATAGTTACATGACTTGGATAATGCTTAATTACCAATCTTTCAACAGTTATATATATATATTTTTCTAAACAGCTCATTCTTACCTTTCTCTCTATCTCAGGACCTTAAACCAAGGTGAACAAAACAACGAATCTTATTAGAAAATTAAAACATCTGCGTGTGGAATCATTCAAGCAGTTATGGATGCTTAATGTCACCAAATGTGACAGGTTTCCCTGTAAACTTGAGATAAACAGCCTAGACAACATCTAATCAAGCATACGAACTACACCGAAGCAATTATAAACTCAAGTCCACTCCGGGATCCAATCCCCACCTGCCAACCCACTGGAGGGTAAATAAGCCTGACGCATCTGGTCGTACATAACTGACTTAACAATCCAAACCCAGAATGTGGCCAGTCCTTTAAAATCAGATGAGCTTTCTTCTCCCAGAAAAGGTTCTAGACAAGATTCCACATCTGTGCGGATATGTGCATTCCCAGGCTGATTAGTAGTGTGAATTTGCTTCTAGTCTTAATGCCATACAGAAGAATTATTCTATAAGAAACTCTGAGCACTAAAAGTTGCATTAGCTTTTCTATTTAATGATGACAGTTACACGGCACAAAAACAGAGAACCCAAAAATAGCAATACTCGAAGACAGTAATGATACTATACACTTTTCTTGTCCAATTGGTTATTCGGTATGGCAAAGGACCATGTTTTCGTCAAGTTCACTGTTCTATCATCTAATTGACAAATGAGTGACAGGTGGATCGACTCAAATGCTCCTTTTCTTAAAGAAAATGTTCAGATCGTATCTACATCGGTACTACATCGGTACTAGACAAATCTGAATAATAACATGACCATGATTAATAGATACAAGGTAACATCTCCCACATTCCAACTAATTCTATGTTAAAAGCCAACCATTCAATGACATTTTACTCGGAGTCATAAGTCATAACTGAACCAAACATATCATTTCACTAGTTCATAGATAGTCGTTCATGGGACCTACCCACTGGCCTCTCCCTAAATAGAATATGTAGTTTCTTATTTCTATGGAATGCTCCCAAAATTGTTGATCAAAGAGGGAATTAGTTGATTCTCACTTTTCTTAAAGTTAACATGTCTCATCGCAGCTGATCCGATTCCAATTCAACACTCTTTTAATAGCCATTAATATCGTAGAATGCAATTAAAAACAGCTTAAAATGCAACTAAACATCTACTTGCTTGCCTGTTTCATGAGCTTTAGAGAAGCCTCATCAGATAGCCCATTGCTCAAGGAAGAAGCCGCAGCTGGCGACTGCATGGTATCAGAATTCCCCTGAATGTGCACTGCTGATGTTATCACGGGAGCGAGCGAGATCGCAGACGGAGCCAAAGGAGATAGGTCATGTTGATGTTGACCACCATAAAACTGCACTCCTCCATATCCATAACCACCGTAATGGCCTTCTATAGGCGACGGAATCTGTTAAAATACGGGATTGACCTAGTGGTTAATACTAATATTAAATCCCCTCTCGCTTCTAAAATCCCCTATTTCTCTCCCAACAAATAAAAAAAATCCCCTATTTCTCCCCAATAAATAAAAAATTAAAAACTAGAATAATAAAAAAGATGTGGCACCTGAGCTGTGGTGTTGTACACGTGTATTAACGCCGGAGGACCAGGCGGCCGCGGAATGACGAAACTACCTGCCAGATCATTGTTCTGTTGAGACGGGGAAACCAAACCCCCTTCCGATAACGGAGATGACAACGAAGAAGACATAGAAGTCGGCGAGAACAACGAATTAGGCGAGAACAATGGAGATGACGAAGCGGATGGAGAAGAAACAGCCGCCAAGCAAGGCGAGGACGATGTTCTGGGGACAAATTCCGGTGCCTTAGCATTGAGTCGTTTAAAAGAAGAGGTCTTCAATATAGATATAGAAGGTGGCGGCGGCGGAGGGGAAAACGAGGATCGGTGGTCGTCTTCGTAACACGGAGACAATGATGAAGATGGTGGTGAAGAATCCATGATTGAATTGGGCGGTTGGAATTAGGGGACCTTAGAGGAAGAATCGAATTCGGAGTCGTCGGATTCTTTCTTCCTCCGGTCAGGAAGAGGGAGAGGGAGAGGGAGAGTGGGAGAGAGAGGATTTCTCGCTCTCTTGAAATTGAAAGAGAGGTGTTGTAAGCAGTATTTATACGGTGCTGAGGATCATCAAAGATCAGTGGCCACCTGATGCCATTGCTATCAGTACACATATGGTGCGGGAATGACTTAATTTTACATTCTCATCACTAATTACCGAAGTTAGATATTTTAATTTTACGATTGAGATGTTTTGAGGTGAACACTTGTTCAAATTCGGTATTCTTAATATGTATTCTCCTCGAACAATTATCTTAGTATTAAAATGTTCATATCTGACCGTCCTAATTTGTTTTGTACATGTGAAACTTAAGGCCTTTTTACTGAAATCGTGAACTATCGATTTATTTTTACTATTGTCTAATTTTTTATTAGCAGGACAAATGTGTCGAATCCGGAAAATATTATTTCGAACATGAAATGCCACTATCCTTCCTTAACATCAAATTTTATTATTTTATTTTGTTTAATTATTTAAAGAATATTAATAGTGGTTCCCACCTCCCCTCAGCGTCTTACCACTTGAAATGCATTTAGTTGTTTATTCACTATATTTCATAACAGAAGTTTATTAGTATTTTCATCTTCAAAATAGATGTCATTTTCATACTTGATTTTTTAAAATTATTTTTTCATTATATTATGGAAAAGATATAAATTGAGAGAGATTGTTAATTAAGACTCATTGGTATAAAGTAAAAAAAAATCTCTATATCTCTTTCTTTAATCTATACTAAAGTATTAAAAAATACTTATATTATAAAAACGGAAGGTGATATTTGCTTCCACTTTTAGCTGTTTGCACTCTTCTTGCTCTTATTTTTATTAGTGAAAAGATCTTAATAACCAAAATAATAAATCCAATTCAAAGCTAAAGATAAGAGTATTACAGCATGTTTGGTACGCTGGAATGTAATGAAATGGAATCCATTTCCAGGCAGAATCGTTTTCCACTCAGAATGACTTCAAAATCATTTTTCCATTCCAGTGTTTGGAAGGAAAATGCAGAATGGAATGTCGATTCATTTTTTGTGTTTGGTAAAACTATATTTTAATGTCAGAATGGAATGAAATTAAACAGAATTTGACCTAAATGCCCTTTTAGTATATACTAGTGATAAAATCTAATTAAACATTAATTACAAAATCTTACTTGAATAACATTGACAATATATATATATATATATATATATATATATATATTGTTGAAACATATTTTTTTATTAAAATGTCAACATAATAATAATAAAAATATCTTTACTTTTAAAATTAAAAATAGATTAAAACTACTACCAAGAAAAAGAAATATTTATAAAATTAATATCTATGACATTATACTAAGTGAAATAGAATATTTATGACTAAATATGAATACGTTACTATGTAAAATGAACGTAATAATTAACTAAAAGAGGGGTATGAATGACAGTTACTTTTTATTGAAAATTCCAACTTCTCCTGGAAAAGTCATTTTATAGCTTTTGGTGTGGAATGAACTTTCCGACTTATTCCTGGAATCGTCATTCCCACTTGAAATTGCTCAACCAAACGCGGGAATAGAAAGAGAAGTGGGAAAGGCCTTTCCATTCCTTTCTATTCCAGCGTAGCAAACACGCACTTAGAGTCATTTCATTCATAAAATAAGAGTAGATGAGTGCAAGAAGTTAAATTGATAATGAGAATATAGTTTCCTAATTTTGTTATTTTTGTTTAGATTTTATTCAATTGGATTAGTGAAGGAGTATAAAATTATTTTACTTTCCGTTGCTTATTGCTATTTCCGTGTGTGTACGATTTGATAACCAAACATATTTTGTTTTTTCAGAATAATTGATAAGCAAATATGAGAAAGGGAGAGACAAAAAGACTAAATAGAGCTAATTATTGGCATTCCATATTCTTTAGAACTGTCTCGGCTAGAGTGCATAATGCCAAAAGTGTCAATACATACTAGTAAATATTTTTTAACATGTGTTACATTCTTTTAAATATGTATTACATTCATATGCAATAGGTGTTCTCTACTGATAAAACCATGTCCTAATGCATGTAACATATGTTCTGCGCAACAAGTATCCTAAAAATTACAAAGGTGTTTGCTCAAAAAAATTTGGACCGTCAAATTTTAAATCCAATAATCAAAACGTCAAAAATGTTCAAAATATACTGAATTTTAACGTCTTCCAATAAGACAAACATAAGTGCCATCAATATAGGAGGAATATGGAAGCCAAGAAAACCTTCCCCTCTTTGGGCTACACAAACAACAAGTCCTTCAAAGATTAATCTGCTAATAATGTAATATGCAACTCTATTTCAAGTTTAAAAATGCATGATTATACCCGTTCTCTCTCTAGAGCCATTCTAGAAAGTGGAATATGAAACCCCTCTTAATGAGAGCTAGCTGCTGGTGTTCACCTAGATCATTCAAGGTTTATCCTCTCCTTTTTATTTATTAGACTTGTTGTTTGTCCTTGCTTATATTAATTAGTAATCTGAGTCTTTGTCTGTTTGGTGTTTTTATTTTTCTGGTTATCTTTGTCTCTTTAAGGTTAGTTGTGGTCTCTTTCTTTGCCATTTCCTCTGTTTTGTTTTCTTCTGTTGTTATTGCCTTCCTGGGTCTTTGTTCTTCTGTCTTTCTCGTTTCTTTCGTCGTGTTCTTGTCTGTCTTTTCCAATATGAGTTCCATCTCTGATGAAGGAGTGTTATCCTTGGGAAAGTCTTCCCCGGAATTAGAAAACATTACTAGAAATTCAGTGGTTGCTAAGCTTTTTATGAAGAAAAAGTTAAACATCAAGTCTATCAAGACTGTCCTTGATTACATCTGGAATTTGGGTGAAAAATTGAAGGTAGTTATTATTGGGGAAAACATGTTCAGAATGTGTTTTGATAAAAAAAGAAGATATGAATAGGATTGTTGAAGGGGGACCGTGGACTATTAGAGGTGCTCATCTGATAATGAGAGAATGGAAACCTTCATTGCGATTGGAAGAACTTGATTTTTCAAGCTCGGAGTTCTTGGTACAAATTCATGGATTACCCCTGAATCGGATGAACCAAGATAATGCGGTTTCAATTGGGAATTTTATTGGAAAATTTACATGTGTGGATACTAATCAAAACGCCAAATGGAGGCAATTCCTAAGAATTAGAGTCTAAATAACTCCGAATAAACCGCTGAAAACAGGTTGTTTCTTTGAAAGAGAAGAAAACGAATTTCTGTGGATACAGTTCAAATATGAAAGACTTGCTGATATTTGTTTTAGATGTGGTATACTAGGTCATTCTGAACAAGGGTGTGAGTTGGTTGTTACCGAATTTGAAAGACCGCTCGATCCGAGGGTAGCTTTTGGTCCATGGATTCATAGTGGAACAGGGAACCAACAATTCACATAAAATAATCTGAGGGTGGTACACAGGGAAATGATAAGACTCCGGTGGGTGAGATGGAAAGTCCGGCGATTTCTCAAAAAGCCTATACTGAGGTGAGACAACCTATGGACATGTTGATGTGCGTGGAGGAAGGAGAAGGTAATGATGGAAAAGGTGAACCCCAATACGTCAATGTCAATCCTATTTGTTCTACTGACCATCAAGCAGATAATATAGAATATTTAAATAATTCTCAAGAAAGAATCCAGCTTGAACCAAGTCAGTCACAAAACCAACCAAATATCACTTGGCCCATCCCTACTATTGACTTAACCAGCCCAAATGATAGCCCATCATACTACAAACAATTAGACATACAAAACCCAAATAAAAGCTCTAGACTAAAGAGCCTGGAACCGGTCCAATTAGCCTACCCATGTGACCAGATTACTAAAACCCATGATCCTAAGCACCCAACCCAAAATATACCTCGAAGATCCATCAAACAAAGCCCAACTGGACCTGAAAACCAAATGGGTTCAAAACTTAAACCCAAAAATTACCCAAACCATAAGTCAGATGACCATTCTGCTCTAGATTCTCAACTAATTAGTCCCAACTGTAAAAGAGTGATGGATCTTCACCATTAAACCCGGAAAAAGCAGAAAAATATTTTAACAACAAACCCATACCCGAATCCAGACACCGATCCTCTGTTCACATTCGAAAAGGTGTTCTCGAACTTGAAGCTGAAAAATATGGCTGACCGGAACAAAAACAATTCCCGTTGGTGTCAGACTTTTCTAGATGATAGGGATGGATTAATTGCTACTGATACATCAGCCTTGGAAAGGGATTCTTGTGTTGAGGAAGAACAAATCCTTGTTACAAGGAGGCATTTTATCCATGTTAAACAATTAGCAAGAGATGGGGGATCTTTGAATAATCATTGAGGAAATAAGGTGAAATTGTGTGACTTTGGGGATAAATCAGTTGCGGATTTCGCCGGGCAGGATGATGCGTGGTTGTTAGAGGAGGTCACCAGTCCGACTAGTGTTACGGTAGTTGCGGAAGGTGGAAGCGGAATGAACACCGAAATCAAGTTGGCTGAGGAGGCGGGCCTTACCACGCCCCCAATCCTCAAATGAAGTTAATCGTCTGGAACTGCCAAGGTCTGGGGAATCCGGAAGCAGTTCAAGCACTAAGGGGTATGGTAACATCTCAAAAACCCTATGTCCTTTTCTTATCTGATCTTTGCATTTCTTCTTTAGTTAAAATTGAGAATATTGTTTGATCTATTGGTTTCAATCAGTTTCATTTTGTTCCTTCTAGGGGTCAGTCTGGGGGTTTGGTGTTATGTTGGCCAGATTGTGTTGCTCTTGATATTATCATTTATAATGATTGCTTCATTAATGGACTCATCTCTTCCCACCCCTATTTCTAATTGGCAGTTTACGGGGGTGTACGCCCCGTGTAAGGAGGATCAGAAAAAAGTTTTTGGGGATCATCTGAAACAGATTATCTAACACTTTTTCTGGCCCGTGACTCATCATGGGCGACTTCAACAGTTTTGGTAGTTCTTTTGATAAGCAAGGGGGTTTACCATTCTCGGTTAAAAGACAGAGAGGGTTTCTTGATTTCATGGATTCGTGTAGTCTGCTTGATCTTTCGTTTTCAGGAAAGTCCGTTCACTTGGAACAACAAGCATAAAGACAATGGTAACATTCAGATTCGTCTGGATAGGGGGTAGTTAACGGCTCTTGGAGACTGCTATTTCCTAAAGCTTCTGTGTCTCATCTTCCAAGGATTGGTTCCGACCATAGACCAATCTCTCTGGATTGTCAACCGTCTAGAACGCTTCATCCTAAACCTTTTCGTTTCGAATCTATGTGGATCTCTGATCCGAGTTCTCATGATATTGTGTCCCAAGCATGGAATCGTCCGTGTATGGGTTCCCCTCTGTTCATTCTGTCATCTAGTGTTAAAGAGACCAAAGTGGCCCTAAAAGTGTGGAATAAAAATATTTTTGGTCATGTTAAAACTTCCATTCAGAGTCTCAGATTTAAGATTAATTATTTGCAAAGCTTGCCGCAAACTAGTAGTAATATGGATAGAGAAACTAAACTTCAGAATGATCTTGTTGATATCCTTAGAAGAGAGCAAATTTTGTGGTGGAATAAATCTAAAACTTTGTGGTTAGATGAGGGAGATGGTAACACTCACTTTTTTCACCTTTCTACAATCATTCATAGAAGGCACAATACCATTGACTATCTTTTGTCACCTTCAAATGAGTGGTTACTAGACAGAGAGAGTATTGGAAACTGTTTTCTTGATTCTTTTACTAATTTGTTTAAATCCTCGAGACCTGTTTTCCCTTTTGATTTACAGGGATTGATATCACCATCTATATCTGAGGAGGATAATGAGGGACTATGTGTGATTCCTAATGCAAAAACCATCAAAGGTATCATATTTGCAATGAAATCGGGGAAGAGCCCGGGACCGGATGGTTTGACTCCTTGTTTCTTTAAACATTATTGGAATATTGTTGGAGGTAAGTGTTAGAGGAATAACCGGGTCACACATAAATGCGCAGCGGAATAAAACTTGACCCGCCTCTACCAGGATCTTCCACGAGTAAGAACCTACGACTATGGGATAGTGTTTTACCTTATATTGATGCTAGAATGGCTGAAACGCTTTCAGCGGTATGTTGTCACGAACGGAACACCACAATGCAGGGCTCCGTCTCTCCCGAGTATCCACTCGATCTTCCGGGGGATGGTCTTCTACTCGCTTGGTGCTAGCCAACGCCTTGTAGAAGCTTTGAAGACACTCTTCAATGGAGTATGTATTTCGGACCTTATCGGAAGAATAAGATACGGGATTTCTAACTTCTTTCCTATTAGCAAAAAGCTAGAAAACAAGTCTAGAAATCTATCTTTTCTTTTCTCTCTAAAACTCACTTTTCTCTCTCTCTCTAAGCTTCAAAAAGCTGGAGAAAACTGATTAGAATGAATGGGAAAAATCAGTATTTTTCCCTTAGTCTATCAAGAGAGAGTGGGGAGAGATAAAGGGGAAAGTGGGAGATCATGGAGGAAACCACTCCTCCACTTTCTCCACTCCTTTAACCTCTAGATAAGAGACATATGAGCTGAAAATATGTGTCCAATTTTCCAGCCATAAGGTCGGTCCAAAACGGGTCGGTCGGCCCAATCATATTGGTCGACCCAACCCGATTAAGGGCCCAATCCAATCTCGGCCCGGCCCAATCGAATTGGCGCACCTTAGATTAAATGTACTCCAACAAGCCCAATCCAGTTGATCTATGAGTGCGACCCCGAGAGGTATCTATGGCGTTGGCCGTGACATCATATGTCACGAGGTAATGAGAGGTATCTAGCAACGCATCATTACCCCCCAATTCATAAATATCACGGTGATTTATCATAATCACAACATTTGACATTTGTAGTTAAATCCTTTTGTCCTTGATATCTAGATTGAACACAAGTCATGGAAAAAGTCACACTTGTATTGTCCAATCTTTTATTTTCTTGATTCGCGAGTAGACTAATCAAATGACAACAATATCTCATACTGATTCATTTGTTCATGGCCATGAATTAGTCGACTCCATCAAGGGGCCCAAGATATCGCTCTCGCTATATAGGAGGGACAAATCCTTTCTGCATCCCACTCATCCCCGAACAAGATTCGTGATATACCCAATAAATGCCTTTATTGCTCACCCAGTTACGGATAGCGTTTAACATTATCAAAGCATAACACTATCCATGCAAGAACTCTTGTGAGACCTCAAGTTGAAGGATCTCATATACAACCCAGTCAAAAAATTTTGAGAAACACCGTTGACTATTATATAACAACCCATGGTGTGTTTCTCATGTCGAGTCTGCATCGAGTATAATGATTCTCTAATCATATATACCCGTGTGACGATCCGATATCTTATATCAATCACTTTGCACATACTAGTCTTACGCATTATTATTGTCCTCGAAGATTCCAAAATAATGTTCGACTAGGGACGTTTCAGAATAGTATCTCATAACAATTATAAATACTATTCTAAGGACATATTATTTATTTATGTTGTTAAGAACGCAAAAACATAATGAATAATACTGGAATTAATTGCCTTTTATTCATCAAAATGAAAATTACATTAAATACGGTACAATAATCTCCCACTTGCACTAAAGACCCAAATTACAATAAATGGTCTTTAGGGTTTGGGTCTTTAGTGCATACTAATGACTGTCTCTAAAGATCAGTCCTCCAGATATCGGATACCCATGGAGCTAGTGTGACGATCATGCTGCATTTGTTGCGGCAGTGGCTTTGTCGGTGGATCGGCGACATTGTCTGCCGAGTCTACTCTACATATATGCACATCACTCTCTCTATAATCTCGCGGATTAGGTGAAATCGCCGTAGTACATGTTTGGACCTCCGGTGAGATCTAGGTTCCTTAGATTGGGAAATAGCCCCATTGTTGTCACAATAGAGGTCTATCGGGTTCGCAATACTAGGAACCACATCGAGGTCGGAAATAAATTTCTGATCCAAATCGCCTCCTTAGCTGCTTCACAAGCTGCTATGTACTCGACCTCTGTCGTAGAATCTGCTATGGTTGATTGCTTTGAAGCTGCGCTGACTCACAGCACCTCCATTCAAGTTAAACACATATCCCGATTGCGATCGGAAATCATCTCTGTCGGTTTGGAAACTATCATCGGTGTAACCAATTACAACGATCCGCCACTCCATAAATCAAGAATGTATCCTTAGTCGCTTCGTAAGTACTTGAGGATATTCTTGGTCGAGATCCGATGGCGTTCACCGTAATTAGGTCGGGTATCCGCTCGTAATGCTTAAAGCGAAACGAGACATACAGGGCGAGTACAAATCATGGCGTACATGATGGATCCTATGACGAAGCATAAGGGATCTCTTTCATGCGTTCTAATTCGGCGAGCGTTTTAGAACACTTGTTCCTTTGACGAAAGCAGTACCATGTGCCATAGGACAAAGTCCTTTCTTAGACTCTTGCATGCTAAACCGCTTTAGCACCTTGTCTATATATGTACTCGACTTAGGCCAATGAGTCTCCTGGATCTATCTCCATAGATCTTGACTCCCCGAGAATATAGTCAAAGCCGCTTTAAGTCTTTCATGAGAAACACGTACTCAACCAAGCCTTTACTGAGACTTTAAGGTTGGTATGTCGTTTTCCAATGAGTAGTATGTCATCTACATACAAAACCCGAGAATACAATTGAGCTCCCACTAACCTTTTTGTAAACACAAGGTTCATCCTCATTTCTAATGAAGCCAAACTCACGGGACGGCATCATTAAAAGCGGATGTTCGAGCTTTCGAGAAGCTCTGCTTGAGTCCATAAATGGATCTCTCGAAGCTTATATACTTTTCAAGCATTCTCCGGAGTGACAAAACCTTCAGGCTGTGTCATATACACATCCTCATCAAGTTTTCCATTAAGGAAAGCGGTTTTGACATCCATTTGCGGATTTCGTGAGTCATAGTAAGCTGCGATAGCAAGCAAAATCCGAATGGACTTGAACATAACCACAAGGGAAAAGGTCTCATCATAGTCAATACCATGAATTTGTTTGAAACCTTTGCGACCGAGTCGCCCTTATGCGTTTGTACATTCCCTTCCATGTCGGTTTTAATCTTAAAAACCCATTTGCACCCCTATGGGAGTTACCCCTTCAGGGTGGATCAACCAAGATCCAGGACTTGGTTAGTGTACATGGAGTCCATTTCGGATCTCATGGCTTCAAGCCATTTCTCGAATCTGGGCTATTAATTGCCTATTTGTAGGTTGAAGGTCATCGTGATCCACAAACATAACATCACCATGTTACTGTTATGAAAAATCCAAATTTTTCCGGAGGTGGACTGACGAACTCTACCGGACTCTACGCAATTCTTGTGTTTCTTGAGCTGAGTCTTTGGTTTGCATAGCTGTTTGTGGCACTTTCTTTGCACAACAACTTGTGGAGTCTGTTCATTTTCCATCTCATCATTAGTGCTAGTTTGAGAGTCCGGAACTTCAGAAAGTTCTACGCTACTCCCACTTGTGTTTCTAGAAACAAATTCTTTTTTCTAGAAAGACTCCCGTACGAGCAACAAACACTTTGTTCTCGTTAGGGATATAAAAGTAGTATCCTTTAGTTTCCTTTAGGATAACCTACAAATATGCACTTTTCAGATTTTGGAGCCGACTTATCGGAAGGCGAGCGTTTCCTAAGCAGCTTCACGACCCCAAATCTTGAGGAAAGACAAAGCTGGGGACGCTTCCCGATCCATAACTCGTATGGCGTCTTTGCAGCTGATTTAGATGGAATGCGGTTAAGTGTTAAAGCTCGCTGTCTCTAGTGCGTGTCCCCAAAAGGAATTGGGCGAGGCTCGTGTGACTAATCATTGAGCGAACCATATCTAATAATGTTACTGTTCCTCCTTTCGAGATACACCATTCCATTGTGGAGTAGGCTGGAGGAGAAAGTTGTGAAACGATTCCACAAGCTTTTAGATAGTCACGGAATTCTTGACTCAAGTATTCTCCTCCTCGATCGGATCGAAAGAACCTTAATACTCTTGTCAAGTTGGTTTTCTACTTCTAGTTTAAACTCTTTAAACTTAGCAAATGCTTCGGATTTGTGTTTCATCAAGAACACATATCCATACCCTACTCGAAGTCATCGATAAAGGTAATGAAGTAGAGGTAACCACCCCTTGCATGTATATTAAAAGGGCCACATACATCACTATGTATTAGTCCTAATAAAACATCGGCTCTCTCACCTAGCTTAGTGAAAGGTGATGCTTTGTCATCTTACCCAACAAACGAGGATTCGCATCGATCATAAGACTCGAAGTCAAATGATTCCAATAGCCCATCTTTATGGAGTTTGGATATGCGATCTTCGTTTATGTGGCCTAAGCGACAATGCCGGAGGTATGTAGGATTAGAATCATTAGTTTTAATCCTTTTGGTATTTATATTTAAGATTGGCATATCAAGATCTAAAACATATAGACCATTAATCAAAGAGGCGCTTGCATAAAACATATTATCCGGAAATAACGACAATCGTTGGTTTTTGATCGAAATCTCAAAACCTTTCTTGTCCAAACAAGAAACCGAAATAATATTCTTAATTAAACTAGGTACATAGAAACATTTTTCTAAACCCAAAACAAGCCACGAAGGAAAAGTAAAAGTAAAAGTCCCCTACAGTTTGAGAACATGACACGTGCTCCGTTGCCTACTCGTAGTTCCACTTCACCCTTTGCCAACTCTCTACTCCTTTGAAGTCCCTGCACATTAGTACAAATGTGAGAACCACATCCGGTATCAAATACCCAAGAAGTAGTTGTATTTAAATTGATATCAATCATATTAACATCAATAACATAAATACCTGAGCCCGAAACAACAATTGCTTTCTCCTTTTGCAGCCTTTTTGTTGCAAGATAGCTCTTGCAATTCCTTTTCCAGTGACCCTTCTCACCACAGTGATGACGAGATAGAGTCTTTGGCTACACCACCCTTAGGTTTTCGAGTGCATTGTTGAAAGTGGTTTGCTTGCCCTTGGGCTTACCATTCGGTTTGCCTTTGGATTTCACAAAACCTCTCGCCTTTGCCCTTTTGCACCATCGGTATGGTGTTGGGCTTGGACTTGCCTATTTCCTTCTCGGCAGTCCTCGGCATGTTCAACAATTCGAGCAATGGCTTGTCAATTTCATTCATATGATAATTTAGAATGGGACTCATTTGTATGACTTAAGCAACGATTGCAAAATCAAATCGATCGGCGACTCTTGTCCCAAAGAAATCCCGAGTTTTTCAAGGTTTTGAACATAACCTATCATCTTAAGAACGTGAGTTCCTACTGGGCATTCCTTCGGACATTTTTGCCTTTGAAAAAGAGATTTCGACACATCGAATCTCTCTGGCGTGCTTGCCCACGATATAGTTGCTTCAAGTGAACCCGACATATCATAAGCCCCCCATGTCCTCATGTTGCTTCGAAGCTCGAGTTCATGGTGACAAGCATGAGGCTAGACACATCTAAAGCATCACTAACATGCTTCGATAAACACTTCTATCGCGGCCGAGGCGCGAGCCTGCAGTATAGCGAGAATAGAACATTCCGGGGACATACTGACTTTCTTTCATGCTTGAGAGCGATTCTCAAGTTCTCGAACCCGATCGAGGAAGTTAACCCCCTCTAATTTGTCCTTCTCAAGGACGAGAACGCGATGATAGTGTTTGGTTTGAATTTGCCATTTTTTTCTACAACAAAATACATATAGAAAGTAAGTACCGATTAAAATCATTATTAGGTCTTTATCTTTTTTAATGATTTCTCCCACTATTTTCTTCGAGTGAATAACCCTCAATATCAACTCGGAAAGTTCGTTAACTTTCTAGCGGGCCAAGATCCATATTTCACCTCGTTACAGTCGACTTTGGGCTGATCGCCCCAAAACTTAGTTATTTAGGTAGGCAACGTTTGCCAATTACATCAAATTATGTAATTCTTGGTTAGTTGAGTGAATAACATTTATTCAAGCGTATCATTATACACTTTTCTCAACTCTTTTGCCTCTAGATCCTCAATCCATTTATTGAGATAATCTAGTTAATTAGGACCCTAAGTTTTAGCCGGCGGATATCACAACTTATCCTTCGCGCCTCACCCTGGGATAGACACGTATGCACTGACTTTGGCATGTCCCATACTAATGTCGATCTAGGCCTTGACGAGGGCCAAACTTAGGAAGGCACTAATTAATATTTTAAATGAGGGATTTTGTTTTTAACAATCTCACCGAAAAAGCATAAATAAAAGCAGTTTATGCTTATATACATATGCATCAATACATAAAATAAAAATGCAATAGTAATCGCCATATCCTATTCGGTTTTTCCAAGCCAATGGAAAAACCGTGAAGTCAATCTAAGGGTGTAAAATGAAAAACATCTATTCTACACCGTCTTGACCTTCGAGTTGGTTGCCTCCAAATCTTCATCATCTCAAATTTGTACCTTCTCCTAATCTAGAATTACAAAATTTCTAAGGAAACCTCGAGTTACATTCGAGGAGATATAATGAGAATAAAATTACAACTTTTTGAATGATAAAATAGGCACGATACGCATATCGTATTATAAAATAAAACCAACAGGGTAAAGGCGACTACTATGCATCATGCTCAATTAACATAACATTTTATGGAAAAACGAGCAAGCAGCAAACAAATGAACATTTCATATTGTCTCAGGTTCGGTCGACCGAAGACCAACTCGGATCGTCCGAAGACCAACTCGGTTGATCCGAACAAGTATCATTTAGCTACTGTCTTGCCTCGGTCGACCGAAGATGAGTCCCGGTCGACCAAAGTGACAAAAACTGAGAGCTTTTCCAGCTTTTGAATGACTTCAAAACTGGAAATTCTCAACAGATATATATACATAAAGCTGGAAAAGCATGTCATACATGATTTATTACATTTCTAGCAATCCTAAGGCATGCATAACATAGATTCATAATCTATATTCAAACACTATAACACTTAAAGTCTATAGGGTACTCGTGAGTGGCTCTGATACCACTGTTAGAGGAATAACCGGGTCACACATAAATGCGCAGCGGAATAAAACTTGACCCGCCTCTACCAGGATCTTCCACGAATAAGAACCTACGACTATGGGATAGTGTTTTACCTTATATTGATGCTAGAATGGCTGAAACGCTTTCAGCGGTATGTTGTCACGAACGGAACACCACAATGCGAGGCTCGTCTCTCCCAAAGTATCCACTCGATCTTCCGGGGATGGTCTTCTCTGCTTGGTGCTAGCCAACGCCTTGTAGAAGCTTTGAAGACACTCTTCAATGGAGTATGTATTTCAGACCTTATCGGAAGAATAATATACGAGATTTCTAACTTCTTTCCTATTAGCAAAAAGCTAGAAAACAAGTCTAGAAATCTATCTTTTCTTTTCTCTCTAAAACTCACTTTTCTCTCTTCTCTCTAAGCTTCAAAAGCTGGAGAAAAACTGATTAGAATGAATGGGAAAAATCAGTATTTTTCCCTTAGTCTATCAAGAGAGAGTGGGGAGAGATAAAGGGGAAAGTGGGAGATCATGGAGGAAACCACTCCTCCACTTTCTCCACTCCTTTAACCTCTAGATAAGAGACATATGAGCTGAAAATATGTGTCCAATTTTCCAGCCATAAGGTCGGTCCAAAACGGGTCGGTCGGCCCAATCATATTGGTCGGCCCAACCCGATTAAGGGCCCAATCCAATCCCGGCCCGGCCCGAAGCCCGGTCCGGCCCAATCGAATTGGCGCACCTTAGATTAAATGTACTCCAACAGTAAGGTGGTTAATGTTGTTCGGTATTTTTTCATTCATGGTCATATGCTTAAGTGTTTAAATCATACTTTCATTACCTTGATTCCGAAAAATGAGAATGCTCATAAGATTGATCATTTTAGACCTATTTCTCTCTGTAATATTGTGTATAAAGTGATTTCCAAGATCATTGCAGATAGAATTAGACCTTTACTTGATTCCATTATCTCTCCGTCTTAGAATGCTTTTATCCCTGGTAGAGGTATGAATGAGAACATCATTGTGTCCCATGAAATTATGCATCATATAAACAAGAAGAAAGGTAAACTGGGTCTTATGGCCCTCAAGATTGACATGTCCAAGGCTTATGATAGAGTAGAATAGTCATTTCTAATTAGGATTTTAGCTTTGCATGGTTTTTCGGCGAAGTTTATTAATTTGATTTATGAGTGTATTTCTAGTCCTTCTTTTTCTATCCTTGTCAACGGTTCTCCTCATGGTATGTTTAATTCCTCTCTGGGGCTTCGTCAAGGGGACCCTATTTCTCCTGCTATTTTTACTTTCGTTCTTGATATTTTTTCTAGACTTATGTTGAGGGCTGAGAGAGAAAATAAGTTTCATGAGATTAAAATTTGCAGGACTAGTCCGGCCATATCCCACCTGATGTTTGCTGATGATGTTACGATTTTTTGTAGGGCAGATGTAAATGAAGCTAAAGAAGTCATGGAGTGCATTAATATATTTTGTCAATGGTCGGGTCAAGAAGTGAATAAAAGTAAGTAAGCTATCCACTTTAGTAATAATGTGACCTTGGATTGGAAATTTGCTTTGAAATAGGTTTTGGACTTCAAGGAATGTGATCATAAGTCTTCCTATCTTGGTTCACCGTTCTACAAAGGTAAGTCAAAGATGAAGGCATTTTTACCGATCATTGAAAAGGTGAGGAGGAAAATGGCTAGCTGGAAAGTGACGACTCTGTCTCAGGCAGGTAGAGGTATTCGGTAAAAACTGTCATCCAAGCTATGCCTATGCATCTCATGAAGAATTTTAGATTACCTGTAGCTATATGTAGCAAATTGGACAGCATTACGAGGGATTTTTGGTGGGGTTTTAAAGAAGATTCGGGTAGACACCTCTATTTAAAATCTTGGGACTCAATTTGGGGGGTTTGGGGTTTAGGAAATTCTTAGATATGAATAGGGCTGTTGTTGCTAAATTAGGTTGGGATTTGTTGCATGAATCTGGCAAGATTTGGGTCAAGCTGCTCAAAGCGAAATATTTAAAAGGTAGGGATTTGCTTACTTTAGAAGGGCATGTTCAGGGTGCCTCTTGGATTTGGTCTGGTATTATGCAATCTATTCTTGATTTGAAGAAGGGATGTATTATTAAGATAGGTAAGGAGTCTCAGGCTAACATATGGAGGGATGCATGGATCCCAAATTTGCCAAATCATAGAATTCCTTCATATGTTTTTACTAATTATGATATACAAACTGTGGCTAAAGTGATGATTGGAAATAGTGGCATTTGGAATAGGCAGATTTTAGAGATTCTTTTTAGTCGTAATATTGCGGATGAAATTGTCAAAATTATTCCTTCGCAGGAACAGGACTCTCTTATATGGTTTCCCTCCAAGTCAGGAAAATTTACTGTGAAATCTTCGTATAGATCAGTAAATGAAGAGAGGGCTTCTTTTTTTGGAACATCATCAAAGTTTGACAAGAAGGAATGGGGAAAACTCTGGCACTCGAACTTGCATAATCGCCATAAGCATTTCTTGTGGAGAATTATTTCGGGATCGCTACCGACTAGAGAAAGACTAAGCATTTGTTTCCCAATCAATGATGATAGTTGTATTATTTGCAACGGGGAAAGGGAGACGTTGGAGCATATATTTCTTAAATGTCCATTTACTAAGGCACTTTGGTTTTCGTCGAAATGGCAAATAAAAATGGAAGCATTTCACTCTTGGGATATTGGTATGTGGGTAAAAGAAATTTTGAATCCATCTCAGGGACTACACTGGCCAAAAGATAACTTTGAAGAATTGCTTAATTATGCTTCAGTAGCAATGGAAGGGACTTGGAAGCTTAGAAATGACATCCTTCATGGGAAGGAGACAAAACAGTGGGTAGTGGTATTTCATGGGTTGGATAGGATTGCTAATAGCTACTGGGATTCATGTGTGAGAAGGAAAACAAAAATTCATGTTATTGCACTCAATCAGGTATGGATTCTACCCCTAAAAATTGGATTAAAGCTAATTTTAACTCTGCGTTTCAGGTGACTACTGGTATGGCAATCAGTGCTGCTCTTATCAGGAATGAAGCAGGGGAGGTGATTGGAGCATGGATCGATAGAGGGCGAGCTACAACGGCTTTTGAAGCGGAAGTAACTGCTGCCATTGGGGTTATGGAACAACTTAGAATGAACAACATTTACAAGGTCTTAATCGAAGGCGATTGTCTAAATGTAATCAGAAGCTTAAATGGTCACTCTTCGGCTGATGAATGGATGGGAATGGACCTGATTAACCGTGGCAAGGAATTACTTAGACTATTTGGGAGTTGCAAAATTAATTTTGTTAATAGGTGTTGTAATTCTTTGGCTCATAACCTCGCTTTTTGGGCAAAATCTAATGATGTAATTGGCTATATTGCTCCTACTAATATTCCCCCCTCAATCTTATGTGATAGGGGTGACACTCTTTGTAACTTGGATCATCATTCGGAGGTTATATAATGTTTACTTAGCAAAAACTCTATTTTTGTCCGACTTTAACAAAATAATTATTCAGCGAGATAAAGTCCTCCCTTCTTTATGTGCTCCTTTGCATCCGGCTCTCAGTGTAGCATTCTCTGATTTATTCTTATCTATTAAAAAAAAGTCCTATGAAGTCTATGTGACCATTGAAGCAATAGATATCCGAGATGATAATGAAGATTTGTTCTCTGAAATTTCCATCAACATTGTGTTCAAAGATCAGCATTTAGGACCATCTTGCTTACTACTCTTCAATTCCAATCGTTTCTATATAGCTTCCCAAAAGGCAGGTACTGCAACGTCGTCTGGAACCTCCTTGAACGATGGCACTGGCAGATAGTTCAAATCCACAATTACGTGGTCACCAGTGACTTCCTGGATCTGGAATTCGAATTAAATTAGAAATTTAATCAAATTCAATCCAGACACGACAAAAAACAGATACAAAGTAGTCTTTTCGTTTCCCATAGATTTGAGTTTCCTTCTTCATCACATTTAGAGCAACTCATTAATACAAATTCAAAAGGACGAAACATCTATGCCCCTGAAAATGGTGTCTAGACTAGACGTTTTCAGTTTCACGCACAGAGGTTTTATCTTCTGATCAAACTTCAAGTAACTCCAGCATAAATGGAGCAGTGACAAGCAGAATGGTCTATTATTGAGGGTTTATCTCCTTATATTTGATGGAATTTTCACATTTTAGCTGTCTATAATTTCCACAAAATGTATCATCTGAAGACGAATGAATATAGTAGTGTGAAATAAATAAGAACCTGATAATCATATGTTCCCATAGACAAAACCAGCTAGCTTCCTTACATTTTTTCACGAGGTATTGCCAAATTGCTCGACACTAAATGCTAAAATTAAGAGATGATTTTGCAAGCAATCAAGAGCTGTATAACGAGAAAGGTGATACTCACAACTACATCAAAACCAAAAATGGTAAGGTCAAGGATTTTTCTCAGCCAATTTGCAGCACTGGTGACAATCTCAATGTCCATTTCCTGATCGCCCGCACAGACCTTATTTTCCTTCGCAACGGGTAAGACTTCAAACTACAAGTTAAAGCAGCCAGCAGTAAATATTGACTTCTTATTCTATACCAAAAACAATCAACTCTAAAGCAAGTAGGAAATCAAGAACCCTATACCTGTCAAAGAGTAGAGGCTTGAGATTGTTCTCCTCAGATAAACTCATCAAAGCATCTCCATTGGGCGTAGACTTCTTGATTGCATAGAAAATCTTCTCCCCCAGGGCGTAGAACTTAAACAAGCGAGACGAATGATCCGCTTCTGCTCCCATTCATTTCATGTGTTCTTAAGAAGAGATCTCATTGTAGAATGGTAAAAAGATAAAAATAAACTTTACAAGTAGCACCCCAAATAAAATTAGTAGAAGAATATGAAAGCTAAGGTCCTGTATATAATGGTCCACATATTTTGTACAGAACTTTTCCTGATGTCCACATCATATTTTGTACATATTATATGTAGCTTGGTAATATCAACAATGCAGTGCATCGAACAGTAAATCTAACGTTTTTCACATGTGACAAAATTAAACAATACAATAAATGATTGTGTGGATACATCTATATGCATCAGAATGAGACTAGAAATCTAAAGGTGGGCTTTGACTGACCGCAAAAGAAATGTTCTAATGGATAAAGTGAAATTAAACTTGACATGCAAATTAATTTAGATTCAGTCTGAAATGCCACAAGCAGCACCTTATTGCTGAAGTTCACACCATCTGCCTTTGATGCTTTTAGTGTTGATGATGGCCCACCAGGCTGACAAGTACGGATTGACTTTACACTGAAATTATTAAAAAAAAATAGGTTAGAGAAGAGTTAAATGTGTTCTCCAGAGAAGACAATACTGACTGGGAATAAAGTAAATGGGCACCTTCCAACTGCAGAAAAAAATCCTCATGAGGGTTTGATGACAATGGTCCTCAGGTAGGTTTTCAGCTATAATTATCCGAGACTACAGATCACCAATAAAGAATGAAGGGGGAAAAGATTATGGTCATTAATAACCTGAATGAATTACTACATATACTCGCACAGAAACGGTAGCACGCACAAAATTGACCTTAAAAGACAAGTAGCATTAGACAACAAGAACAGAGAACCTACCTGCACTTCCTCCATGTCTGTTTCAGTCAATGGATCTTGGCGTTTGACCTTCTTCCCATCATCACTGACCACCTATTGAAACATTAAGTTGTACACAAAATAAAAATCACAATAGATTATTAACAGGGAAGAATACCAAAAACTTAAAAAGAGGACAGAAAATCCGAGAGTTACCTGCCAGGTATAGAATACATACAAGCTTTGTTGAACCCCGAAGAGCAGCAGCTGATAGATTAATTTGAACTTTCTAGAATTTTCTTTTATCCAAGTGTTGGTCAATATTCTTAGTCTTGGTTTATGTGTTCTATGTATTGTTTTGTGTTCATAGTCTTGGTACATGGAATGTCAATTACTACGAGTAATGAGTCTAGTTTGAAGGTCATGTTCTAGATTATTCTTCTAGTCCTATAAATATGTACTCTCTATATACTTGGTAAAATAAGAAGTAGTGAAATAAAAAGAGAAAAGTTTAGAGAGATTTCTTATTCCTCTTCTTCCTAACACCACTATTTTTCTAACAAAGTGGTATCAGAGCCAACAATGGCAAATGGTGGTGTTACTACTTTCCAATTCCCTCGTCTCACAAAAAGAAAATTATGAAAGGTGGTGTCTAAGAATGAAAGCTCTACTTGGATCCCAAGATGTTTGGGACATGGTGGAAAAAGGTTTTAACAAACCTGAAAACGAAGATGCTTTGTCTCAAAATGAGAAGGAGGCTCTCTCCAAGGCTCGAAAGAAAGATCAACAAGCCCTCACTCTTATTCATCAAAGTTTGGATGATTCCATGTTTGATAAAGTGGTTGATGCTACTACATTAAAAGAAGCTTGGGAGATTTTAGAGAAATCTATCCAAGGTGTTGATAAAGTGAAGAAAGTTAAACTTGAATCACTAAGGAGTGATTTTGAAGTCTTAAAGATGACGGAATTCGAATCAGTTTCGGATTATTGTTCAAGGGTAAAGGTAGTGGTAAATCAATTAAAGAGGTATGGGGACAAAGTAGAAGATGTTCGTGTTGTGGAGAAAATTCTACGATCTTTGATTCCAAAATTTGATTATGTGACATATGCTATTGAGGAATCAAAAGATCTAGACTCAATGACTATTGAAGAATTGGAAGGATCTCTACAAGCCCATGAAACAAAAATAAATAAAAGATAAGAAGAGCCGGTTGTGCATGCTCTCAAAATTAATGCTACCTCCAAAAATTCACATGGAGAAATATCTCGTTTTAGGGGTTGTGGACGAGGTAGAAGTCGTGGTTTTTTCCGAGGAGGAAGAGGCAGAGGAGATAACTTCAACAATGAGGAGAGATATAAACCAACTACAAGAGGGCGTGAAAGATCAAGAGGAAGAGGACGTGGTCATTATTCAAATCCAAATGAAAGAAGGTATGACAAGTCTAAAGTTGAATGTTATACTTGTCATAAAATGGGTCATTATTCTTGGGAATGTAGAAATGATAATAATATTACAGAGAAGGCTAATCTTGTTGAAGAAAAGCAAGAAGTCGAGGAATCAACTTTACTTCTATCACTTGAAGAAAAAAGTGATATTGACAGCAAATTTTGGTATCTAGACAATGGTGCAAGTAATCACATGTGCGGAAATAAGAAAGGTCTTTGTTGAGTTTGATGAGAAAGTGAAAGGCAATGTCTCTTTTGGAGATTCTTCAAAGATTTCTATTGAAGGAAAGTGTACGATTCTCATCTTCTCTAAAGATGGGAGTCATAAGGTGATCAAAGATGTTTATCATGTGCCAAAATTGAAATGTGATATTTTGAGTTTAGGCCAGCTTCTTGAAAATGATTATGAAATTCTCATTAAAAATAAAAGTCTTTGGCTTAGAGATCAAAATAATATTTTGGTTGCTAAGGTGCCTATGTCAAGAAACATAATGTTTAAATTAAACAGTCAGACAGTTGAAGCAAAGTGCTTGAAGATAAATTCTCAAGACGAAGCATGGCAATGGCACATGAGATTTGGTCATTTGAACTTTAATTCTCTCAAGGCTATGGGAGAAAAGAAGATGGTGTTAGGATTGCCTTTCATCAATCACCCTAGTCATCTATGTGAGGCTTGTCTGCTCGACAAACATTCAAGAAGGAGTTTTCCAAAAACTGCCATGTCAAGAGCAACTGAACCTCTCCAACTTTTTCATACTGGTGTATGCGGACCGATTGATCCACCTTCTTTTGGTAAGAAGAAATATTTTGTTCTCTTTATTGATGACTTTAATCGCAAAACTTGGGTGTATTTTCTTCAACATAAGTCAGAAGCTTTTGTAGCTTTAATTTTTTTTAAGGCACTTGTAGAAAAAGAGAGTGGATATCAGGTTAAAGTTTTGCGTTCTAATAGGGTGATTCACCTCTACGGAATTTAATAATTTCTGCATGCCTCATGGGATTCGTCGTCCTCTAACGGTTCCTGGATCTCCTCAACAAAATGGAGTATGTGAACGAAAGAATCAAACTATTCTCAACATGGCGAGATGCATGCTTAAAGCCAAAAATATGCATAAAGAATTTTGGGCTGAAGCTGTTTCTTGTGCACTCTATTTATGTAATCGTTCTCCAACAATAAATGTCAAAGACCAAACTCCGCAGGAAGCAATGCATGGGAGACGACCTAGTGTACATCATTTAATGGGGGTTTGGAAGCATTGCATATGCACAGGTGCCTCAGCAACAACGCTCCAAGCTTGATGATCGAAGTGTTAAACATATTTTTCTTGGTTATGATCCACATTCCAAAGGCTACAGATTGTACAACCCCATCGGTGGAAAAGTTGTGACAAGCCGTGATGTTGAATTTGATGAAAATGCAACATAGAATTGGGAGACTCAAGAAGAAAGAAGTTATGATTTTTCCCCATATTTTGTAGAAGAAAAAGAGGAATCAATGATGCCATTACGAAATGTTACACCACCACCGTCACCAGTTTCATCTCTTATTTTTGAGGAAGGGGAATCAAGTGAAAAGACCTAGAAGGATGAGAAGTTTATTTGATATTTATGCAACTACTAATGAGGTTGCACTTGTTGATAATGAATTGGTTTGTCTTCTTGTAAACAGTGAACCGTTGTCTTTTGAAGAAGCTGAGCATGATCAAAGGTGGAGACAAGCTATGGATGAGGAGATCAAGTCAATTAAGAAGAATAATACTTGGGAATTAACAACTCTTCCCAATGGACATAAAGCCATCGGAGTCAAGTGGGTATACAAGGTAAAGAAGAATGTTAATGTCGAGGTGGAAAGGTATAAAGCAAGACTTGTTGTCAAAGGTTACAAGCAAAAAGCATGGAATTGATTATGATGAGGTATTTGCACTAGTTGCTCGAATGGAAACAATTCGACTACTCATCTCTATTGCAGCACAAAAGAATTGGAAGATTTATCAGATAGACGTGAAGTCGGCTTTTCTCAATGGTTGTCTTGAAGAAGAAGTGTATGTGGAGAAACCAACAGGTTATGTTGAGAAAGACAGTGAATAAAAGGTTTTGAGATTGAAGAAAGCACTATACGGATTGAAGCAAGCACCAAGGGCTTGGAATAGCCGAATTGACAAATATTTCAAAGATAAAGGTTTTGTTTGTTGTATGAATGAATATGCTCTTTATATCAAAAAAGCATAATAAAAGTGATCTCTTGCTAGTCTGTCTTTATGTGGATGATCTAATTTTTACAGGCAATAATCCAAAGTTGATTGAGGAATTCAAAACAGCCATGACAATGGAATTTGAGATGACAAACATAGGTTTTATGTCATTTTATTTGGGAATTGAAGTGGAGCTAGGTGAGAAGGGCATATTTATTTTTCAAGAAGGTTTTGTGAAGAAAGTACTAAAGAAGTTCAAGATGTTTGATTGCAATTCTGCCAGTACACCCATGGAAAGTGGTTTGAAATTATCAAAACATGATGATGGAAAGAAATTGGATCCTACTCGCTTCAAAAGTCTTGTTGGAAGTTTGAGATATATCACATGTACTAGACCAAATATATTGTATGCAGTTGGAATAGTGAGTCGTTTCATGGAAGCTCCTACTTCTACTCACCTGGTAGCTGCCAAAAGAATTCTTCGTTACTTGAAATGAACAATGGAATATGGATTATTTTATTCTCCTTCAAGTAATTCTTAGTTAAAAGGATTTTGCGATAGTGATTTTGCTGGGGATGTTGATGATAGAAGAAGCACTACATGTTTTAGTTTCTTTCTGGGAAATAGTCTTATCTCTTGGAGTTCGATGAAGCAACCACTTGTTACACTCTCAAGTTGGGAAGCTGAATACGTGGCGGCAACTTCGTGTGCTTATCATGCCTTATGGCTCAGAAGTTTATTGACTGAAATTAGCTTGCTACATGAGGAAGCTACTTCAATCTTCATTGACAACAAAGCTGCACAAGAGCTTGCAAAGAATCCGATGTATCATGATCGAAGTAAACATATAGATACAAGGTATCATTTCATAAGGGAGCACATTGCTAATGGGAGTTAAAGTTGAATCATGTGAAGACTTATGATCAAGTGGCAGACATATTCACAAAACCGTTAAGGTTTGGAGACTTTTAAAGATTGAAGGAAAATTTTGGACTTCAGAAGAAATTTCAAATTAAATGGGAGTTTTGATAGATTAATTTGAACTTTCTAGAATTTGCTTCTATCCAAGTGTTGGTCAATATTCTTAGTCTTGGTTTATGTGTTCTAGGTGTTGGTTGATGTGTTCTATGTATTGTTTTGTGTTTATAGTCTTGGTACATGGAATGCCAATTACTATGAGTAATGAGTCTAGTGTGAAGGTCATGTTCTAGATTATTCTTCTAGTCCTATAAATATGTACTCTCTATATACTTGGTAAAATAAGTAGTGAAATAAAAAGAGAAAAGTTTAGAGAGATTTCTTGTTCCTCTTCTTCCTAACACCACTATTTTCTAACAGCAGCAAGTTGTGACTGACTTTTGGTGAGAGTTTTTATATTCTTAATGGATGCAACCACATATATCGGCACTACAGGACACAAGTACTAAAGGAGGTCAGAAGATCCTCGATCTTTTCATCTGAAGCTACCCAAGGATAATTTTGGTGAACTGTGATTATTAGTTAATGAAAAAACAAAATCTAGATAGAGGCGAATATATGGAAACAGATTTTATACAAGAGAAGGAAACCATTATCTTCAACAACCATAAAACAAAGATTCTTTATTGATTAGCTAATACCATTTTTTAACGCAGTGGAGATCTCTTTCGCTTTCAACTGTTAGTTCTTGCAACTAAATAGATGACAAAGTTTAAGAGTAAACAAAGGTTGCATTCAGTGATGTCAATCATGGATGGCGGATCATGGTGGTTAGCCAACAAAATGCCATAACGTTATAGCGGACGCTATAACGACTTATAGCGGGCACAATAAAATAATGCAAAAATATAAAACAATGCATAATCTAAATAAAAAAGCAACCATTAACTAGCATATCCCGTAAGTCATAACTCATTAAATAACAAGAATGCATAACTCAAAAGTCTCACAACATGATAAAAACGATAACAGTTCCTGTATCAAAGTGAACCACATTCCTATAGTTTGGAATAAGTTGTTCCAGATCTCGTGACCACTCAAGAATAAAGCTTGGATTGACAAACTGATAAAGGACCATGGTTTCTCAAGCAATAATAATGGTTTATTGTGAGAGTCGTCTTCTGAATCAAAAGAGCTTTTCTCATATGCCCTCTTTTCCATAATGAGGGAGGAAATGGTTAGTTTATATATTTTGGGGATAAAGAATAGCATTCATAGTCATTGTTCTACTAGTACTCAAAAAGGGCATTTTAAGTCTTTAGATCTGAGCAGGCCATTAGGCCTTTTGAGCCCAAAATACCAACCCAGCCCACATATATGTTTCAACTGTCGAGAATACCCACATTCCCATCTATAATTCATATGTGGACAGAACCATTTCTAAAGCCTTATCCAAACAGCCCATAACAGTTAAAGAACATGAGGTCTCGTAGCCCAAATCTGACTGAAACCCAAGAGATAAACCAACAATCTGATATTGACCCACAATCCGACCCTCTTTTGGGAAAACATCATCAGGTTAATCGACCCATCCGAAACATAAAACCGAGAACAGAAAATCCCCAAATTGTTTGTTACTACCCTAACCCTGATTCAAATGATCTCATTACTATGGAATCTTCTTTCTCAAACCTCCAATTGATCAATCAGATTATTCCCTACCTTTCTAAACCTAATTTAAATCACCTGAATCTTATTGACATGGTGTCTGAGGTGATGGTGGTTGAAAATTCACTACCTTCGGTAAAAAGCAGAAGGTTCATTCGTTTGAAAAAAAAGTACGAGGATGGATATGGACAATTGTCCTATTCTTCTAGACACTGACCCTACTAGAACTCTTAATCCTAAACCATTTAGATTTGAGTCTATGTGGAGTCGTGATCCTTCTTCTTTTTCTGTGGTTAATCATGCTTGGTCTATTTTTGTTTCTGGTTCTCCTCTTTTTTAGTGGTTCAACAAAGTTAAGAATGTTAAAACAGCTCTCAAAATCTGGAATTATTCTTGTTTTGATCATGTTCAGTCTATTATTAAAAATTTTAAAAATGAAATTGAGATTCATCAAAACCTCCCCCAGTCTGTTATGGTTGTTGCTAAGGAGAAAGATCTCCAATTTCAATTGGATGAAGTCCTCAAGAAGGAACAACTCCTATGGTGGAACAAAGCCAAGACTCTATGGCTGGAAAAAGGGTGATGCCAACACTCATTTTTTTCCCACTGTCTACCATCATTCATAGTAGACACAATACCATAAACTATCTTCTTTCACCTACTGCTACTTGGCTCTCAGAAAGGGAAGACATAGGTGAGTGTTTTCTTAACTACTTTGTAAATCTTTTTGAGACTTCTAACCCATGTTTTCCTGAGGATCTGATCCAACCTTTCATATCAGAGGAGACAAACAAATTGCTATGTGAGATTCCTACCTATGAAGAGATCAAAGCCATTATTTTCCAGATGAAATCAAGTAAGAGTCCAGGGACTGATGGTATGACACCGTTTTTTTTTTAAAGATTATTGGCATATTGTTGGTAAGTCCCTTGTTGATGATGTTCAGTATTTTTTCACTAGGGGTTATATGCTTAAATTTTTAAATTGTACTTTTATTTCCCTTATTCCTAAAAAATGATAATGCTTTCAAGTTAGATCATTTCAGGCCTATTTCTTTATGTAACATTGTTTTATAAGACTATTACTAAGATCTTGGCTGATAGGATTAAGCCTCTTTTAGATGATATCATTTCTCCTTCTCAAGCTGCTTTTATCCCTGGTAGATGTATGTCGGACAACATTATTATTTATCATGAATTGATGCATCACTTGAACTGCAAAAAGGGTAAGTTGGGGCTTATGGCTCTTAAAGTGGACATGGCTAAAGCTTATGACAAGGTTGAGTGGCCTTTACTTGTTAGTATTCTGACCAACCATGGTTTTTGTACTACTTTTGTTAATCTTATTTTCCAATGTATTTCTACTACTTCTTTCTCTATTCTGATAAATGGCTCACCTTTTGGTCTTTTTAACCCTTCAATGGGTCTGAGGCAAGGTGATCCTATTTCACCTGTTTTATTTACTTTGGTTTTTGACCTCCTTTCTAGGATGATCTCTAAAATTGAATTACATGGAAGGTTACATGGTGTTAAAATTAGTAGAACATCTCCCAGCATTTCTCTCCTAATGTTTGCTGATGATCTTACAATCTCCTGCAGGGCTAACTTAGAAGAATCTGATGAAGTGATGAAGTGCATTAATAAGTTATGTACTTGGTTTGGACAAAGCATAAACTATGACAAATCCGTTATTCATTTTAGTAGGAATATTGGTGAGATGGTCAAAGAGGATGTGAGTACTCTACTAGGAATGAATGAGTGTGATCATAAAGGATCCTATTTGGGTAGTCCCTTTTGTAAAGGGAAATCCAAAAAGGAAGCTTTCACTCTTGTTGTGGAAAAGCTGAGAAGGAAGCTAGCTGGTTGGAAAATATCTTCACTCTCACAGGCAGGTAGGTCTATACTTGTTAAAACTATTGCACAGGCTATCCCCATCCATGTTATGCAAAATCACCTGTTACCAATTTCTTTGTGTAACAAATTGGATAGTCTAACTAGAGATTTCTGGTGGGGGTTTAAGGAAAACTCAGGTAGGCATTTGTACTTAAAAGCATGAGATTCTATATGTGTTCCAAAACTTGCAGGGGGTTTGGGGTTTAGAAAAGCTAATGAGATGAACATAGATTGTATAGCTAAACTGGGATGGGCTATCTTGCAAAAGTCTGATAAGACATGGGTCAAACTGTTGAGATCCGAATACCTGAGAGGCAAAAACTTGTTAAACTTGGAATTTACATTGGGGAATGCATCTTGGATATGGTCTGGCATTGTAAAAACTATCGATATCCTGAATAAATGTAGCTGTATTAAAGTGGGAATAGACTCAAAGGCAAAGATTTGGGAAGACCCCTGGATTCCCTATATTGAAGACTTTAAAGTGCCTCTTCAACAGAGGAATTCAAATTCTTGTGAGCTGGTTAAGGAACTGTTGAACTTTGACCAGAATAGCTGGAGTAGGAATTTGATTGAACAACAGTTTGATCAAGACACTGCCCAGGCTATCCTAAAAATCATTCCCTCAAGGGAACAATAATCTATAGTTTGGTTGCCCTTCACGACAGGGGCAATTTACTGTTAAGTCAGCCTATAGAACTGTGAACCAAGAGAGATCCAGGGGAGCTTCTCCTATCATGAGGAAACATTGGAACAAGCTTTGGCAATCCAACATACACAACAGACACAAGCATTTTATTTGGAAAATTCTGAGCAATGCTCTACCCACCAAAGAGAGACTGAGATATTGATTTAGAATTCAGGATCATACTTGCTTGCTGTGTCAAGGTGAGGCAGAAACCTTGGAACACATCTTCATCAAATGTCCATTTACTAAAGCTTTATGGCTGTCTTCTAAATGGAAGCTCAAATTGGAAGATATTCAGGAGTGGAGCATATCAACATGGATAAAGGAAGTTACTTCATATTTTAATAACTTTTCTATTCCAATTAACCTGAGAACTGAATTTCTTAATTGTTTTGCAGTTACTCTAGAACAAATTTGGATTCAAAGAAATGATATCTTCCATGGAAAACAGAAGAAGAACTTGGATGAAGTACTTGTGCAGATTGACCTAAAAGCTAGGAATTACTTGGAGGCAGCAATTAAAAGATCAATGAAAAGAGGAGGAGGACAGAAAGACAGTTACTTGGAAGCTGCCACCTAAAGGAGTGATTAAAGTGAACTTTGATGCTGGCTTTATTAGGAATGATGAGGCAATTAGTGCCTACCTTATCAGAAATGACAAAGGTGATAACTTGGGGATGTGGATAGAGAGGTTTCAAGCAAGAACTCCTTTTTAGGCTGATGCTCATGCAGCTCTGATTGCCATGGAAAAAATGCAGTCCTTAAAGATGAGCAAGATCATAGTTGAAGGGGATTGTCTCAATGTATTGCAAGGCTTGAAAGGTCATGCTGCTATGGTTCATTGGACTGGTTTGGACATTGTAAAATCTGGTAGAGCAATCTTAGCTAGATTTAATATTTGGAATGTCAATTATGTAAACAGATTAACAAATTTCAAAGCTCATAATCTTGTTCAATGGGCTAAAACAAATTCCTTGATAGTCTATATTGATCCCTCTGCTATTCCTCCATCTGTCCTCTGTGATATAGATGGAACATTTTGTAACATTCATCCAATTTTGGATCCTTCTAATTGGGTCGGCCCCGTCTGCGCTAAAATTGATCAGTCCTCAACATCTTATTATAGGTCTATTTGAACGCTGTTTTTTTCTAATTCGGTCAGTTTAGTATGCGTACCTGCCCATTTTTTACATTTTATTTTATTTTCTTAAACTTATTATTATTATTATTATTATTATTGAGTTTAAAATTCTCCAAAGGAGATTTATCAATACCAGAATAGAACCTTTTAAAAAAATTATATCAATCCCACAAAAAAACAAAATTCGGTGAAGTCATAGAATAAGCTTTTTACACAATAAATTTAACTTAATATATATATATATATATATATATATATATATATATATATATATATATATATAATCTTCAAAGGAATGTAGCAAAGAAACCGGATCCAAATTTTCTGAGTGACCTTCTTTGAAGGGAAGACTGCAAGATGCTCCTAAAAATAGGGTAAAAGGTGTTCACGCCCCTTAAACTTTTTTGATTTTGATTTTTTACCATGAACTAAAAAACGCAAAGTTCTTGACCCTAAACTTTTATGGAGTGTTAATGTTTCATTTTCATCCAATTCCACCGTTAAATCTAACGGAATAGCAACATGTGACTCTCACATGACTTAACTAAGGGGCATTTTAAGAAAAAATAGATTATGACCTAAAAAAAATTCAAAATGAGATAAGAAATGGCTAAAAGATAATCAACTTATTTTACTCTAAAAAGCCAGTGAACAATCTAAAATAGATAGCACTTTGTCCAAACATTTATCTTGACCTTTTCTGCTTAATGAAAAATATATTGTCCTCTTCTGTCAAAAAATAATATATAACATACTACTAGTAGTATGTATTTGGTTCATTCTCATGTTATTTGAAAAAAATTAAGAAAGTCATAACAAAATAGGTTTACCAAAAAAATATGAGAAAAATTTTGGCGCATTTTTCTTATCCCATTTTGAATTTTTTTAGGTCAGAATTTTTTTTTCTCAAAATGTTCATGAGTTAAGTCATGTGAGAGTTACATGCTATTAATTCGTTAGATTTAATGATGGAATTGGATGGAAAGGGAAATATTAACACTCCATAAAATTTCAGGGTCAATGACTTTACGTTTTTTAGTTCAGGGTAAAAAACCAAAAGAGATAATAGCTATTAATGCCCCTACATATGTTTCAAATGTAAGTGTTAACCCTCGACAATTTTAGGTGCTATTTATGCCCTTAACTATTTATGGGGAGCTATTAATGCCCAAAATCGGCAGAATCCGGCGAGAGAGGGCGGCGTTGCGCATGTGCAGGCCGCACATGCACATTTTCAGGAGCAAAATAGTCCACACAATCAGTGCTAAATGGGTAACCCGAATACTTGTGATATTTAAACAAAAACCTGACCCGAAACCTGACCCGCGAACACAATTCACAAGCTGAGGTGGGTTAAAATGTATCAAAAGAGGGTTTCTCCATCTTCAACCTCTTGAATCACCAAGAACACCAGAAAATTTGACTATTTTGGAAACCCACTTAAAATGTTCCAATTTTCAGCCCAAAAACACCAAAAATTGACTATTTTCGAAACATTTAGGCATTTTTTCCAAGGATGGAGCTTGGTGAAGAGTGTATTGCAGAAATTCATAAAAAAAAAAAAAAAACATACTTTTGGTTACTTCTGAAATTTGTGAGGGATTTGGAAGAAATGGAGTGGGAGAGGAAGAAGAGGTTGGAGGTTGAAGATGATTGAGTAATTTGACTGTTATGCCCCTTAACATTCGCATGTGTGAGTCGCACGAGTGCTATGCCACCGTCAATCGCCGGATTCCGCCGATTTTGGATATTAATAGCTCCCCGTAAATAGTTAGGGGCATAAATAGCACCTAAAATTGTCGAGGGTTAACACTTACATTTGAAACATATATAAGGGGCATTAATAGCTATTATCTCAAACCAAAATTAAGAAAAATTTAGGGGGCGTGGACACTTCTTACTCTAAAAAATATCAAACCTATATACGAGAAAATATCAATTAGGCAAATATTAAATATAAAATTTGTACAATCAAGAAACACATGTTTAATGTTCACATCTCAGTAATTATCGAACCCCGGAAATAATTATCAAAATCATTCTTCCAATCAAACATTGGCAGAAATATTAAATTTCATTAAACGTGCATTTATAGCATAATAAGGATGTGTTCCAATCATAAGCTTTCATGTGGCAACTTTGTCATTAATTTTCTTCTAAAAATAGTGTTTCGTGAGCTATAATCTCCATCTTCATTCTAAAGTTACTATAAGATGAATAGTTTAGCTATAATCTTCATCTTCATTCTAAAGTTACATATTTATGGATTATAGAAAAAATATGTAACATAAATGAAGAATTTAAATGGTTTTTTTTTTAATGAAGAAGTTGAATGATTATCTTTTATAATGAAGAAGTTCATTGGTTCATTTTTAAATGAAGAACTTGGATGAGTTTTTTTTTTTTTAATGAAGTAGATTTAATGTATCTAGGAATTCTAAAAATCTTCCATCATAAAATAGATTTAATATTCTAAGAAAATAACATTTATATAGGAATTCTAAAAGTCTTCCATCATAAAGTAGATTTAATATTATAAGAAAATAACATGTATATAGGATTCTAAAAGGCTATGTAACATAAATGAATTGAATTTAAATGAAGAAGATCAATGGTTTTTTCAATGAATAAGTTGAATGGTTTTCTTTTTTAATGAAGAAATCCATTGGTTCTTATAAATGGAGAAGTTGAATGAGTTTTTTTTAAAATAAATAAGTTCAATGGGTTTTTTAAATGAAGAAGTTCAATAGTTTTCTTTTTTAATGAAGTAGATTTAATGTATATAGGAATTCTAAAAGTCTTCCATCAAAGTAGATTTAATATTCTAAGAAAATAACATGTATATAAGAATTCTAAAAGGCTTACATAAAAAAAATATGCATAATGAATTTTTTTATTTTTATTAATGCATATAAGAATTATAAAAGGCTTGCATTATGAAATAAATTTAATGTTCCAAGAAAAAATGGAATTCTTATTCATGTATATAAGAATTCTAAAAGTTTTGCATCATATCTAAAAGTATTGCATCATAAATTAGATTTAATATTTCAAGAAAACAACCGACTATGTAAACAAAAATCAACCATGCATTCCCTCACAAAAAAAACAAAAAATACCATCAAAACAAACATTATGGGGAAATCAACACTTCAACCATGCATCTCAATGAACTTGGAAAGGCAAACAAGAAAATAGAATATTATTTCGAGTAATCAGATTATAGAACACTTTCAATGCTCAGAAACCTGACGATTTAATGAGTGTTGATTCTTTAATTTTGGATGAAAATGTAAGATTCATTCTAAGTTATTTTGTTGTTGTAATCATGATTATTCATTAGAAATACAACCGTGCATCGCTCGGGCATGAAACCTAGTTTTGTGTATTTTCA
Source organism: Vinca minor (assembly GCA_026122235.1). Taxonomy (NCBI): domain Eukaryota; kingdom Viridiplantae; phylum Streptophyta; class Magnoliopsida; order Gentianales; family Apocynaceae; genus Vinca; species Vinca minor. The sequence goes on along the minus strand of JAOCZM010000289.1, from coordinate 5,991,052 downwards.
GGTCTAGAATGGGATTGGAGGACAACCCCCACCCCACCCACCTATATTAGTTAAGTAATACTCAATCTATTCTAGGGGTGTTTAGAAAAAACCAAAATCTGCCAATCCAAACCAATTCAATTCAAATTAAAATAATTTTCGATTTAAGAGGTGAATTGAATTGGTTTCGGTTGGTTTAATTTTTTTAATCAAATTCAAACCAAATCGAAGTTATTATATATATATATATATATATATATATATATATATATATATATATATTTATTGACGTTGCCATGAATTATCACTAGTCTCCTGAACTACAATTAAGGCACTCGACCACCAGATTATTAGTGGCATGTATACGTTTATTATTAGGTATTTTTTCAGAAAAAAATAAACTAAATGGCTCTTTATAAAATAAATATAACCTCTTATAGTAGTCTTTTTAATTAGTCAGATATTATCAAACTATCCAAACAAGTCACTTTTTACTTTCATCGATGATTCTCTTCTCAAATCTCACCCTATGTGTATTCTAAGTAGCTAAAAGATTAACTATAAGAAAATTTTATTATTTTTTCAATTTAGTTTATTTACTGTACATGTACTATGTTGTTTGTGAATGATTACTGTAAATGTATTATGTTGTTCGTGACTATTATTGCAATTAAAATATTTTTATCTCATAAACCGACAAAACCGAATCGAACCAAACCAAATATACCGGTTTGGAGTTTTGAATGGTTTGAATTGATTTCAAAATTCTCGAATCGAAAATATTGGTTTAATTTGAAAAATGTGTAAAATCGCACTAAACCAAACCATGAACACCACTAGTCCATTCTATAATATAGGTCGTTTAGAATATTTCACAAAGATTAAGGAAATAAAAATAAAGGTATAGTTAAAGTACCAATATTACCCTTTTATCTCTTATTAGCTGAATGATACTATAAATCAAATAAAAGTATAATTCAAATTAAAAAATATGGGAAAGTAAAAAAAAACTACCCAGAATAACTTGTATTTTTTTTTAATAGAACCAGAATAACTTGTATAAACTGTTAAAAAAAACCTGTATAATAAAAACTTAAAAATTATCTAGAATAACTTATATAATTGGCTTACGTAATGTAATTGAACTAGTCTTACTCTTAATTCGGGGTGTCAATCGAGTTATGTGAGCCGAGCTTAGCACACCTCACGCTCAGCTCACATAAAAATTGGAAAGTCCAACTCACGTGCAGCCCAGAAAAGCTCACAAACTTTGAGATCACGCTGATCTCACATTTTAATGTGAGCTCGAGCTAAGCTCATGGGCTAAATTTATATTAGAAAAAAAAATCGGTAGCAAGAATAGTAGAATAAATGAGCAATGAGATTAAATCCTGACAAGAATACAAATATACATAATTCATAATTAATGTATTAAGAAAAACTAATAAAAAGATAACCAAATATATGGTTTGAGAAAAAGAGAAAAGAATCAATGAGTTTTGCCCAAAGTTTTCTATATATTTTTTAATTAGAAATTTAGTATTATATACATAATATAAATAATATATTATATATTCTTATTCGGGTGCGAACTTTAAGCGAACTGAGAAGGATCAAGCTCACGCTCAGCTCACATAAAATTCGAGCTTGAATATTGAGCTCACGCTCAGCTCATCTAAGCTCACGCTCGCATTTTTTCGAACTATGTGAATCGACCCGAACCCATTGACACCCCTACTCTTAATGGCTACCAAACATATCCTCATTTTTTTTTTCCTAGGCATACCAAAACATTCTTTGAGAAAGCTAGCAAAAGTTGGAAAACCAAAAAACATGGGAAACAAATTCTTAAAATATTCATCTTGTACACGTTTTATCGAATAATTAATTCATTTTGCCATGTTAAATTTTAAGAGAAATATTGTCTACGGCGTGAAAATTTTAATTGGAGTATCAACTACTCCCAAAGTTAGAAGAACTCACTACACTAGTTGTAGTTAAAGATGGTAAATCGGGGTGGGTATCTCAATATTCAATTTTGCCTGGTGAAAGTGTTCCGATGGTGTTTCACTAGGGAAGGTTCAAAGCTAACAACTACCTATCCCGATGCAACGAATTCTCGCCGAACTCTTGCATTGCATTTTATGTGCATTTTTTAAAAGATTTTTAATTAATGTGGGGGATTGTTGGAGAAATTGGATTTTCTCAAAGAATTTAAGTGTAATTAAAGTGCCGTGAGGACATTTTTGAGCCAATATTATTATATGTTACACCACTCGCTTTTGAATGTTATTGAGATCATCACTAAGTGGGTTGCGCAAGCTTCGCGATGATATATAACTTGTGAGAAAACCAATTAATGGTGTGAATGATAAATTGGTATAAAGTGGGGTGGATGTAATGTGGTAAATGGGTTTTAAACCCACATCCCACCTAGGAAACCCATTGAAGTGAAATTCATTTTATATTGAAAAGTGGTTCACATGGGTTTAAATTATATTACTAATATTATGCTCCATGTGAGAACCTTGTGCGCGCCCGCGCAGAGGTGCAAATCGAAGTTCTATCGATACCAAATTAGCTTGAACTTGTGTACTTGAATGTCGGAAAAAAACTTTATTCTATAAAAGGCAGAATACTTCTGCAGTTGTGACATCAAAAATTCTTCTCTCCCGGACATATTGAATTTAAGGGGAAGCGGTATGCTGTTGTCTCGTCCCGAATTAAATAAAAAAAACAAGTAACATTTTTGTGTTTTGTTTACTTTTCTGGTATAATATATAATCAGTAGCAATACTGTTTTTCAGTCTCAGCTTATTTTTCTGCACTGTTTTAATTTATTCTGTTATGATATAATAGTAAAACAGTAGCAGCTGTCTCACTTTATTTTTTCTGAACTGTTTTAATTTATTTTGTTATGATATAACAGTAAAACAGTAGCAGTAATATTTTCAGTGGATCAGAAATAAATTCCAACAGTTTTTGTAGCAAGCTTATTTTCGGTGTGCGTACGTACGACTGATTCGACAGAAGAAAGAAGCAATTGTGTGGAGCATTGTAGTGTCCTTGTTCTTCAGTCCCAGAAACTTGTTGAGATGGAGATGGCTAAATTGCAGGTTCCCTTTTCTAATTTTTGGGTTTTCTCTTTCGTTGGTGTTTGTGGTGAAAGATTGAGTCTGGTTCAATTAGGCTAATTTTTTTAATTTTTCTTTGGTAATATTTGTTATTTTGCTGTTTGATTGACATTCTTTGGCAGCTTGCTAGTGACTTGTTTGATGATGAGGGTTTTATGCAAAATCTACAATATTCACAACTCTCATACATAAAATTTCCTTACCCTCTTCAAAATTCATTGTTTCTAAATTTCTTCACCCTCTTCAAAAATCATTGTTTAAAATGACAAACTTTCCACAATTTATTCATAAAGAAATACTTAACAAATTCAGGGATGTTGATTTACCAAAGAATGGCCTTCAAAATACGAACAGGCGTTAATAGAAATTTATTTTTATTTTGATACACTGGGTTACAATGATGAAAAAAGTTGGTCCGATTTGTACAATGAAATTGTCTACTGCATGAACTCTGTCACCGACGGATTTTTCACAACAGAAATGATCGATGCAGGCTTAGCAAAATTGCGCAGGCGGTTTTGGAATTTTCAGGCACTTTTGCAACGACCAGGGTTTAAGTACGACGATAGGACCAACACTGTTGATTTAAATAGCATTGAAACCCAGTTAGTGGAATATGTTACGGTAAGTTACATGTAATTACGGCAAACTATTATAATATAATGTTTTCATAACTTACATTTTTGTTATTTTTACTCTGCAATAGGCTAATCCAAGGGCTAAGCGGTACAGAAGGAAAGGCGAATTTTGGTTTAACATTCTAGGCAATATTTTTGGGGCAGAAGGAAGAGCATGTGTGGACGAAGCCGGTCAAAATGACCGGAAGAGATAACTGTTGAGGCTCCCCCGACATCCCGATGTCGGAAGGATCGTCCAACAACACTTCTGTGTGGGAACGGATTGCACATAAATTTCGAAAGAATTAGGGTTTGAATGATCGAGTGTAATTTTTTGTATTTCCCATGTAATTTTATTTCTAGCAATTGAATTTAATTGAGAGATTATTGTTTTGTGCCAAATTCTTACTTTTATGATATTAAAAAAATACAGAAATGCACAATATTAAAAAAAGACTTGCCAACACACTACAATGAAAAATAAGGTGGACATCCTGTGGAAAAAAATTCTACCCCTTGAGGACGGAAGTGGGAATTCCGTCCTCAATTTGAGGACGAAAGTCCCACTTCTGTCCTCAAGCGGCAGATTCTTTTCCCCCGGGAAGAGCTTTGTGGCCAGATTTGTTGGGATAGAAAATCGTATCCCTTTCACCACCAAAATCTCTATAAAATGCAGCAACCTTCACTCCATTTTCTCACATCAACAAACCATTCAACTCATTTAAAACCTTCATCTTATTTCTTACAAAAAAAACCCCTATATTCTCTCATATATTTTCTCTACAAAAATGGCACTTGAATATCTGATGAGATTGTATTTACGTTTCGACCACAATTTAGTGTACGAAGCCGGTGGTTTTCCTCATTTCGCAGAGCCAAGTGAAAGAAGTATGGAATTAATAAAAAAAAATCATTTCGACAACTTTGCCGCTGAATATGTCTGCGAAAAGGAGTCGATCTTTCTAGTGTCAATGTTCGTCTAATAATGATTCGTCCATTTTTCATGCCAACTTACGACATGGTGATGCATGATGTCGTAAATCTCAACAACGAAGAAGATCTGGAGTTGTTGTGGGGAATCCAAACCGATTTCAAACTACAAGGAATTCATGTTGGTGTTTTGTTCGAACCTGTGCAGAGGCAGGTATATAGTTTTGTAATCCCGACAACAGATTTTTCTGAACAATTACAATTTTTTCCGAAAAATTATTTTCCGGTGTCAAACCCAATACCAAGTATGCCCTCACCTTCCAATTACGAGCCTTCCTTTTACGAACCGACCTCATCGAATCATTCTCATGTAACTAATATTACACATTTGGCATTTTTCGATCCACCAACAAGACACAATGATAATTTGGTAATGGATTCGTTGGGTCCAACATCTGACATTGACGGTGTTCCAGAAATGGAAAACGATGGGGTGATGATAGTGCTGGAGACCACGAGGTTGAGGAAGAGCTTGATAACGAAGAAAATGATGTCCCCGAAATTCCCCAAGAAATCCCCCAAGACATTCCTGAACTAAGTAATGACGAGACAATCCAAGAGACTGAACCTGCACCTATTACCTCCGTTATACCGGAATGGAACAATGTCATCATATGCTAATTATGCTAATTTTGTCTGTTGGAACGATATGGGTACCATGCAACCTGTTCTTGAACTGACTTACAGGAAAATACCCATAAAAAAATGGAATCCCGATTTCCCTCAAATATGTTTGGGGATGCAATTTAAGGATAAGCGGGAGGCAATGTTAGCAGTTAACATATGGCATGACCAGGTTGCCTTGAGGGAGTGGAAACGAGACCGGAGTAACAAACAATGGTTCAGCGGGATGTGCAGAAACTCTACACAATCTAGTCGATGCAGCTGGTATATTCGCGTTAACCATAGCAGAGTGGATGGAATGTGGAAGGTTATCAAACTCAAAGATAGCCACTACTGCTTGATGGATCAAAACAAAAAATGCAACATGTCATCCAACTATATCGGGTAAAAATTATGCACCTTGTTCAGGCTGACCCCGAAATATCTGTTATAACTTGATTATGGCTGCATGTTTGGATAAATTTTCTTTAACCTGTACATATAGAAAAGGTCGGTATGCCCGCCGACACGTTATTGAAACATTGTTTGGTACTTGGAAATCAACTTTCCAAGTACTACCACATTATATGCGGGCACTGCAAGATTCTAATCGTGGTGCAAAAGTTAAATTTCTTTACCATCCACGACTCACTGTTAATGGCCCTAAGGTGTTCAAGTCAATGTTTTGGACATTTAAAACGTTAGTCGACGGTTTCAAGTGGTGCCGGCCTATAATTTCAATAGACGTCACACATCTTAGGGGGAACTATAAAGAGGTACTTATGGTTGCAAGCACTATGAATGCTAACAATCAAATTTTACCCCTTACTTTTGCTATTGTTGAATCTGAGACACTTTTGACTTGGTCTTGGTTCCTTAGAAACTTAAAGGATCATGTTGTTCAAGACATGCACGTTTGCCTGATTAGCGATCGTCACGCCGTAATTCTAAGTAATGTGGCTAGTGTCCCCAGATGGCAACCACCAATGGCAGTACATCAATATTGAAAAATATCATATCCCTTGCCTCACTCTAAAATAAATAAATAAATAAATTACACTGCAGTAGGTGCATGCTACAGTGCTACTAATATCATATCCCTTTTTTAATAGCCAAGTTCCAGAATTTTTTTCCTTCAACTTTCCATAAGGAAGACAGAATGAAGCCAAGGAAGAATTTTTTATTATTTAAATCATTAACTATAATATTTCATTGTATTGCATCCAAATAAAACATACTTTTTAAAATAAAATAAAAAAATATTGTATTGGCTTACATCAAAGTTTTGCAGTCTTTAATTTCAAAGCTAATCGTCTTCCTATTTAGATCAACTTTCACATTATGGAATTTCTGCAAATTCGCGCCAATAATACTGCCAGTATACTTTCTGCCAACACTGCTTGCACTGTTTATGGTCATGCAAATTGTGTCGGACCGAGTCTGCTCAAATATGTTTTCAGGTAGGAACTCAATTTTTGCTCCTTTGACTAATTGAAATGTTATCTGGGGAAACCCTTTCAAGTCTTTGTATAAATTACCCCAATAACATAGCCTCCATTTCCGACTAACAGTTCTCTCCAAAAAATGGTCTAAGTATTTTGAAACTGCGCTTTCCAACTTTTTATATGCACCATCTTCAAGTATACTATATTGAGAACCGATATTGATTACGGCTCCACCTGTATAGTCTGCTTTTTCTCCTTAAAACTTCTTTATCAACGCCAAGTTTACGGAAACCAAAACTAATATCTTCTATATCCACAAAGTAATGCGAGCCATCTGTCTTGTACGGAGTTGTTTCTATAGGAATAGAAATGTGTAGCTCTTCTCCTATAATTAACAAGTGATTTGTGTCTTCTGGATCGCTAAGATTTCCCAAAACAATATGAAAATTTTTGTGCATGAACTTGGGCAAGAAATGAGCCGGCACCGGTACCAAGTCCCAATATACCACTATAATTTGAAACTCCTTCGGACTTTTCAGAACATCCAAACATAAGTCCTAGTTCATTTTTAAAATATTTATTTCCTTTATCAAATGAGAAACTAAACATTTCAAATGCATACCTTCCTTCACTAGAGCCGCTACCATATGCTTTGCGATAGTCACACCTTCCCCCGGGACATGATGTTAACTCACGATATGTTTCAGAATTTTGAGGATTATAGAGTTGATATTTTGACTCTAAATCTGGTATTGAAATTGTGGGATCACAATGGACCCAAAATAAATCGCTACCTGTATCTAGAACAACACCTTGTTCGTATTCTTGTGGTTCTCTTCCAATCGAAAATTCCACCACGAATACATAAGAATCTAGAGTGACAACTGTCGCCGGGAACTTTTCATTTTCAAAGTTGTGCAATTTGCGCATAAAACTTTCCCATTGTTCGTCTTGTTGATTTTCAAGGGTAATACTTGGGTTATATAAATGAGATTCAACCGAATAGAGATGAATTAATTTGGCAACTATGGGAAGATTTTTATTATGTGGAGTACATGAGAAACTGGTTTGTAAAAAAGTGAATAAAATCAAAAGGATATTCAAGAGTTGCATGTTTGCCAAATTGATAAAGATCACCAAGGTATATGAAGACTTAAAAGGATTAGAGTTATTAAATAGATGAAGAAAGTTGCATTCTTGAATTCTTTATGAATCCATGGTAAGTAGTTATCATATTGGTAGGGGGAAAAGAGATCATGCAAATATTTTGAAACCTAACTCTCTCCTGCATAGTAAGTAATAAACTTTTTTTTTTCAATGTAAATAGTAAATACTAAACTTAGAAGCAACAATGACTCTTTTTTTTGGTAAGAAAATAATTTGGTTTGCATTTTAGAAAAGTGAATAAATTTTCTTTTATAATCATCCCTACTATTCTGAAACATATCTCTCTTGTCTAAAAACAAAATCTATTTTCTTGAATAGTAAATACTTAGGTTAGAAGCAACAATGACTCTTTTTTTTTTCAAGAAAATACTCATTTCAGAAAAGTTAATAAAATTTCTTTTGTAAGCATGCTTAAAATTCTGAAACCTAACCCTCTCTTGCCTAAAACCTAAATTATCTATTTTCTTGAATAGTAAATACTTATGTTAGAACCAACAATGATTTTTTTTTTCTTTTTATAGAAAATACTTTGCATGGCATTTTCCTTTTATAATAATCCTTAAAAGTGTAAATAGTTTCCTGCAATATGTCATAAGGAAATAAGTCCCACTTTATATCATAAGCAAAAGATTTGCTTACTTGAAATCCAATCTTTTACATTTTAAAAAGAGAGAGACGGAAATTTCAAAATATATTAGTCACCTCATTATTTAGTATAAGAAATTATGATTCTATTCTTAACCTCTAATAAATAAGAATCGTTTGTTCCCAACTTGTTTTTCCATTCATAAATCATTAATAAAAAACTGGCACGTGTTAATTTTTTAATTAATAAATTTATAACCTAGAATAAATAGTAGATATTTTCTCTATTTACGTGACGAATTCAGAGTGATTAAAACATGCTTGGAATAAAAATTGAGAACATGCGTTGTTTTTGTCACCTCTTATTGATAGGGAGGTCATAACATTACCGTAGCTATTTTCCACAAGTTAAGGGTTCAGAACGGAACATAAATAAGTAGGAAAAACGTTCCCCAATATCATCTCTAGATTATTTCATAGAGTATCGTCAATGACTCGTAAATAAATATTTAATAGGTAATCCGAAAAAGCAATTGTACGAAAACATCTTCACAACTTTAACCCACGATAAATTGTTCAAAATGTTTTATTTTCAGATTAAAACTTTAATAAACATCAACAGCTCAGGAAAATAACAAAATGATTCCTTATATAAAGGGATTGAGCCCCAACACTAAGAGTTCCCATCTCTCTGTATCTAGGTTAGTGGAGGATTTAAATTGCGAGATATGTTTCAACTTAGCCCACCTAACACTGCATTTACACCAACAACTTGGAATGAGTCAACCCCTGTATTTGACAATAATCGAATTCACACCCTATAACCGAATGTAAGATTAGCACAACACTACATTCGATGGTTTGCCAGTTGAGATATGTCCGGAGCACCACGGCTCCTATGCGGAACGGGTATTTGTTCCGCATGTACGGAACGAATTTTCAGCCGTTGTATTAAATTTTTTACGGCTGAGATTGATTTTAAAAAAAACACATGTTCTGATTTTTTAGAACAGCTATTCTGCGAACACTTGTTTTTAACCAAAAAACGAATGTATTTGTCTTAAAATATTATTCCGCATATACGGAAAAACAGTTGTTCCGCATAGGAGGCGGACTGTGTCCGGAGTCAAAATGATTCCTTACTTGGTCTCATGCATGAAGGTTATAAAAAGCAATGCTCAAAACGGTTACTGCATAAGAAAAACTATTTTTCTGTTCTTCTTGGCCATAAAAAGTGAATGGGACACAAAAGTCAAACTATATGAAAAATGGTTACTGCATAAGAAAACTATTTTTCTTTTCTTATTAGCAATAAAAAGTGAATGGGTCACAAAAGTAAAACTATATCAATTCTTATTTTTACCTACTACCAAAATAAAAAATAAAAATCATTGGTGAAAAAATTACCATGTTCGATCCCTAGGGTGTGTTTGTTTTCATGAAATTTGGAGCTTGAAATTGAAATTGTAATTCCAATTTCTTTGTTTGGCTCTCAATAAAATTTTAAAATTGGAATTGGAATTCCAATTCTCTTCTTTGGTTGTTAATAAAATTTTGGAATTGAAATTCTCAATTCCACAAAATCAATTACATTTTAAAACTAATGAATTCCAATTCTAATTCCATAAAATTAGCTTTATGTTATGAGTATATCATATATATACAAATTACTTTTCCCCCATATTTCTAAACATAATATATGCAAATTACCAAAGTGCTCTATATGAAAATTGACAAAAATATCCCAAGTACAAAATCATTGAAGTACTTTTAATCTAACATTACGAAAACTCTTCGCTTATGAAATGAAAAAAATACCCTTGGTATAATTGTTAAAAATACTGGTAAAGTAAAATTACAATAAAAATACTCCTTATGCAAAATAATAAAAAAAAAATTATTTAAAAAATTACAAAATGCACTTTGAATAAAATTACCAAAATACCCTTGATCTAAAATTACGAAGATACTCTTGAAATAAAATGACGAAAATAAAATATGTTCAAAATAACAAAAATACCCTCAGAGTTCAAAATAACGTAAATTATCATTCGTGCAAAATAAAGAAAAGTATCTTTTTGTGCAAATTGACGAAGATTCTTACGGCAAAAATTACCAAAATACCCTTGGTGAATAATGACGAAAATACACTTTGACGCAAAATAATAAAAATGTCCTTACTAAAAAATGCTCTGATAACAAAAATGAGAATTTTGTGTAAAATGGCAAAATTAACTATGAAATAAAATGGCAAAAATGCTCGTAGCACAAAAAAAAACAAAAATATCATTCGTACAAAATGACAAAAAATATAGTTTTTGTAAAATACTACCATCGGTGTAAAATGGTGAAAATAGACTTTGTAAAAAATAATGAAAATGTCATTCGTAAGATGAAGAGAATACCCATGATGCAAAATGACATAAATACCCCTTGTTTAAAATAACAAATTTTTTACGCTGAGGACATTTTTGTCGTTTTACACAATGAGAGTTTCATCCTCCTAAACTATGGATCCTTTCTTCGTTTTTATAAGAGTATTTTCATCATTTTGTAACCATTAACATTTATGTCATTTTAGACTAAGGGTTCGTCAACTTTCATCATTTTTCACTAGGGATATTTTTGTCATTTGAACCAAAGACATTTCGTCTTTTTTACTAGTGATATTTCTCCAATCCATACTAGAAGAATTTTCATAAATTTGTACTACGAATATATTGTATTTTGCACCAAATACGTTTGTCATCTTAGACGAGGGGTATTTTCGTCATTTTAGATCAAAAGCTACTTTGACCATCTCGTATTTGGGCATTTTAGAATTTTGACATTAGAGACATTTTTCATCATTTCATTTCAAATTTTTTATTTTTTGTGTTGTTTAAAATAAAATAAAAAAAATAGAATTTGAAATGAATTTTACGTCAGTTCCATAAATTAACCAAACAAATGAATTAAATGATTTAAAATTGGAATTCCATAGAATTGGAAAATCTTAGGATTCTAATTCAATGTATGATATTTTTAGATCTTCAAAGTATTTTTAGTTCTCATATTGTTTCAGAACTATTTGCGCACTTATAAGATTGTCTTATCACCACTTTTCATGATGGTTTTCGCCAAAAATTCACACACTCCACTCACGTGTCTACCCTTCAAGAATAAAATAGGCAGCACACCTAAATTCCCAGCCTTATCTTCTTCAACCTTTGGCTACAACAACCTGTCGTTCTACCATTTTGCCCTTTCCTTCTCTTTTTTTTCTTTTTTATTTCAAGACACAAAAGCATATAGAATATTTTATTACAATTGTTCTCTACGCGTTTTCATACTTTAATAATATTCTATAATTATATCATTCTCGATAGTACTTTTTTTTCCCGAGGAGGGGAGTGTCGAACCTGAGACCTCACAGTCCCAGGCAGAGTTCTCCCCCACTGGGACGCCAATCTTTTGATAGTACTTGATACATGGCTGACACCAACAAAATGCTCCAATACCTGGTTATTCTTCACATAACGAAATACTACCGACATTTGCTCATTCATTAATATGTCACGAGATTCATCAATAAGAATAAAAAAACAAGCCAATCACTAATATCTTTGATAATCACCAAATAGTAAAATTTTCACAAGATTTTAAATTTTTACACTTAATTTTGTTATTTTTTTTAAGCTGGTTAAAATTGTTGGAAACTTTACTTGTGGAATGCTGAGAAAATTACTAATGAATTTAACCTTAATAACCTTATAACATAAATAAAATCAGTACTGAAAAAATGAAGACTGAAGAGTAAAACAGAAAATAGCAATAAATAAAAACTCAGAACCTCGACCGGTTTGAATTAAAATCCTGGACGAGACAGCAGTTTTTCGCTTCCCCTTAAGTTCAATTTGTCCTGCCTTTATCAGCTTCAGGCCGTCTAGAACAATGAACTCCCAAGGTACAACGATAAAGCAAAAGAAAACAGTACCTTCGAATGTCTTAACCGTTTGGAACTCTCAGGCATAATGTATATGAAGTGCAGAAAAATGAGAGAAAATGCAGAGGGAGAGGAGAATTTTTGATGATTCAGAATTGCAGAAGTTCTCTGCCTTTTATAGGCACAAGAATGGGGGTAATTGCAGCTGTTACAGCAGCAAAAGTTGAATGTTTTCAGTAGCAAACGTTGTACATTCAAAGCAATAGCAACAACAGCAAAATGATGTTGTAACCAGTTGCAAATTGCAGCTGCTTATGGCAGCAAAATGCCACAAAGTTTGAATATTCAAAACAGTAGCAAAAACGTGGCTGATCAGGCCCGCGTATTTTTGTCCGGCATTTGTGTACGCAGGTCGCGCCCGCACACAAGTTCAAGCTAATTTTGTATCCACAGACCTTTTGTTTGCACCACCTCTGCGAAGGCGCACACGAGATTCTAACATGGGGCATAATAGTAGTAATACAATTTAAACCCAAGTGAACCACTTTAGCATATAAAGTGCTTTTCTCTTTCATGGGTTTCCTATGTGGGATGTGGGTTTAAAACTCATTTCCCACATTTCATCCACCCCACTTTATACCAATTTATCATTCACACCAAGAATTGGTTTTCTCCCATGTTATATATTATCGCGAAGCTTGCGCAACCCACTTCGTGATAAACTTAATAACATTCAAAACCGAGTGGTGCAACATAAATATTTATTAGCTCAAATATGTTCTCACGACACTTTAATCACACTTTAATTCATTGAGAAAAATCAATTTCTCCAACAATCCCCCACATGAATGAAATTTTCTTTTTTTTTTAAATGCACATTAGTTCGGCGAGAATTCGTTGCATCAGGATAGGTAGTTGTTAGCTTTGAACCTTTCCTAGTGAAATACCATCGGATACACTTGCTAACTAGTGGACGTGATGCCTTGAACTGTTCAGCGTTTTGTGTGTATCAAGACAACGATACTCACACAACGATTTCTATATACTGGTAATTGATTCTTTCGTTGTTGTCCATTTCGTCCCTGGACTGCCTTGAAAATGTTCATTGAATGCTCTAGAGATTTAGCCCTGAAGTCATCTCATAGAAGTGTCCCCTTCACATTCGATATAGGTGATCTCTTATTTAGAAGTATCCTATCATACTTTACGTGATACGTATAAGGATCATTGAAAACTTTCGTTTATCCTCCAATGGACAAGTCTATCTCTCTTTAACATTCGGAATGAGTTGGGAACTCTCTTCCCGAGTGCTTTGTTCGACTCCCCCCGCAATTCGGTTGTCCATTTGAACCTGCAAATTGGGGTTTACAATTCAGGTAGGGTTCCCATCATGCGTGGTAATCAATTTAATGGGCTTCAACCCCATTCCCCTCGATGAAATCTCAACAAGATCTCTCGTTAGACCTTTTGTCAATGGGTCCGCTATATTTTCTTTGGATCTCACAAAGTCCAAAGTTATAATCCCGATTTTCAGAAGCTTCTTTACGGATTTATGTCTACGACGTATATGTTTAGACTTCCCATTATACACGTTATTCCTTGCTCTACCAATAGTTGACATACTATCACAATGTAAGTTAATCAGTGGCATAGGTTTTGAAAACATTGGAACATCTTCCAAAAATCCACGTAACCATTCGGCCTCTTCGCCTGCTAGATCCATAGCTATGAATTCTGATTCCATAGTTGATCTCGCAATACAAGTTTGTTTGCATGATCTCCATGAATCCGTTGCACCTCCTATTACAAAAATGTATCCGCTTGTGGATTTTTGGAATCTGCTATCCAATTAGCATCAGTTTACCCTTCAAGTACAGTTGGGTACCTAGTATAAAATAATCAATAGTTAGCAGTGTACCTTAGATATCTAAAACTCTAACTATCGCTTTCTAGTGCTCATAACTGGGATTACTTGTATACCTCGCCAGTCTGTTGACTGAGTTTGCAATATCTGGTCTAGTATAGTCCATGAGATACATTAGACTGCCTATGATCCTAGAATATTCAAGTCGTCGCACACATTCTCCGCGATTCTTTCGGAGATTATCACCTACTTCCATAGGTGTTCTCGCAATTAAATCATTTTCTTTATCAAATTTGTCTAATAATTTTTCAACATAATGACTTTGAGAAAGTGAATAATCATCTGATGTTTTTGCAATTTCCATTCCAAGTATTACATCAACATATCCCATATCCTTCATATTGAAGTTTTGCAACAACAATTTCTTGGCAACTTTAATATTTTTCTTGTTACCAATAATCATCATGTCATCTACGTAGAGACAGACTATTACATAGTCATCTTTGCTCCTTTCATGTAGACACATTTATCACTCTGGTTTATTTGAAAACCAATTGATAGCATTACACTATCAAATTTCTCATGGCCATTGTTTAGGTGCTTGTTTCAATCCATACAGTGATTTAACAAGTCTACACACCTTATTTTCTTGGCCTGGAACAACATATCTTTCAAGTTGTTCCATGTATATTTCTTCTTCCAGTTCCCCGTTAAGGAAAGCTGTTTTCACATCCATTTGATGGATCTCCAAATCAAACAAGGCTGCAAAAGCAATAATAAGCCTGATTTATGTTTTTCTAGATACAGGGGCATAGGTGTCAAAATAATTGACACCTTCAGTTTGTCTGTATCCTTTAATTCCAAGTCTCGCCTTGTATTTGTCAATTGTACCATCAGGTCTAATATTTCTTTTAAAGACCCATTTCCGGTGGAAGTTTCAGGAGGTCCCATGTATGGTTTTGAAGAATTGAAGTTATTTCACTATCAATTGCTTCTTTCCATAAATCAGAATCTGGAGAAGTAATTGCTTCTCTATAAGTCAAAGGATCATTTTCTAACAAATAAGTTAGGAAATCTGGACCAAATGACTTTTCCCTTCTAGCTCTATTGCTAAATCTGTGTTCTTCAACTTCCTCTTGAAGTTCTTTTTCCCCCACAATCCTCTCAACTTGAATGTTTTTAGGGTCTACGCTAGAATGCTTAATAAAAGGAAAAAATCCTTCAAAGAATGCTGCATCTCTAGACTCAATAATAGTATTTACGTGCACTTCAGAGTTATCTAATTTATGCACTAAAAATCTATACGCACTACCATCCTGTGCACATCCTATAAATACGCAATCTACCGTTTAAGGTCCTATTCACGTCCGTTTGGGGGGAAGAATTGGAACCTTTGCTAGACATCCCCAAACTTTGATGAATTTATAAGAAGGTGCATGACCTTTCCATAATTCATAAGGCGTTTTATCTAGTCTCTTATGAGGTAGCCTGATTAGGATGTGATTTGCGGAAAGCAAAGCTCCCCCCACAAATTCTGAGGTGAGCCAGAACATATTAGCATTGCATTCATCATCTCTTTAAGAGTTATGTTTTTGCGCTCTGCTATTCCATTTTGTTCTGGAGTATAGGGTGCAGTTGTTTGATGAATTATCCCACTTTCAGCACACAACTGCGCAAATGGAGATTCATATTCTCCACCCCTATCACTTCTTAGCCTTTTAATTTTCTTGCCAAGTTGATTTTCAACTTCAGCTTTATAATGGCTAAACATAGTTATTGCTCTGTCTTTACTTCTCATTAAGTAAACATAGCAAAATCTTGTGCAGTCATCGATAAAAGTGATGAAGTAACTTTTACCACCTCTCGATTGCACATATTTTAAATCACAAACATCAGTGTGAATTAAGTCTAACGGTTCTGAACTTCTTTCAATTGAATGGAAAGAGGATTTAGCTAGTTTTGCCTCAATACAAGTCTCGCACTTGTAATTTTTACAATGTTAAATTTGGGAAGTAAGTTTAATGAAACTAACTTCTGTATACTTTTAATATTTACATGACCTAGTCTATCATGCCATAAATTAAAAGACTCAACAGAATAAGCAAATTTAACATCTTTATTGGCCTCTTGGGCAATTTTCCCATCTGAGCTAGAGGAAGCCTCAGTTACATTAGCGTTAATTGGCTCAGTACCTGGTAGTACTGTCATTACATTCATTTTGAATAAATTACCCGCTAAATAACCTTTTCCTACAAAGGCACCACTCTTGGTTAGTATGAACTTGTTTACCTCAAAAACAAGTTTAAAGCCTTTGTTGTTCAGGACCGCTCCCGAAATGAGGTTCTTCCGGATCTCTGGCACATGGAACACATCTGTCAGGGTCAGCTCCTTCCCATATGTCATTTTTAGGACAACAGTGCCCTTTTCCCTCTACTTTGGAGACCGCAGAGTTCCCTATATAGCATACTTCATCATCAATAGGTTGGTATGTTTTAAACATCCACTTGTTTGTATATATGTGACATGTGGCCCCCGTATCAACAAACCACTCCTTTTGGTTGCTGCCAACCAAGTTTACCTTTGAAACGACATCTACCATATGCATGTCCTCTATTCCAGAGCCTAGTCTTCCATCTTCTGCCACATTAACTTGGGCAGCCTTCTGATTCCGATTTTTGTTCCCAGCTCCGGGATTTCTCTTATTATTTACCGCAACTCGACTGCGGCAATCCTTTGCTTTGTGGTTAGGTTTACCACACACTAGCAGGTTCTAGTAAACTTGGAGTTTGAACCCTTTGACTCATTTGGACGCTTTCTCTTAGCGTTATTCCTTGAGTTTTCTGTTTCAACTACATTAGCCTTAGCCACAGAGCTACTAGGCTTCTTACTCATCTTCCGTGAGTCCTATTCAATCCTCAGTTTCAACATCAGATCTTCCAGAGTCATTTCCTTCTTCTTGTGTTTTAGGTAATGCTTGAAATCATCCCAATAAGGAGGAAGCTTCTCAATCAACAATGCCACTTGTAAAGTGTCGTTGATTCCCATGCCCTCAGCGGCAATATCATGATATATCTTTTGAAGCTCTTCACTCTGTTCAATAACAGACTTTCCATCCACCATTCTGAAATCATGGAAAAGAGCGGCTATAAAAAATTTTGACCCCGCATCGTCCACAGTATATATTTTCAGTAGAGATTCCCATAAATCTTTTGCTGTACTTTTTTCATAGTACAACTGATAAAGGAAATCATCTAAGTTCATTAATATACTGTGCCGACAGAGGTAATCCGCACTTAGCCACACTCGTACAGTGGTTTCATATTGAGGATCATTACTGTCATCCACCAGTTTATCCTCAGTGATAAACTGAATTAGATGTTGAGTGGTCAGAAAAAACATAATTTTTTCTTTCCACAACTTAAAGTTGCTGCCACCCTTACATTTCTCGGGTTTGTCAAACTGACCAAAATGAATTGGTCGGTTTGGCATGGCAGCCACGAAAGGAGGAAAAACGGTCTCAGTACCGAAAGGGGGAACCGCTGTAGTTGGAACTCCAACCGGAACAAGTGCCAATTTCAGTTGCAGCAGATTGATTCTCAGTGTTTTCCATTTCTCAACTAAAAAACAGAACACAAAGTCATTAATATATTATAGAAGTTGCACCAGAAAGGATAAATACCGAAATAACAATAAAAAATTAAACTTAAGATTGTTGGAAACTTTACTTCTGGAATGCTGAGAAAATTACTACTGAATTTAACCTTATAACCTTATAACATAAATAAAATCAGTACTGAAAAAATGAAGACTGAAGAGTAATATAGAAAATAGCAATAAATAAAAACTCAGAACCTCAACCGGTTTTGATTAAAATCCTGTACGAGACAGCAGTTTTCCGCTTCCCCTTAAGTTCAATTTGTCCTGCCTTTATCAGCTTCAGGCCGTCTAGAATAATGAACTTCCAAAGTACAACGCCCAACCCAACTGATTATTTGAAGCAAAAGAAAACAGTACCTTCGAATGTCTTAAGAGTTTGGAACTCTCAGGCAGAATGTATATGAAGTGCAGAAAAATGAGAGAAAATGCAGAGAGATATGAGAATTTTTTATTATTCAAAGCTGCAGAAGTTCTCTGCCTTTTGTAGGCACCAGAATGAGGGTAATTGCAGCTGTTACAGCAGCAAAATTTGAATATTCAACTTACAACAGTATTGCAACTGTTACAGCAGCAAATTTGGTATCCACAGACCTTCCGTTTGCACCCCCTGCGTGGGCGCACACGAGGTTCTAACATGGGGCATAATAGTAGTAATACAATTTAAACCCAAATGAACTACTTTAACATATAAAGTGCTTTTCTCTTTCATGGGTTTCCTATCTGGGATGTGGATTTAAAACCCATTTCCCACATTTCATCCACCTCACTTTATACCAATTTATCATTCACACCAAGAATTGGTTTTCTCTCATGTTACATATCATCGCGAAACTTGCGCAACCCACTTCGTGATAAACTTAATGACATTCAAAACCGAGTGGTGTAACATAAATATTTATTAGCTCAAATATGTGCTCACGACACTTTAATCAAACTTTAATTCATTGAGAAAAACCAATTTCTCCAACAAAATTTTTAACCAAACTTGTTAAGATATATAAGTGGTGTTATTCCTATAATTCACGCACCACAAAATATAATTTCAAATCGAAAACTGACTCAAAATGAGTACATTAAAAAATGCTCACGGAATAAAAAATTGGGGGAAAGACTGGTGGGGCACTTACCCCACCATGTCCCACCATAATTCCGCCAGTGGTGAGCTGTATATAAAACATTCACCAACCAATCATTATTTAGATCCATCACTGCCTACATAATTGAAGTCCTTCAAGATTGTATTACAATTTGGTTCTACTAACATTTGCAATAATTTTATTTAATACATGATATTTTTAATTTTCGGGTTAATTTGATTCGACAGATAATGTCGATAGTTGTTCATGAACAATGTTTTTGGCAAAAATTCATATCAGCTTGGAACCAACTCGAGTATATTAGACCTTTAAAAAATATCTCCATATGACAACTAATAGCAAGTTATTTTTCTTGATAAAAGTAAAACTAATTGGAAAAAATAATAAATTTACAAGCAACAGATAGATATGAGACAACCACTTTATATTATTCAATTAGGTGTTTGTATTATATATCATAAAAAAGAATCTAAAATATTATAGTAATAAATTTTGGTAAGATAGATTAATGAAAAACATGAAGAGTTATTAACACACTACAGAGTATGAGAAATACATATGAGCATATAGAGAGTATTTAGTCCCCTGAAATACATTTCTTGAATATATGTATTTTCTCCACCTGAAATTTTTGCTGCCTTTGTTACAGTTAATTCAGAAATAGCATATACCATTTGTACAGAATCACCACCAAGATGAACAACTCCAACAGTGTCCGCATATGACTTTCCCAAGTTCTCCAGAAGATAGTTTATAGTAACCTGCATACGCACACTTGTGATTCATTACACTTACAAAACACACCATTCTCATACACATAGACATACACAAAGGAGTTCAAAGAATCGTTAGGAACAAGACATTAGTTGCTAGAATTGTATTTCTGCACACAACATATGTTCCTGGTTTGATAGATACATTTATGACTAGATATCCAGCTTTCTGTCAATGGTTTTGGGGATACGAGTTGGGAGGAAGAGTACTCTTTGGTTTTCGGTCATCAATATTTATGAAAAGTTATCATGTATATATTTAATCAGTTTGTTTTCGCATATATGAAGTTATAAGAAGAATATCTGGTTCAGCTGCAGTGTAGAACTCTGTTATAAAGTTAAAAACCAATTGCTAATTTTTTGGGATGTTAATTTTGGGTCGTCCATATAATATTGTAATTAGGAAATGTCTTCTATTATAAATAGGCATCTGATGTAACACTACTATTACATCTTGATATAGTGAAATATTCTGAATTGGCAGCGCCCCTTGACGTAGTCAATTCCTTTACGAACTGGGTGAACAATTTCGTTTGTCTTTCTTTATTGTTTTTATCTTCGTTTTTCTTGTTTATTTCCTAACAACTGGTATCAAAGCTCCAGGTTCATAGGGCAGTGGAAGGAAATATAATGGGTGAAGGAAACTCCTCGGTCGAAAAGTTTGAGGGAACATATGATGGGTTCTGGAAGATGCATATTGAAGATTACATATATGGGAAAGATCTTTATCAACCTCTATGTGAGAAATCAGACTAGATGAAAGACAGCGATTGGAAATTGTTGGACAGGAATGCGATGATCGTCTTATGTTTGTCTCTTTCCAGAAACGTAGCGCTTCATACAATCAAAGGGAAAACTACCAAGGAGATGCTTGAGACGTTATCGGAGATTTACGAGAAGCCATCAACACCGAACAAGTTTCATCTGATGCGACGTCTATTTAACCTAAAGATGGTAGAGAGTACTGCAAATGTGAATCATCTTAATGATTTCAATATGCCAATAGCTCAATTGAGATCAGTTGAGATTGATTTCGATGATGAAGTACAAGCCATAATTTTACTGTCTTATTTACCAGAGAGTTGGAGCGGAACAGTTAATAATGTTAGTGCTTCAGTGGGGAAGGTAAAACTTAAGTTTGACGAAGTCAGTGATCTGATTATTAGTGAAGATATTCGCAAGAAATGATCGGGTACAACTTCGAGGTTAGCTTTGAGTATAAAAAATAGAGGCATGTCATAATCAAAATCGAGATCTTACTAAGGTACATCGAAGTTGAGGGGAAAGTATAACCCGAAGAAAGACAGTAGTTCAATCAAATGTTTCAATTGCGACAATATGGTCACTTCAAGAAGGACTGCAAGGAAGCGTCAAAGTATGACAAAGCAACAATCGCAACAACAAAATAAATCTCAATGCATTAATATTGAGTATGAGTAATCCATTGGAATTGTGGATTTTGAATTTTAGAGCATCGTTTCATTCTTGAAGTAGCGCTGATGTAATGGAACGTTTTAAGGTGAGAACTCCTTTGGAAACAGAAATCCCGAGTCCAACGGCACAAAGAAGGGGACTCAAATACTAAATTCTTTCATTTGTCTACAGGGTAGATAACAACAACAACAATAACATAACTCATTAACTCCCCGATAATTGGGAGTATGGGCGGGATAGATAGGAGATAAACATAACATTTGACAATAAAGGGACAAAATGGCTAAATGCAGAATGTGGCTAAAAAGAAGAAATAATATTATTCTAGCTTTACAAGATTTAACGGGTAATTAGTTCTCTCAAAAACAAATTATGGACCTCATACTGAAACACCTGCAAGCTTTATACTCAACACAACACAGTTTTTCAATATACCATCATTCCAACATTTTTCACCCCTCACTACTAAAAATTGCATCTTTTGCGTTAGACGACGCCTGCCACAAAAAGTATTTTTGCCGGCGATATTTTTTTTGCGTCGGTCATGCGACAACAATTGAGGGGACGCATGGAAAGGCGCCGCAAAAACTTTACGACGGGAACGCAATTAGTTTTCCAATGGAAAGTTTTATAATTGCGACGTTTTTTCTTGACGTGAAAACTTAGCAAAAAAGACTAGTTTTTGCTTCGCTTATAATTTCCGACGCAATAACCGACACAAAAAAACATGTTATGTGAAACCTTATATACCGGCGAAATTAATTTTTCTCACTGTCGTAAATATTATAATAAAATTATTGTTATTATTTTTGTACAATGGTACAATCCGTCGAAACTAATATTTATCTCTGACACAATAACAAACTCAAATTATGTTTTTACACTGACGAGAAAAAATATTCCCATCGCAAAAAAAAAAAAAGAAATAATATTTAATTTTTTGACTATTGAAAACCGTCGAAAATATTATTTATCGACACATGCAAATCCGACATGAGTAATGTTTTTTACTACTCTGTTTTTTGTAGCTATTTTAATAATTAGCAATTAATACAATCATCCATCAAAAAATCATGCAAAAGTGAATAAAATATAGGACCTTGCTAGGCTCTTAAGAAAATCGACTAAAATATTTTTTCTGACCATTTTGCCCTTTTCAACAGTAATTGCCCTTCCCAATTTCAAAAAAAAAAATCATAAATCAAGCCTAGAATTTAATGCAGCATAGTTCTTTTTCAAAAATAAAAATAAAAAATTCATCTTAAAAAACTTGTGTTCTTCCTCTGCAAACTGAACAAGGATCAGAATACTATTCATTTCCGACGCATTTTATAGGGCAGTCAGAAATTAGTGTTCATCAAGTAACAAAATTTCATTTTTTTTAAGAACAATGATTTCTGTCAAGTTCAGCATGAACAACATACTTCTAATTTCATCAGCATTGAACTAATCCTGCCGAAAATTATTGTTCATCGCCATTTCAGTTTTTCAGTTCGTGATAACAATACTTTCTCTCAGTTTCACCATGTCCCTGCATAGTCTTCATTTCAGTAGCATTGTTAAAAAGTTGTCGAAAATTACTATTGATAATATTTTCTGTGTGTTACTCTTCAAGGAGAAAATGCTTTATCTGAGTTTTACCATTAACAACTTAGTGTTCATTTCAGAAGTGGCCTGAAATTGCTGTTCAAAACTGTAAAAAAAAAAAATGGCTGACAAATATGTTAGGCGAGAATGAGTAAGAAAAGAGATCTGAAAAATAAACTAAAAATATTATTATTCACTACAGGTGAAAGGGTAGAATCAAACTCGTAACAACTGCAAGCATTCAATAATAACCTATACCAATCTTTGAAGCCAATTACGCCAAATGTCTTACATTGTTATAATTTTCCTTTGATTACTTTTGTACATATATTAAAAACAACCACAAATAAATATAGCAACACTGGTGGAAGGAAAGAATCGAACCCGTAATCAATACAAGGATTCAACAACCTATACCAAACCAAGTAGCCATTTATGGCAGATGTATTGCAATGTTGAATTGGTTACTTAGTTTTAATTATATGTTATATCTATTGGAAAAGAATTATGTTAGGTTTTTTATTGATTACGACTTTCTGGGACTCATTCCAGAAAGAATAGTAAATCCCCTTTAAATTTTGATCATGTTAATAATGACTTCACTAATTCAATGCTAGCAATCTATCACTTACCATTCCCACAACTAATGATGACACCCCCACTATCACAAACAAATGCATGCAACAATGCTTGCATGTCAATCTAACAATATGAACTACTTTTCACTGGTAAACACAATACCCATGCATAATCCGTTGATTTACTCAACTCTGTCGCTTTTCATGCCCTACACAATCATTAATTACAACTCCTCAACTCCCTACTGAAAATTTAAACCCACCACCCCTTTATTCGACAAGTTTAGGGCATTCTGATATTTTGTGGAGCACACATTTATCCAGAAATATATTTGTAATGTAATTTAACCTCTTAATTAAATAAAGAAATACTATTTATTTTTACTGGAGATTGGCATGTATTGTCAGTCTAAAGTAGGGTAAATTAGGTTAGGTTGGTTAGATGGGAAAAATAGATATAATTTTTTTTTTTTTTGAAGCAAATTGCAAAACAATTTGGGGTCGTTGGATCTGAATTTGACAGTTTAGATCATTCGCATATTAACTTGTCAATTAATCTAAGGCGTTAAATATTTGATCTAACAGTTCATATTGGTTCCACACACTACTGCGAAATTGATATATGTACCAATGACCTCGATGATCACAAACCTGACTTCTCGGTCAAATCAATACATTGAGTGCATTTAGGGTTTAGTTAATGATGTCATGCGTTAAAAATAAATAAAAATTGTCTGGGGAGAGAATTGAACTCTTGAGCTTCAAATACATGTATTCAAAATCCTATACCAAACCAAGAAACCATTCATCTTAGAATTCTATGTTGTTTGTGTTTGTCCTTAATATTGTTTATGTCGATGTTTATTTACTGTTTATCGTCTTCTCCAATTAACCAAGACGAATGTTCCAGGTTTGATTACTGTTCATCGTCTTCTAGAGTCAGTAGTACTGTTCATTCAATACTGCCGGCGGTTAATGTTTATCTTCTTCTTCAAGACAATAACTGGAAATCTCTTGAGCTTCTTTATGAGAATGAAGAAGGAAGAACGACAGAGATGATATAGTAGAATAAGTTGGTAGAGTAGACCATTTAAAAATAAATTTAATCTCACAACTTACTGAAAGGGTAAGATAGTCATTTGACACTCTCAATTTGGGGATTTAGGGTTTCTACCCGCCAATTTCTAGGAGATAATCATTTTCCTAAAATATATTACACTAATATCTCAAACAAATATTATACTAAAACAATCAATTACCGTCATTCAAAACGCATAGTATCCATTTATACAAAGTAAGTCGTGATCATTAGTTGACGAAACCATAAGTAGGTAACTTATTAAACTCCATTGCTAATCCTATCCATATAGAGTTCTTTTAAAGACAAAAAGCAATGGGTGTATCTAGAATAGTATATTAATCAAAATACTTCCAATACCCACTCGCTCAAGACTTTATCTAAGGCCACCTTTTACTACTCATGACCAGAAGACTCCACATCACCATTTTCTGCTGTAGACAAACGTCCTCGATGAAGGCTACATGTATAAAGAACAAGTCAATAGATTTAACAAAACTAATAAAAAGTCCAAAGAGTCGGGGAAAACAGTGATCTAATGCTAACTACGATGCTAAAGGAAATCACCACCCACTGTTTGCTTCAAGATGACCTAACTGGTCATTTGAAAATGTTGAGAACTCTTGTTTACAGTGCACAAAAAAGAAGGAAGAAAGTATCCAATAGAACTCAAACTTCCTTCTTATTGTGATATTAGGAAGAGTACAATTCATGCTATCTACGAGATGATTCAATCAAGCAACACTCGAAGTCCAAAACAAGGTGCTTACAGAGTAAATGCATTTTGTGCCAGATAGTCTCCCCTGAAATCAGTGGCGGAGCCAGGAAATTTTTTTTGGGGGCCAAAATAAATTCATAAAAGCATATAAATATTGGCGGAGCCAAAAAATTTTTTTTTGATGAAATCTTATAGATTAGAGTTATACACATTTTGTTCACCCTTTTCACTCTACTGGGGGCACAATTAACATTGACAAAATAAATTCATATAAACATTGGCGGAGCCAAAACTTTTTTTTTGATAAATCTTATAGACTAGAGTTATACACATTTTGTTCACCCTTTTCACTCTACTGGGGGCACAATTAACATTGACAAAATAAATTCATAAAAACATATAAACATTGGCGGAGCCAAAACTTTTTTTTTTTGATAAATCTTATAGACTAGAGTTATATACATTTTGTTCACCATTTTCACTCTACTGATCAGTGAAAAATGTCTGAGAGAGAAAAATGTCACGTATATAATTGTTTGGGTAATAATGGGTCTTGGTAGGTCTATTAGGTTTTAGTGGGTCTTTTAAAATCCATTATTGGTTACTTTAATAATCTATGAGTCCAAATCTAATTAAATTTGGGTATCAAAAAATATATTTTCATGTACTTCGAAATAATGGGTCATCTTTTTTTTAAAAAAATCTATCTTATTTTGAATCGTTGGATATATATATATATATATAAAAATTAAAAATTCTTGGGGGGGCCATTTAAAAAAAATAGCTCTATTATTCTAAACCGTTAAATATTTATACCTATTATATAAAAAAATTAAAAATTCTTGGCCCCACCTGCCCCTTGTAAGCTCCGCCACTGCCTGAAATGCTTCGCAGTCTCCAGCTTAATTTTAGCTGTTTAAGCTAGAGCATCTTTTCCGACTAGCTGAAAAAAGCAAGAATGGGCAAACCTTACTAACAGTAACTTGAAAATATAAAAATAAATAAAGATTCCACATATAAAAGGTAGGACTAAATATTTGACTCCACATATCAAGGGAAACTTAGCAACAGAGAGACGATATGCGAAATGAACTTATCCCCGTATAAATAGAAGAACGTAACAAGAATATAGATTCATATTATATAACAAAAAGTCTTTACTGGGAAATAAATGTCTCCTCTTTCATGTAATGAAGTTATGTAGTACCACATCCATGCTCAAAAAGCCCCAAAGAAGACAAGACAATAAGCATAATATGGCATCCATAAAAATAATATATCATGAGAGAGTGAAGTAATAGATTAAAGATCACACTTCTTTCTAGCATATCAGATAAAGTAAAGATAGAAGAACTGGTACATAAATCATCATACAACAAACACGAGCTTATCATTTTTGATAAGGAAATTAACTATAAAGAGAAAGCAAAGAAAAAAAAACTATATAAGCTAAACCCTACGGTACGCTCTGGAAAACTCGGAAAATCCCTTGGCGTATCCGTAATGGCACAGGCGGTTTCCTCGCCGGGGGGCGATCCTTTGGCCAATAAGGAACCATCGACAGAGGAAGCAGACCAGTTAGCACGCAGTACCAAGAAATACAAACGGCGTTCGAACGGTGAGCCGGTATTGTATCCGAACTTCCGGTTTACTACCCAGGGAACACAAAATTCTTTGTCGCCGGTCGGTTTTGGGGCGGGCGAGGCTGGTCCTACGTGGTCGGGCGTGGTTCAAGCTCCGGTGGTCAAACCCAATATCTATACGGGGGAAGAAGACGATGATGGGGAGGGAGATTTTCAATTGGAGTCGGTTTGGAGTGAGGGCTTGGGGGATGACCGGACAGTCGGACGGTGCCCGCAGATGAAGATCTCCTTGGAAGAGATGCAACGTCTATGTCGGCCATGGCGTTGGGCCATAGTAATTCGGGTACTGGGGCGCTCAATAACATACCGGATTCTAATACAACGTCTGAAAGAACTATGGAAATTGGAATGGGATCCAGATATCATTGATCTCGAAGGAGGATGCTATGTTGTACGCTTTTACTCAAAACGGGATTATCTGCGTGTTTTACATGACGGCCCATGGATGGTGCTGGGGCATTATGTAACAGTGATGAAGTGGAGGCCGGACTTCAATCCAGGTACTCAGTCAACTACGTTGGTCTGGGTAAGGTTTCCGTTCCTTCCATTAAATTTCTTTGATGAAGTATTTTTGATAGCTCTGGGAAATCATATTGGGTGGGCGGTTAAGGTTGACCGAACAACAATGTTAGCTATGCGAGGGAAATACGCTAGAGTGTGTGGGAAGTAGATCTAAGTAAACCGCTAATCCCGCACGTGGCAATTGGTAGTCGCATTCAGCGTATTGAATATGAGGGCCTATACCTTATTTGCTTCACATGTGGGCAGTATGGACATCGTGATGATGCATGCCCGTGCAAGGCTATGGATCAAGGAGGGGGTGACGGGGTTGTGGTACCACCGGAGACTGGCCATATGGGGGAAGGGTCGAGTACTACTAAGGGAAGTGAGATAGAGCAGGAAGTGGGGAGTTTTGGACCATGGATGATCCCAAAGAATACTATTAGAAGGCGGGTGCCAGGGGGGTACATCCACATCGGCAGGCAAATAGGGAGCCGAGAGGGGGTGATGATGGGAGTGATAGGTTGGGTTGGTGTAGAAATCAGGGTGGTTTGGGATTGACTAGAACTGGGCCAGGGGGTAAGGGTGCAGGGCCCCATGGCGAGATGGGTAAGGAGAATCGGGCTCCGAACATGACGGGAACAGCGATCTCTGGGGGTTCGCGGTTTCATGTTCGAGAGGACTTAGACGAGTCTGGCGGGAGGGGGGTTACTCAGTTGCAAGGAGTGGAGGAACTACGAGAACGGGTCCAGGCTGTGTTGGGGCCGACCCAAGAAAAGAATAAGGGGCAAGTTCACAAGTGGGTCGAGGTTGGTAAGACACGGGTTGGCTCGTCTAGCAGGCTAACTGTGGGTGGGCTAGGAAAAGGGAAAGGGAAGGGCATTGGGGCGATAGGGGAAGGACTGGGCCGACAGCAACGTTTGGGCCCAACTGTTAGTAAGGCTGAACAGGTGGGCAGTAAATTGACAGGCCGGTCTGGCTGGCAGGGAATCGGCTTGAACGGGGCTGAGGATTGTACTAGGCGGACAATGGAGGTCTCGTTCGGTGACATTAATGTTACTCCTAGGCCATTACAGAAAACTGGTAAAGTGGGGTTACCTGGGCCAGTGAAGGTGGGAAATCGGCATTCGGGTCCAGTAAGGGTGCGTGGAAACCATGAAAATGGGGAGGTTCTGGTTATGGAACAAAGACCGCCGGACACGGTGGTGTTGGGGGGGGAGTCCCCCATGGAGGCAGAGTCTTCTCAATAATTTTTTTTATGTCGATAATTGCATGGAATTGTCGAGGTGCAGGGTCGGAGCGGTTTGCTCGTACACTGGCGAATATTCATCGTCAGCATAGGCCTAATGTGGTAATTTTGGTAGAAACAAAAGTTTAGAGTAATCGCGCAAGTAGTATTATGCGGCGATGTAGTTTGGATAAATGTCTAGCGGCAGAGGCTCCAGGAGGAATTTGGATATTATGGGATAGTTCACGTATTGAGGTGGATATGTTAGCAATTAATGATCAAGTATTCACGGTGGCTATCAGGAAAGGTAATCAGATTGACTGGGTTTTGTTTGCAGTATATGCTTCGCCGAGAGTTTACTACCGGAACCAATTATGGACATACTTGCAGAGACTTAGTAGAGTAATTCCTGGAGCATGGTTGCTATTGGGAGATTTTAATCAAGTACTACAGCTTGCAGATAAACAGGGTGGTAATGTTATAAATTGGGCAAATGCGGGAGCTTTGCAAAAGATGGTGGATAGGTGTGAGCTCATTGACTTGGGGTTCACAGGCACTCGGTATACGTGGCAGGGAAGGAGACATGGCACTACTATTTTTGAGAGATTGGATAGGGCTTGGGGGAATGAAGATTGGCGACACCGCTTTCCCAACGCCACCATTCGCCATTTATCTCGAACACATTCCGACCATAACCCGTTGCTATTAGACCTGCTGGGGGTACGGGCGAAGGGACAGGGGCAGCGACCGTTTCGGATGGAAGCAGCTTGGTTTCGTCATCCGGGCTTTGAACAATTTGTGAGGGATAATTGGGTACATGAGTCAACCCCGCTAACAACGGTTATTGCAGATTTCTCAAAGAAAGTGCAGACATGGAATACAGAGGTCTTTGGAAATATTTTCTGGAGGAAAAAATGGTGTATAGCGCGTCTGGCGGGGATACAACGGTCTTTGGAGTGTAGGTGGTCGGACTGACTGGGGGAACTTAACCGTGAACTTCTTGAGGAATATACTGAAATACTTAAGCAGGAAGAGGTCTTTTGGTTCCAGAAATCTAGAGCACAGTGGTTGTTGGAGGAGGGAAAGTAATTCCCGCTATTTTCATACCAAGACCTTGACAAGGAGAGATAAGACGAGGGTGACCGGTCTTCGCGATAATGAGGGGGTTTGGTGTGAAGGACAGGAGCAATTGGAGAATTTGGTTCGCGATTTCTATGTTGATTTGTACAAGGCAGAGCTATGTAGTGTCTGCCCGGCGGAGGTGCTGATATTCCCGAGATTGAGGGAGGCGGAGTATGGGGCTTTGAACCAACCAGTCTCGGGCCAGGAGATTAAAGAGGCCGTGTTTGATATGGGAGCCTACAAGGCTCCTGGTCCGGATAGCCTGATCCCGGTATTCTATCAAAAATATTGGTCTATTGTGGGTGACTCTGTAAAGTCTTATATTCAACAGATTTTTTAAACAGGCCAGGTACCACCGCTTTTAAATTCTACACTGATAGCTTTGATCCCAAAGAAAGACCAAACGGAGCTGATTACCCAGTTTCGTCTGATTTCGTTATGTAATGTGCTTATGAAAGTTGTTACAAAAATATTGGCGACTCGTCTTAGACTAATTATGCCTACCCTCACGGGATCTCACCAAAGCAGCTTTATTCAGGGAAGGCAGGCAGCGGATAATATAGTTGTGGCACAGGAGATTATGCATACCATGAGAACTAAAAGAGGCAACCGGGGGTACTTGTCACACCCCGTAACCAGGGTCGATGACATGACAGTGTCTCATTGGTTAATGAAACACCAAAGCCGACAAACAGAGTTACTAAATGAGAATTCAATTAGGAAGTAATCCGAAATAAGAGTTCAACAGCGGAAACTAATAATTACAAATAAAATTGTTCAACTATACTAATAATAAAATAACTGAATTCTTTAATTGAAGTCGGTTATGAGTCACTCATCATGGTCCCCTTCCCAACTTCAACAATATCATCAAATTGCTCATCCTCACCTGCACAGTAAAGCAGATGGACTGAGCTCCGGTGCTCAGTAGGGACCGACACTCACAAGTATCAAATAGGACAAGAACAACTAGTTAAGATAACATATTTAGCACAAAAAAAACTAGTTAAGATAACAAACAAGCTAAATAACCACGCTCTTCATGTCCAAGCACTTATACAACTGAATGTACTAAGGGCACCGTGCTCTGTCCAAACGGTACGCACGAATTGTATACTTGCTAAGACACTACGAGTATAGTTACCGCTGTGACACGACTTCCCACATTTCGAGCTCAGGTATCTAGTCACGACTATACGACAATAATTGTAACGGTCCTAACCCTTTCCCTTGTTAGGAAGACCCCAAGAAATTCATATACACTGGGTTCAGTTTCACCCCCTGAACGAACGGGTTCACGCCTTAAGGACTCATTCTACATTGTATCATCATCCAACAACTTGGATTCCACAAAACCGTCACAGTCCCAATGATTTTCCCTCATCAGGTGAAGGTCTATGAAGTGCCACGCATGATCCCCGGGATCACCAAATTCGCACCTCATCGTGCTCACGTTTATACCTTTCGAACGAGTCCTGTCATTTAGTAGGTTCTAGACACGAGCTCAAAATAGGGTGACGACTCGGTCGACCAAAACCAAGAAGGACTAAAAGACGACAACCAAATAAGACGACCAAAACGATAAACAACTAAGCAAGTTCGTAAAATAGCCAATTACGATCCACGTTACACGTATAACACTTAACAATAACGAATTAAGTAATTTCAAGTATAATAACACATAAATTCAATTTACGATTCAGATTATAACGCAATTAAATCAAATCCAAAACAGTTTATACAATATCGAAAGCAATAAAAACAATTCGTGCAATTATTTTGTAAATTGAATAATTTATTCGCTTTTACTGTGCAGAAATAAATGCGAGAATTAAATGACGAAAATGTCCCTACCTTATCAAAAACGATTAAAAACAATCAAACCCGAAATCAGAAATTTTCCAGAAATCTGCCCCTCTTCTGGTGCGATATATTTCCGCTCCGAACTCCGAATCGACCCCCGTCTGCGCTCACTCGTAGCTATCGCGAACGCCGTCGTTTCGATATATTGTGCGTCGAAAACGGTGGAGAAACACTCCCTCGATGACCTTTCAAAATTCTGGACATAATAGATTTTCTAAAAATATATATTTTCTTTTATTCCTCACTGTGCCGCACTTGATATGCCTTCCTCTCTTTTCTTTTTTTTATTCCCTTGCGCCTGAGAACAGTGCTCTTTATATACACATATTGATTGTGCACGTGTTCCCAAATGCCCTCAATCCCCATTATCCCATGATCTCTTCCCATGTTATTTTAAGTTAATTTTAGTTTAATTTCATTTTCACTTTACTTGCAGCACAAGAGCACATCCCTATTTGCACGACCCACGAGATTTTATTTCCTATATTTATTTTATTTAAGTAACTTTATTACTCTCAATTAAATTCTTAAGTAATTCAATTCTAATTCCAATTAACTTATTCGTCTAAGTGAATTACTACTTGGTCCCTAAAATACGATATAAGTACGAAACGCTCCTCAATAAAACATACCAAAAATGTAACACGCAAAATGTTAAAAATTTAATAGCCGCGTAAACAAATAATCATACAAAATAAATTACGACTACACTCTAAGTCACAAAAATAAATTACACGTAAAATAACACGTAAGCAAAAGTTACGGGTATTACAGTATTTGGCAGTTAAGGTGGATTTGGAGAAGGCCTATGACCGCATTGATTGGGCATTTCTTCGGCAGGTAGTGAACCAGGTGGGTTTTAATGAGAAGATGGGAAATCTTGTGATGCAATGTGTTACATCGGCTTCTTTATTTGTACTTTGGAATGGTGAGAAAACTAATAGTTTTCAACCAACGCGAGGAGTCCTATAGGGTGATCCACTATCCCTCTATCTGTTTGTCCTTTGTATGGAAACTCTTGCACACAAAGTGGAGAGGTTGGTGGAACAAGGACATTGGAAGCCTATAAAGGTACTACGAAATGGACCATCAATATCTCATCTCTTCTTTGCGGATGACTTACTGTTGTTTGGAGAGGCGAGCATGGTCCAGGCAGAGGTAATGGAAGAGGCGTCGCGGGACTTTTGTTTTTGGTCGGGGGAAAAAGTTAGCTTGGAGAAGTCATCTTTGTTTTGTTCAGCTAATATTGGTGAAGACAAGGCTCGGCTGATTGCTGGAGCCTTTGGTACGCCATTGTCTAATGATTTAGGGAATTATTTAGGCGTCCCACTCTTACATAAAAGGGTCAACAAGGAAACCTATGGGTTTATAGTAGGGAAATTACGAAAAAAATAGGGGGATGGAAGTGACGGTACTTCTCGATGGCAGCTCGAGCCATCCTGATAAAATCTATATTGTTAGCGATTCCGCGTTATGTGATGCAGACTACTAAACTCCCAGTTACGGTAATGGATCGGTTAAAGCGAGTAAATCGGCAATTTTTCTGGGGTGAGTCGGAGGAAAATGTGAAGGTTCACTGTGTCGCTTGGGGATCTATATGTAAGGCAATGACGGCAGGGGGGTCTGAGATTTCGTTCAGTTAAGGAGGAAAACTTGATAGGCCTTTGCAAGCTTGCTTGGCGTTATATATCTGAACCCGATCTGCTTTGGTGTCGAGTCTTATGGGCCAAGTATGGAAACATATGGGGTGGAAAGAAGCTGCGGGCTACTTCGCACATATGGCGGAGCTTGGTCTGGGGGTCGACCTTGCTACGGGACGGCCTTTCATGGCGGATTGGGAATGGGAAAACAGCGTCGTTTTGGAACGATAAATGGTTACCTATGGGTAAATTAATAACACGGTGTGTGGGAGTGGTTCCGGACGACTTAAGTGAGGCTCGGGTGTGGGACTTGTGGAAACCTGGTCTGGGTTGGGATAGGTCCACTTTGACGAAGTTATTACACCCTACGGACTTGCAGGTCTTGGACTTGGCTATTTTAGACAGTAATGAAGAGATGGTGGATGAGCCGATCTGGGGGAGCAGACCGTCTGGTAAGTTCACCGCAAAATCGGAGTTGGGCTTGATAAGAGGGGTGACGGAAACCGACCAACAAGCAGGATGGGAGCGGATATGGAAAGGTAAGGGCAGATTAAGGCATTCAATATTGTTATTGATGATTCGACTAAACCGGTTGAAGAACAAAGAATTGTTGTATGGAAGACACATTGTTGAGGACCCGGTATGTGATGTCTGTAGACAGCAACCGGAGAGTACATTACACGCTGTTCAGGACTGCCCATGGGCGGCTGAGACATGGCGATTGTTAGGGGCACGTGACGGGTCCGGTGGCTTTTTTGAGAGCTCGACGGCGGCGGATTGTGTGGATAGAAGTATTGGCTTGAAGACTTGGTCTTCGCAAGGGATTCTTCCTAATTAGGAAATGATTTTCCGAGCTGCTGTGTACCGTTTGTGGTGGTGGAGAAACTCTTTGTTATTTGAGGAGGAATTTCAGATTCCTCCGGTTTATGAGCGAGTTAGCATTATTTGTGAAATGGTTAGGGAGTTGAAAATGGCTCCTGAGATAGTGTAAGGGGTTCTTACTCTTACTCTGTAATTCTTTTGATTGTTAAGTAATATACATCCAGTTAACCCAATAAAGAGAAAGCAAAGCAAAAAACCAGATCAAACTTTCCTTCAAACTACATGAAAAACTATACACATCTTTCGAGTTCTGAAACCAAGATTTCTGCTTTTGTTGAACACCAGATTTGGTGGAGAGATTCCTCATTGACAGCTATCTGTAATTTCTAGTGCCCTCAGAGTAAGTCAATGAGGAAATTACCAACAACCAATATTTAATTCACAAAATTTTAATCTATTAACTATAGCAATTCACAAGTCTGATCTATATTTAATTCGAGTTCGATTTGCGGTTGGTCCGTAGTGTAACCGCTAACGGGGAGGGTCTGACCTATATTTCTCTTCGAACAACATTTTCTTAACCTTTGGGTAGCACTAGTGTGGTTTTTTCTATTTTATAAAAAACTATTTAGGTTTAAGTATCATCTTTTGTACTTTTGTTTTTTAATGTATGCATAATTAAGATATAAGATTGAAGTATGAATAATTAAATAATTATTTTAAAAAAAATCAATTTAAGTTTATCCTGAATAGTCATTTTGAAAAATCTAACCATTACGTCATATTTACATTTTTTAAAATCTTCAATAAAGTTGTCAAAACCAACCAAAGTTGTTGGTGGACAAATTAAGATGTAAAAAAATTCGAATTCGAGACTTGTGTGTACTAAAATCTGTATAATTGTTGAAAATCTATAGCTGTTGAAAAAAATATTGTCAACAAAAAGAAACAAATAATCATAACAATAATAATAATAATTGTTAAATTATAAAATAATGAAAGAAATTATAATGAAGAAAGTCAAACAAAGTAGTGGTTCACACATATTCCTTTCACCAAAAAAATAATAATAAAGCACAACAACAATTTTGACAAAGACCAATCATTATGCATGGAATTAATAACCAAATAGGTAATCAACGTATTTGCGTTTAGCCAATTTCATCATTTTTAGCAAATTTTAACTTTTTTGTTCCCCCAATATTTTTACAAGCTACCAATTTTATAATTCCGTCCAAAATTTTGAAAAAATTCGTTAATTTTGATGACGTAGCATAATGTTTCAACTCCTCTCTCATTTTTCGAAGGGTATTTTAGGAAACAAAAAACACTCTCATCCCTTAACCCATCACCCATTTGTAATACCAAGCTCAAATTTCTCACCCAAATAGAAACTTAGAATACTTCTATTTACCCAATTTTTCCTCACACCTACTTATTCACTCACATTCTACAAATTCCTAGATTATCTCTCTTACTTTGAGTACTTAGTTCATTGTCATGAAGTTTCAAGAGAGAAGAAGCCACAATAACTATTCAAAAGGTAATGGGAATAAATTTGATAATCTTCAATAGGAGTTTGGTGTTATTGATGGTGAAAGATAGCTAAAAAGGATGCCGAATTAATCAAACAAGCTTCGATCATCAAGATTTTGGTCATTGTAATAATTTTCTACTTGGTCTTATGTAAAAAATGGATTAATGTAATGGTGGATAAGGATGATGATGTGTGAGTGCTAAATTTCAAAAAAAAAAATAATAATGTGATGGTTTAATTCAAGATTTTGTGAGGAATCCCTTGCATTAATTCAAGGTCGATTGGTTAAAGATTTCAAAAATGGATTAAGGATATGAAATGGGTGGGGTGGTGGTGGTGGTGGAGAGTGGTGAAGATGGTAGAGATGAAAAAGTATTTTTTTTCCCATTTTACCCTTAGATGAGAGAGGATGAAGAAGCACCATTAGTCCACGTCATCAAATTGGAGGAAATTACCCAAGTTTCTAACAGAAGGATGAAATTGGCATCCCGTAAAAATATTAGGGACCAAGAAAGTTAAAGCTTTCTAAAAATGATGAAATTGGTTAAGCGCAAATACGTTGATGACCTTTTGGCTATTAATTCATTCTGCATGTCTGCATCTTTTGTTTTTTTTTATAAAGAGATTTGCTTATCTGCATCAATTGTTTTAGAATGAAAATGTTTTACATTAAAATAAAATAAAATAAACTTAAAACCTTTCTTTTCTTTCCCTCCTCCGCAGGGATGAAAATCCTCTGTCCCCAACCAATCAGAATTTACTGTACACATGGTGAATTGTGATTGGTTGGGGACACACACATGGACAGAAATTTTTTTGCCCCTCCGCAGTCGCTCCACACCGCCTTCTTCTTCTTTCTTTTTTCGGCGATATTGCCAAAGATTTTAATTCTATTTAATTTTTATTTTTCCGCAGAAAACAATTGAGAACCTCTCTTTAATTAATACATAATTTCAGCTAATTATTAAATAATCACAATAAATATTTAATGCATTCAAAATTGTTAATTTGTTAATGATAAATAAATACATATATTCAAATAACGTATTAATTTAGGACATCATGATACATTAGATATAAAAAAAAAATCATTATATTACATATTTTATTATATCATAATATTAATTAAACTTTACCTTATAAAATTCAGCAGCAAACATCCACTAAAATTTGGTCATTTGCATTAACTTTATATGCGACGGGAGAATCACATTACAAATTGGATTATTTGCGTGAAACTTTTTACGTCTATTGAGGCCCATCGCGTATTATCCCCTTTTCACGATGAATTATTTTGCTGACACCATTATTTATCAGTGGTCATGAATGCTTATCACTAAACGACATCATATCATTATTTGCGTTGGGAGGTTATTCCTTACGCAAATATTAGTTTGTTGTGATGGTATACGCCTGACGCAAAATATTTAGACACAAAAACCTATATTTCTAGTAGTGCCTAAAAAAAATTCTGATTCTGAAGCTCAACAACTTTTAAATCATTTTCCAGCGAGGAAATTTACACAATACTAAAAAGTTTCAAACCTTTAGAGTTGAGAGGGACAAATGACGTACCCAAAGATAAACAACTTGTTGCTTCCCATCCACGACAGTAACCCAATCAAACTTAAACTTGAAGAAGCTTTCTCTTGCGAAAAAAACTCCTCGCCGGCATATAATTTAAAAGAGTAACGAATATATATATATATATATATATATATATATAACAAGTTTATAACAGGTAAAACAAGATACATTAGGGTAAATAGAATTACCGCTTGTAAGATCCTCTCTGAAGCATCTCCTTCAAGTTGCGTAAGAGGTGGAGTTGCCTGCATACGTAATAAGACTTGAGTAAAAGAGAGTGCACTTTCATGTTAGTAAGTTGTTTACTGTTATTACCTTCAATATAACCGAAAATAATCTTATTTATTCAATTTAACTCCTAATCGCTCTCATTGTTACAAACCAAAAATTAGTTTGTCAAAGAACTAGGCCATTATTGCTTGTC
This sequence comes from Vinca minor, assembly GCA_026122235.1. Lineage (NCBI taxonomy): Eukaryota > Viridiplantae > Streptophyta > Magnoliopsida > Gentianales > Apocynaceae > Vinca > Vinca minor. The sequence continues at coordinate 5,953,454 of JAOCZM010000289.1, read as the reverse complement.
CAAATGTGGTTCATTATCAATCTGTTTGGCTAAAATGCTGGCACATGTCAAAGCCGAAGAGAAAATATAGGTATATTATCATATAAATATTCACATAAATAAGTCTCCGTCTTATAGGAAAGCATAACAGTTATAATCAATATAAATAATTTTAGTATTGAATAGATACTAGCCCAAAGTTGAAGTGGTGTGTCCCTGTGCAACCGTAGGGAACATTGATTCTGCTTCTCGCAATAGACCAATTAAGGAATCATCAACCGCCTCCGGGTTAGTTGAATACTTGCCCAAATATGCATACAATAAATAGTAAATAAAATAACTAAAGATCTAAGCTACAAACTGAAGTATTCAAATCAATTAATCAAAGTCACTAATACATTACTAAGTGAAAATAAAGAAAATCTCTCCAAATCCTTACCCATGGGGAGAAGCTCCATCTTGCTATCAAAGCATACAAACAAACTGCTTCGAGAAATTTGCTTCCACGATTACCGCATATGAGTGACATGCAGACGGAGATGGGGAACGAGAACGGGAAAGGGAAAGGAAGCTGGTACATGTGAGTCAGCAAAGATAACAATTGCAATTGCTAAACAAATAAATACAAGAGAAAGCATGACTCCAATGATAATTTCTTTAGGGTGTTTGTTATTTTAGAGGTAGGAGTAGGGCGAGGGGGTATCCCACTTGCACTTGGATTGTTTTTAGGGATGACAATTTGACTTGTGACCCGTTGATTCGTCCTGCCCTAGCGCCTTTTGGAGCAGATCAGATCCGCCCCGTAGAGAAAACAGGGCATATCAGACCCGCCCCGCAAATGGGGCTGATTTTCGTGTCCGCCCCGCCCATATTATATTATAATAATATTATTAGACCTAATCAAAGGTCTCCCTTTTCTTCTCCTCTCTCTCTCTCTCTCTCGAGGCATTTGCCTCAAATTTCTCTGTTGCTGCTTGAATCTTATTCACACTAGGTTTCTTCTTGATTATTATGCTCCAAGGTCAGTAAAATTTACATTTAATTTGAATAAATCTCGGGTAGAACTACTTAACTTCGGCTTTCTTGTTTGTAAATATGCATTTTCCTATGTTTTTTTATCTTTAAAAGCTAAAAGAATGATTAGAATTTTGTTGCTAGATCTCAAGTAATTGAAACTGTATTAATCTTGGCATATTAATCACCTTTCTTTATCTGTGTTCAACAAGATATGTTCCAAATGAAATCTTTTCACAAATTTAAGAAACGTGTTCTGTTTATTTGCATGATTTTGAAATTAAAAAAAAAAAAGGCGGGGTGGGGCAGGTCAAATCTGCCCCGCACAGGGAAGGACGAGGGGCGTAACTTCTTGATCCGCGGCAGGTCACGGAGCGGGGCGATAGTTCAACTGCGTGAGACAGGCTAGGTATTGAGATACCCACCCCGATCTGCCACATTACCATCCTTACAAGTCCTCATTGATATCATGAATATGTCATTCAAAAAAAAAATATCATGAATATGATCTATCTACCAAGAAATTAAAATCAGTTTCTACAAGGAAAGCATGAAAATGAAAACTACAAGCAAACAAATAACTACTTATAAAATGGCCAAATGCTTCAGAATTTCATGGATTAGGGGATGAAGAGTTACCTAATTAGATCCAGTTGCAATCACATTATCTTCATGATCCTTAGCCAGTAACTAACATTTCTACACCAGCTTTGTGAAACCCGTAACTTTTACTTACGTGTTACATTTTCGATACGTTTTATTGAGGGGCATTTCGCACACGTATCGTAATTAGAGGACTTAATTGTGTTTCATTTAGATGATGGATTGGAATTAATTATGAATTTTATTGTATTAGAAAAATCACCATAATAAAATAGGAATTAAATCATATATATCATAAGGAAAGGAAATAAAATTAATATATAAAATAAAATCGGATCGTGGGGTGAATGGTGCTCGTGTGCGTGTGCAGCAAGAATAATAATAATAATGATAATAATAAATAGGGATCGTGGGTAGTGGAGAGTTTACGGGTTATGGGGTCATGGGATCATGGGTTTTGTGCGGGGATAGTATACCTCTATATATATATAAAGCCTAAGGGATTTAGAGGCCTGGGGGATGCGTGCCTAATAACAAGAAAATAAGGAAAGTTGCTGGGCAGTTTACTAGCCGCAAGCAACAGTAGACATTTTCTTGAGAGATTTTGGTAAGTTCGATATTTTTTAGCAACTTTGAGAGATCACCGAGGGAGCGTTATTTGTCCGTTTTCAACCTATTATATACCGATTCGAAGATAATCGAATAAGCTTCGAGCAAGCGCAGACGGAACGCCATTTCGATTCCCGAGCAGAAAGTTATAGCTCTGCGAGTAAGGCTGGGCAGTGCTGTCTCGAATTCTCTGTTTTTAATTGTCTTCGTAAGAGGTAGGGACCTTTTCGTCTTTTAATTCTCGCATTTATTTCTGCACAGTAAAAGCGAATAAATTAATCTATTTACAAAATATTTGCATGAATTGTGTTTATTGCTTTCGATAATTACATAAATTGTTTTGGACTTGATTTAAATGCGTTATAATATGAATCGTAAATTGAATTACTGCGTTATTATACTTGAGATTATGTAATTCATTAGTGTTATTCGTGTAATGTGGATCGTGTTTGGCTATTTTACGAACTTGTCTAATTGGTTATCGTTTTGATCATCTTACTTGGTTGATACTTTGAGTCGTCTTGTTTGGTCATGTCGTCTTTAGTCCTGTGTGGTTTGGTCGACCGAGTCGTCGCCCTATTTTGAGCTCGTGCCTAGGATCTACTCAATGACAGGACTCGTTCGATTCGCAAGATTCCGAGGGTGGTCCTGCGGGTGCTCTTGGTGCGGATCCCGAGGGTCTTGCGATGTGAATGTGCGCGGATACCGAAGAATCCTGCGGGTGCTCTTGGTGCGGATTCTGAGGGTCCTGCGATATGATTATGGGAAGATTCCGAGGGTGGTCCTGCGGATGTCCTTGGTGCGGATCCCGAGGGTCTTCCTACGTGAGCCTTAACCTGATGTGGACTATCATTGGGATTGCAACGGTTTTGTGGAGTCCAAGGTGTTGGATGATGATACAATGTAGAATGAGTCCTTAAAGTTTGCATCCGTCGTTCAGGGAGTGAAACTGAACCCATGCGATGAACTATTTGAGCCCTCCTAGTTTGGACTATAACTAGGACCGTTGCAATTATTGTCGTAGAGTCGTGAATAGATACCTGAGCTCGAATGGTGGGAAGTCGTGTCATAGCGGTAGTGATGTTCTTAGTGTTTAAACGGTGTTGTAATCGAGTGTAGTATATGAGTAGTGCGTGGTGCTTGTGGTGCACTCGATTATGTAAGCGTTTAGATGCGCCGAATATGGCTACTTAGCTTATTTGTTGTTTCATACTTGTTCGTTCTTTTTATTGGTCCCTACTGAGCACCGTAGCTCAGTCCATCCACTTTTACTGTGCAGATGATTTAGGGGACGAGCTACACTACGAAGATGATGGCATCTGGGATGGGAATTATGAAGAGTGATGCATGACCGGTTTCAATTAAAGAATTTAATTTACTTCATTATTAGTTGCGTTAAACAATTTCATTTGTAATAATTAGTTTCCGCTGTTAAACTCTTATTTCATATTATTTCATAATTGAATTTCTTTTTAGTAACTCTGTTTGTCGGCTTTGGTGTTTCATTAACCAATGAGACACTGCCATGTCATCGGCCCTGGTTACGGGGTGTGACAAGCTTGGCTACAAACCAATGACCATCAACAATAATTTTTTTTTAAGAAAATTATTTATCGAAAGGAAAAATCTATATATTACAAAAAAATAAAAAATTTGAAAAGGCGGAAGAGAAATTCATTTCATAATCCCTGCGTCATGACACCTCTAAATACTCTGCAACTGTTATGAAACAAATTTCACATGAAAACCTTCAAATTGGGAGGTGCTGAATGCTGCACAAACAATCCCATAATTGCTTGAATGAGAAATATATTCATACTCTCTTCTAACTTATTGCTTGCATTACCCCCAATTTTTATTTTATAAAAAGACTCAAGTGTCATTTACTAACTTCTTTGGAAAGTTATTAGACTTAAATTGGATTTATTAAATTTAGGATACAAATATCTTTTAATGATAAAAAAGACAAATGAGAGTACAAAAGTTAAATGCGGAAGATAAATATTACGAGAAAACCTCTATGTATATACCAACTTTTTTTTTTACTTTTCTCTAAATAACTTTACCTTTTTAATTAATGCAAATTAGCGCAACTATTTTACAGGTTATCTCCGTTTGTCAAATTAAAATGGTCAAAGGGTGTCCTCCATCCACTTGGTCAACCCATTATAAGTATCTTGCTGTCCTATCACTTATGTATCTCTTTCTTCTTTTAAAAAAACATGTAGGGGTCTCTTCCAAATCCTCAATAGGTCTGGTGATCTTAAAGGGGGAAATAAAAAGCAGAGCTCACTCTTGATCTGTTTTACCTGATTGCTTCTGTACATCTTTGCCTCTAGATGCTAAAATGAGGGGCTAAACATAGGCCTTTAAAGATTAAGAGGAGAATGGGATTGGATGCTAAAAGTCTAGCATTCTGTTTGAAAAACCTTTACGTACTTCTTAGCTTTGTAAGACGTTGCAGTTTTTTCTGCAACAGATTTAAGGTCTACTATGTATGAAGCGAATAGAACTGGCTAGGATAAAATTTAAGGTCTACTATGTATGAGGCATAAGACTGGATAAGATAAGCTTTTGTCACAGATCAGGGATAAATTAATAATATGAAAATATTAAGCAAATGGCAGTTGAAGTTCTAAGCTAATATTAGGAAGCCACAGTATCAGATCTGCTGGGTAGTGGTTCTGAATTTGTAGATAGGTGTGTGGTTCTTTTCCATAAATTTTCTCGTACCATGATCTTTGCTGCCGTTCATTTCAATCATTGCTTTGAGTTTTCTTCATCACTGCTTTTGTTCGAAAGACATCTTTATTTGGGTGGATAGGAGGCTCTAGAAGAATAGTCAAATCATTTAATAATTAAACAAAAGCCTGGAAAAGTAAATTCTGCAGATGGTAATGCTTGAATCACTGGACTGGGATATGCCTACGGCTTCTAATTTTCATTTTTATCTGGAATTTGTACAAAGTACTTGTTGCTGAGTTTCTATTTTGATTTGATACTGGATATCTGCGTATCATAATTGTAATCTTAAACAATAAACTTCTTCTTGGGCCTCAGGTGGTTGTTGCAACAATCGCGTTTGGAATGGGCATTGACAAGTCCAATGTCCGAAGAATTTGCAACAATCGCAGGTATACACTTTTGCATAGTTAGTCTAATTATTTTGTAAGGAGGCTTTCTTTATAAATCGTGTTGAGCTGCTGTGGCTGTTCAGAATCTGAAGTCAGAAGTTATGATCTTCATGCAGACTATTGCTTCTTACTATGTTAGTACCTTTGAGATCTAGCATCTGTCAATCTCTTCCTTCACTTCTAGTTTTCGTAGTGAAAAGTGCTTCCAAATTTTTAAACTTTGCGCCATTGTATTATAAAACAGGTCACGTATGTATGTTTGCGCTGCTTTACTTTATCAGCCTCTTCATGAGTTTTAATCTTTATTTCAGGGAGAAAGCAGTTTTTCTGACATATCATCATGTGATTATGGAGCCATCCAATCTAGTCCCGGGCAGAGGAGGTCTTTGGAGAAGCCAAACTTGAAGACACTCGTTAGTAGAATAAGGGATCAGGTACTCATGCTCTTTCCCTCAAGTCTTCTTCTTTATTTTACATGTTAGTCCACATAAAGACTCAGAACCCCTGTCCTCTTTTAATGGAGAACACCGAGTTTTTTAGCTGGGATTATTCACATTAGCTAAAAGGCATCATGCACTTGGTGCAAATTCGATAGAATTTCACAAGATTTAGATTTCCACCTTATGCTTTGTTCTGTTTTAGGAAAAACTAAAGTGCCTGAGTTGGTTTCCTGTGTGTTGTGTTCCAGACTCTGATAAACTTGTTTCATTCTATTTTAAAATGTATTGCTTTTTCACTCTGGAAATGTCGATCTCTTTCTCAAGTAATTGTAGCCTCCTGGGGAGATGTTCTCAGTGTTTATTTACCCAAAGTAGATGTTCCAATCTTAATGGAGTGCTTTGTTTGTTCTTGAACCTCAAGGTTGCATTCCCACAATACTCTAAAACACTAAATTTCACAGTCCTGTTGTCTGCGTTTCTTCTGAAATGGATGTGCAAACGTGGGTGTTTTTAATCCTTTAAAGAAAAGCCACTTTCTCACGCCAGCCATTTTCATTCTAGAATATTCTCTCATTTCGTAGTCATGCCATTTTGATTTTCAACATCAAGAATTCACTTCAGGTGACCTTTCGTGGTGGCGAGGGCTTGCTCGTATTTTGGAAGATAAAGGGTTTATCAGGGTAAGGAGATGGTAAGGTATGACCTCAAAATTTTAGTGATATTTTTTTTCTCTCTCAAGACTAAATATTGAGATTAAGTTATATGTACTGCTGCATGATAATACATTTACATGCTCTTCTAACAGTGATTTATGTCAATATGAGCTGACGTTCTCTCGTCTTCCAGACTCGTGTTCAGATAAAATATCCGAAGTCCACATAGAAGGGGCTGGAATTTTTGGGATCCAGAGGCTGATATGTTACTATCCACGAAAGACCGCAAACCTTATTCAAGTTTCGCTGAATGGGGGAAAGGTTGGGCTGATTCTGAAATCCGTGGCCAGCGATTAGAAAGAATGAGATCACGGAGAAAGCCCAAGAAGAGGAAATCGTTCAAACATAAACCTGATATGAAAACAGTTCGAGGAAGATTAGCTGCTAAGCTATCAAAATAAAACATAACGTATTAAGGTACCTTTCACACCCTTTTTTTGCTTGCTTATTGGAAAATTCTGATATGGACCGGGTCCATGTGGACCATGTGGTCCAGATTTGACCACATCCCTACAGAATGAGGAGAGAGATAAAAATACAGTGATGTGCCCAAATCTGAATCGCATGGTCCAGTGAACCCGGTCCATATCAGAAGTGTTCTTACTTATTTCCCGTATTTTTAGGTCCAAGCGCATTTAGTATAGACATAGCAATTGTTTATATCTGTTCATCATGTTCTTGGTGATTTTAAAAACAGTTTTTTATCAGCCCCCAAAGTGACAGATTAATCTTGTAGCTTAAAGAGGCTACATTATATGTATGCTGTGCTTTCTTATCGAATAGATCCATTTAGAGGAATTTTGTTTTAAAATTCCGTTCAACTTCAAGATACAGCTAAAGCATGAAACATCTTTGATGAAGATATTTTATTGAATGAACTATAAGCAGTGATTTTTTTTTTCCAACTTATTTTGAGGTATCGTTCCCATTTTTTTTATATTTTTTATTTTTTATATTTCTAGGGGTAAGATCTTTATTAGGATCTGAAATTAGAATGTGTTTCTGTGTTTAGTTTCTGACAAAAGAATAAAGAAAGATGCAAATAGCAAGTTACCCTTCAATAAAGCATGGAATCACGAGTATTTCTCTTTGCCCTCACAGATTTCCAGTTTGTGAAAGAAGCTCAATGGACTATGGCCGGCTTGTTTTCACAGCGTTAGGCTTCTCAGCTGCATTCTTTCTGTGTTGGCCAAATTTAAGAAAATGTAAAATCAAGAAAATCGCCAAGGAGAAATTAGAGATGTTAAATTAAGCATTGGAACAAGCCGAAGAAAGAGTAATGAGGTATGAAGATCGGCATGTTCAGATACTTGGCCAAATATGCTCCCTTTATCTGATAAATCAAGATATGCAGGAGGCATTAACAGGTGCTCGGGAAGCCATGAATGAAGCTCGAGAATTTGCTGTTACTCTCAGAAGTTTGCATATGGAGATGATTAGCTCCTTTCCAGGTGAAGATTTCAACTTATTTGATTTGTTACCTAGAAAAACAAGAAGGTAAAGAACAACAAGAGAACAATGTCATGAAGCAAAGTATTTACCACTTTTTGCTTCTTGAAAACTCAATTCTGAAAAATATTTATAAAAAAAAAGGGTTTTGTTAGATTATGCTCCACATTAAATTTGATGAATTAGCAATCATGTCTTATGGTTAATTTCTCTTACTCTGGGAAATTATAGTAGGGTTGTTCCTGATCAGATTTTGGAGTTGTTCCAAGTTCGTTTATATTAATGTAGTCTCTAGTTGTCATGTTTTTTTTGCTAAATAATAAATTTTCCATTAATCACAAAATAGCCGAAGTCATTACAATCAAAGGAAAATTTTGAAAATAGAAGAAAATAAAAGTTATACAATGATTTAAAAAATCATGATAACAGACAAAAATCACATCCAAGAAAACTTCATTGGTTAGGAAATACTAAGATAAAAACTAGTAAACTAAACAAATACATAATTTTCTTCTTTGTTGAATCTCCTCCGCAATTCTTGAACCACTGAGACAGGAGAATATCATTTTCAACATCTTCCTTAGGGATCGACAATATATAGGATCATGGGCGTATCAACCGTCCTACAAATTGCCTCGGGAAGATGTAGAAAAATGATAAAGGGCCCAGATCAAGTCCGGGTTGAAAGAATCCTCCTAGAAACGTAGAAAAAAAGTGTAGATCTGTGAAGATCTGCGAAGATTTGAGACAAATTCAACTTCTGTGTCTTGAATCTTGAAGAAAAATACTTTGAAAAAAATTTCATATGATTCGTGGTACAAAATAGAGGTATAAAACCTAAACAAAATGAGTAAGATTCGACCATTGACCGGAGCCAATGGCCAAATCTGGCAATCAGCAGAGGGAAGAAGAAGAGCAGTAGAGGAGAAGAGAGAGAAAAAAGAGAAAAGGGAAAATAGAAAAGAAGAAGAAGGTTTTTCTCTCTAGTTATCATGTTGTTATCAGTTAAAATCTACCGGAAAAACTACTTTGGAAAAAAAAAACTTTTAAGAAAATCTCATTCTCTTGAGCGCCCAGGCGATTGCTTTCGGAGTGGGAAAGAGCGGAGAGCACTCTAGATAGGGAAGATTGAAGCATGCCTCATGCCCTGGGGAGTGAAGATAAAGCTCTCATAGGGAGGAGAAATTATTTGCGGAGATATAGGAATCTCCGCCTACGTCGTCAGATAGCTTTTACCACTTGGGCTACCCGATTCCCATGAAAATCTCATTCTCTTGGTCGATCTCTTTCATAACTTCCGTACATTCTAACATTTCTGGTATAATTATAAAGCAGAATAATAATAATAATAATAATATAGAAAACGATATAGAAGATTAAGTGCCATAACATTACTTCTTGTAGTGATTCCTCAAATTGTTTGTAAACCATTAACAAACAATTGACACCACCTTTCTTTCTAACAATTGTTTCAAGCACCATAAAACAAAAGTCAAGCTCATGAGACATTAATAATTGATTTTTGTACCTATATAGAGTAGACTTGGGAATATTTGATTTTTATTATTTTCTATATATTGGGCCTCCTTTCTTTCTTTTTTAAGGAGACGGAACGTAAGTTGAAGTTGAATGTGCAAGTTATATTGTTTTTAGTTATGCATATGTATTAGAGAAAGGAAGTATTTTTATTATTTAAAAAGTACTTCATTAATATTAATGAAAATTGTTACAAACCATCCTAGAGAAAGTCGCACTAGAGGTGTCCCCTGCCACTACATAAAGAGGTTCATAATTGAACAAAAATATGGAGAAAGGTATAAGTTCATGAAAATTTCTAAATTAGCTAAAGTAAACTATAAACAAATGAATGTAACTATCACTATTAAAAAACGGTTATTTAGCTACCGAAAAATATACGACCACGTGATTCGGTCGCTAAACTAAGATTAGCGATGGATTTGTCCGTCTTACACTGTTTTCTTGTAGTGTATATTGTTTTACAATTCATCATGGGGAATCATCTTCTGAATGAAAAGAACTTTCACTGCTCGGCTTCTTTTACTAAATTCTCCATCTCCTCCTTCGAGAGTCGTTCGCGATTGTTATTGATTTTGAATGCTTTGTTGCTGCCTTGTCCATTGCTGTCACTTGTAGTATTCCATTTCTGTCTACCTCAATTTGAGGAACACCCCTGCAAAAGAACAAACAGCGATTATATTAGGACGTTCATTGGATTCGTTTTTCTACACGATTTTCACTATGGTCCCACCTCTACTCTCGCAAACTGCTTCACTTTTTTCATTCTGAAACTCGAGAAATTTCAAAAGAAAACTAGTCTAAATGCAAAACTACACTTTACTTTGGTGCAGGGGAAATGCCAGACAAGTCATCCTTTGTTAAGCCCCTTTCACCTTCATAGACCTAAAATTTTCCAACAAAACAAAAATTGAATCAAACGAGAAAAACCCATAATTCCAAAGTAAATGATTGATTGAAAAAATATTAATTTACCCTGATTGATACTCTGGATTGTTGATCTTGATAAGTGGTAAAAACTTGAGATTTCTTGGTTGGAATAACAGTATTCCTTGGAATCAACTTATTCATAACACCACCAACTGTTTCAATGGAGCAACATCAATAATAAGAATCCCTGGATCGCTAAGAACTCCGCCTTGAACCGCGGCCCCAAAAGCTACTGCCTCATCTGGATTTACTCCTTTACTTGGTTCTTTTCCATCAAACAAATCTTTCAACATTTGTTCTACTTTAGGAATTCTAGTACTTCCTCCAACCAAAACTATTTCATTTTTTTCCATCCCCGAATGCGAACCGCCCCGAACCTACTAGAAAAAATGTAAGCGTGAACTTAATATTCAACTTCGAATTTTATGTGAACCCTCTTAGTCCGGTTAAAGTTTTACACGAATAAGAATAATATAATGATATATTTATATAAAACTAAATTTCTAATTAAAAAAAACTTATAAAAACTGGCTGCAAAACTCCATTGTTTCTTTTTGTCCATATTGTATGTGGATTCTTTAACATTTAAATTGTTATGTGTTTTTCTTTGACCGTCCTTTTATTAGTTTATCTTGCAACATGAATTAATTATATATTTGTATTTTAGTTAGGATTTAGACTCATAATTCATTGTAGTATACTATTCTTTTCTACATGACTTTTTTTCTTTTTTTTGCTAATATAAAATGTGATCCCGAAATCACATTAAAATGTGAGTTGAGCGTGAACTGAACTTTCCAATTTTTATGTGAGCTACGCCAATCTCGCCTCACATAGACACTATTAAATTTTTTATATGTTCGCATGAAAATATCAAATTCTGCAACTTCTCTTCCCTCTTAATTAATTTACAATAAAAAATTACTGCAATTTTGAAAAATAACATCAAAAATTTGATATCTTATAATTAAAAATTGAAAAAAATAAGACTAAACCATAAGGATTTTTAGTTTTCGATGTTTTTTTTTCAAAATTTTAGTTAATTTTGATTGTAATACATTATTTTGCTTTCGAGTCCGAATTTCAAATCCGCTTTGTAATGTTTTCCTATAAAAGATAGTGTAATCCCACTGCTTTTCTCAGAAGTTGAGGAGAGGAGAAAATTGGCGAAATAAAGAGTTTGTTCCACAATTCTCTCTCTTATTTTCTTCCCCTTTATTTTCATATGATCTTCAACCCTTTATTAGCTTTCCCGAAGAGTTTTCAAGCCTTCTTTCTTCTTCTTCTTTTGTTGTTTCAAAGTAGTAGTAGTTAATGTTCTAAATTGAGTAATTTTTGGCAAACGTATTACATATTTGAAAGTGTAGAGAAAATATAATAGAGAAGTGTACTTGAAGATCTGTACACGCTTAATATATCTCTAGAATGGATTGAATAAATAACAATCATATTAGCTTAAGTTATTCATTCCTTTGCGGTATGAATGTCCACATTTAACTTTCAGAAGAATTAAGAGAGCACGTTTGATCATTAAGAAGTTGTAACAATATCCTTAATTAATTATAAGAGGATCCATGTGCTATTAGAGTTTGATTCTTTAAATGTATGAGGTTAATTATGAGATTTTATGAAGAAAATTCATCCATTCAAAGAAAATTGACATTCAATTTAAGACGGAACTAGAGTGAGAAGATACGAGGATTGGGCAAAAAATCCTCTGTCCCCATTTGTGTGTGTCCCCGTGTCCCCAACCAATCACAATTCACCATGTGTATATATAATTGAAACAAATATTTATATAGTAAATTCTGATTGGTTGGGGACACACACAAATGGGGACAGAGGATTTTCACCCGCGAGGATTGTGCAGCGAACATCGGTGAAGAGGGTAATTTGCTCGTCGTGAATAATAATAATAATAATAATAAGAAGAAGAAGAAGAGGCTTCAAGGAAAAAAACTACCATTATCATTTCATATAATAATTCTTCACTTGATACAATATATACCCTGAAGCAACTATATATTCTGCTCCCTCAATTCCTTAATATAAGTTGTTTAGGTCATGTTACGAAAATTAATAAAGCAAAAAGTAAGATTTTTTTTAATCAAAATATCAATATGATTCTCTTAAATAAAATTAATGATATATAAGTCATATTTAAGAGAGTAATATTGATATTTTGACTGATAAAATACCTTATTTTTTACTTCCTTAATTTTCACTACATATCGTAAACGACTGTATTATGGAATAAAGGTAGCATTAATACAACTCAAATTCCAGAGACTGGCAACTTCTTGTTATATGTTCAGGGGCTGCTCCAAGTCCAAATCAGTCAATTTAGTATATATCAGATCATGTTTTTCAGTTCACATTTTTCTCCACAGTTTCAAGCCGATTATTTCTCGTCGCGCTACATTTCATCTAGCATGGAATGATGGGAATAATAGAGGGAGGAGGAGCCATCGTACCTTTTCTTTACGCTCCAAATGATCTTCCGGGGCCTGAACAGGAATGAATGATCTTAAACTGCATACATTCTCTTATACTTTTCATTGTAAATCTCGGTATCTGATGCATTTGACATTGAGAAAGAACGCGATAGTGTCTCAGCTTTCCGTATGCTTCTCATCTTCGACTCTTCCAATCTGTGTCGAACCACACAAAAGCACATTGAGCCAATTGTTGCGAGCATTATTGTGCCACCAATCACAGTAGCATAGATAGCGAGCCATCTTTCATGTCGTCCAACAACTATATAGGTGAGTGATATGAAAGAAATTGAGATGAAAAGGCAAGCCGACCACATAAGCTTGTTTATGACGAACATTAGTTGCTTCTTCGCCTTCTGTTCTATCACGACTATTGATGTCTGGACTACGACAACAGCAAGAGAAATGAAAAGGGCAAAGCTGTCGAACAAAAAGAACATTATAAAAGCTGCATTCGTGGCTATGTGGGCTTGGCCGAGCGTAACTCCATTGCCTTTTTGCTCGACGTATTGGCCAGGTACGGTGAAGATGGCAGCAAAAGCAACGGTGGCGATGAGGACAGCTACAACTGTGGCTGAGTTGATCGCGTTGTTTAGTCCACTGATGTGAAGCTTCTTCACTTTCTTTGCAATTTTCCGAACCCTGAATCCAGTTTGTCTGGTTTGTTGGAGTTGCGACTGCACGTCGTGTTTTATGTCGCTCACTGTCTGCTTGAGTTGCTTCGCAGGATTTGGTGGTTTTCCGTGATCTTTAGAATGAACAGCTCCTGCTTCTTTTAAAATGGCATCAATTTCTGGAATTGCAAGCTTTTCGGAAATATCAAGAGGGGTCTCTCCAGTCTTATTAAATAAGTTGACATCGATGCCTTCTGTCTCTAGCAAACACTGTACAATCTGTAATACCATGATAGACAAGGATCAGATGCAAATACTTTGTAGGTCTTTCAAAATAATACTCGTAGTAAGTAACAATCCAAAAACATTCCCCCGGTGGTATTGGCGTCCTACATTTGGTTTCTTTTTTTCGTATAAATATGTATTAGAATAAAATAAATGCATGTGATATAAGCATCTGCAGTTATTAACATGGTTCTCAGATGGCTGGAATTAAGCCCTAAAGCGGGCAAGAGTTCGAACTTGAGCTTGTCAGCGATCACATACTAAATGAAATGTCTAAGTTATCAGTTTCTTTTAGTATTGTCACCAAGTTCAGAGAAATTTTAATTAGATATCTTATTTGTCTACTAAATAGAGCAAATGTATAGCACAGGATTTGTGTTGTTAAACAAATGCTACGGGATAAAAGATTTGCTAATCTGCTTTGATAATTTGGTGAAATGTGAATGTAACACAGTGGGATTATCAAAGGTGGTCATATAAATTGACGAGGATAACTTTAGGCATAAAATTTCACTCCTCAAAATCAGAAAGTCGTAAAAATTATCCTGCAAGTTCATGTTTTTATTATCATGGTTCGGCTCCATTTGGTAAAACCTTATAAAATAAAATATTTTATCAGATTTGTTGGGTAAGTCCTAGGCATTAACAAGAAATAGGGCAGAGAACTAGATGAAACCTGAATCCGACCCTTCCAAGTTGCTATATGGAGTGGCGTGTTTCCCTTGTTATCTTCCATATGTAGCACAGCGGGATCGGGTTTGATTAATTCCTGCACGATCTCTACATTTTGCGCCTTCACAGCCATGTGCAGTGCAGTTTGACCCTTTTTATCAGTCCTAAAACCGATACTAGGATCCTTGCTTAGAAGTGATTTCACGACTTCCAAATGACCCATTCTTGCTGCCGTATGGAGAACAGTTTTACCATTGTTCCGAGCAATCTTAGCAAGGTCAGAATCAGTGTCCAGAAGCAGATTTACTACGTCTATGTGTCCCTGAGCAGCAGCAGTGTGCAACGGAGTCGAATTGAATGCATCTGTAGTCATGTTGAGGTTTGGGAAGACTCGCAACAGTTCTATCAGGACATCTGCAATGTGGCGCCAAATGGGGTTGTAAAAATCTGTTATGATGGTGCAAAAAAAAAGCATCTAACCACATAAAAGAGAAATAATGAAACATTTTGATGAATAACCCGCACCTCAGCCTACGTCTTGTCCTAGAATCTGTTAAGACATTAATTTGCGTGCTTTTCTTACCACATCAAAATAGATGTCCAGGTATCAAAGAGTTATTGTTTTAGTGACTGATTTTACCTATACTCGATAACAAACCGAGCAAGAAGCAGAGAAATAAAGATTCTTATTGCAAATTGGTAAAACAATGAAAGAAATAGAATTTTCTATTTAGCATTTTGAAAAGCGGTAGAAGTAGATGCAGACTCCAACAACTGTCTATGCATAGCAATTATCGTAAGGTCTAAACTGAACCCAGAGAAGTTCATACAGCTGAAAATGTCATTCACAGCAAATAGAAGTTGCTTACGTTTACTTGAAATTTAACACGTTTCATGATTTACTTTCATATTATAGATTATATAGCTTGCAAGCTACGACCGCCCAAATTAGCAGTCATTATAATAGTGAACCTTCTAAAAGCCCCAACATAATATAAGCTAAGGGCATCCAACAAGTTTTAGTAGAATGCGCACAAAATTATGTTTCATTTATTTGGAAGCCGCAGCCATCGATACCAATCGCCTGCCCTGGTTCTTTCCATATTCGATGTCTACCATCAAGTAAAGAGAACTAAAGGTGGGTGGAAAACTACTCTCCAGGAATAACATGTAAGCTATTTAAACAACACGAGGGAAGAAAATAAAACAATTGCAGTAAACATCCGAAGAAACAACTGCAAAGGAAACTACGGAGCGCAAAACGTTCGACATATAAAAAACTAAAGGAAAAAAGCTCACCAAGATTGCCCTGCTTGGCAGCTACATGGAATGGATCATAACCATTATTAGCAACAATTGAGGCAATTTCAACATCAATATATTTCAAGAACTCTCCAACAACAGAGGCATGACCATTCTCAGCGGCGACATATAAAGCAGTTTCCCCCTCTTGATTCTGCTTAGATAGCATTTCTTTTATCACCTTCTCATCGAATTTCGAAAACATTTCGCTCACTTTGGTCAAATTCCCAGCTCTTGCAGCAAGATGAAGCGGGGAATCCCCTCGTTTTCCGGGTGAATCTTTGCCCCTTTTCTTCTCACCAACAAAGCTTAGCTGCCTCTCCATTGCTAACCTAAAACTCTTTTGCTTTTCCATTAATCCCTTAAAACTCTTCTGCTTCTCCATTATTACTCCCCCGACACCCCGAAAACTCTGCTGTTTTTCCATCACTCCATGAAAACTTGGATGCTTTTCCATTTTTTTTACAGGCCTAGAACTACTTTGATTGTCCATGATAAGATAAAAATCTCTAGAAATCTCAAAAAATATCAAACTTTCTTACTTCTAGAGCTTAAAATGCACAAATTTTCTTCATCATCATATCCAAGAACTTTTCAGCCCAAACAATCCAACCTTTCTTCAAATTAAAACCCCAAAAGATAAAGATATAAAATTTGGAGTCCAAACAAAAAAAAATTATAATTATATCTACCAAAAATCTATAATTAGATTTCTTCCAAACCTGAATTTTTTTGGGCCAATCAGATGAGACCCCTGAACTTCAATTATTACCTCAGGAACCTCGAAACAATTTGAGCCCACTGCAAAAAAAACCTCAAAGAAATCCAGAAATTCAGAATCAAGAACTCCAATAAAGAGAACAACAAATTCAACTCCAAGAACCAAACTTTATCAAAATCTTAGCATTTTTAAGAACAACCCAGAAGCTAAAATTCAGAAAATAAATCTCAGTTAACTCATCATCTATAATCCAAGCAAGATTGATTAGATTCTCTGTTGAGGCCACCCAAAAAGCCAAAAAAAAAGTTCTATAAAGTCCCTTGCTTTAAGAACACAAAGAACCCAACTTTATCAAAATCTCACCATTTCTAGGACAACCCAGAGCTAGAATTGAGAAGAAATCTCAGTTAACTCATCTGTACTTGAAACAAGATTGATTTGATTCTCTTCTTCAAGACAACCCAGAAAGCAAAAAAGTCTATAAAGTCCCTTTAGCTTCAAATTTCAAGAATCTAAAGAGGACACAAGGAACAGAAGATTAAGAACACCACCCACATGTCTTTTGTCGTTGATGTGGAGTGGGGTATTACTCATATATAGATAACTACATAATACATTTTTAAATACTGTAGTGGTTATTTAATTTAAGCGTTACTTAAAGCAATGTCCTCAATTCTTTTTTATTTTATTTTACTTTAATTACTTTCGCTGGTATTTGGTGTCCTCTATAGTGTTTGATTCAAACTTGGCTTGCAGTACAGGATGTCCAACTCTTATTCGGGAGTAAGGTTAATATAGTATTACTAACTATCCGAGCAGAAAATGAGCGAGTAGGTTAAGATGCTAGGGCGGGTTGTCGTCAATTCCGTGCAAATAATTTTTTTATTATTGGATTGTATATTCCACGACTGAAATTAAATTTTATGATAATAGTCATTTTGACAAAAATAAAATACTAGTTATTTCTAACATTGATGACTTGTCACCTTCAGTACCATAACTGTGTCAGGAAACGAGAATTACATTACACCATGATAAAAATAAGAGACTAATTTAAGTGTCATTAAAAGCAATGTCCTCAATTCTTTTTATTTTATTTTATTTACTCCTCCGGGTGTTCGGTGTCCTTTTTAGTTTTGATCCAAACTTAGTGTACAGAATAGAATGTCCGACTCTTATTCAGAAATAAGGTTTCATCAGAAGCTCTTTTAAGTTTTAACTAGTATTTCCTTTTCGTGCAAATAATTTTTCGATGATTGACTGAGATTAAACTTGAGGAGAATAATATTTTGACAAAAAGGAAATACTAGTTATTTCTCTATGAAAATAGACATTTCTCCATTATCGGATAAAACATCAAACTTGATGACTGTGTCACTAAATGAGAATTACATTACATCGTGATAAAGATAAAAGGCTAACTCTATAAAAAAGAATAAATTTACTTAAATTGTTACTCCCTCCGTCCCAAATTAATTGTCCACATTTCTATTTTTATTTGTCCTAAATTAGCTGTCCATTTTCTAAATAAAGTAGGTATTAATGATAATTTTTCCAATTTTACCCTTCTTCCAACTCCTCATTGAATACTCTTAGTTAATTAAAATTATCGCTTTTCAACACATATTTAAGGGATTGTTTGATGTTGTGTGAGAGAAATGAGAGAGAAAAACATAAATTTTAAATGAGATTAATAAAATTAATTAGAGGTATTTTAAACTTTTACTTATATTTTACCATCGAAATCTTAATACTCGTGCATTTATCAAAGTGGACAGATAATTTGGGACGGAGGGAGTACTATCCATTTAAAAGTTGTTACCACTTGCCTAAAATTCGTAAATGTATTTTTTATTCCATTCTTTAATAAAACTTTGTAGACCCCAAAAGAATAAAGAAAAATAAAGGGAAAAAAAAACACTTTTTTTAGGCCACGTGAAACAGTAAAAATAGAGATTTTCTCTAGAAACAGATTAAAGAAAGTGTATAATCTTGATAGTGCAAATAATGGCAGCCATTGATGTTAGCATCACAAGAGCACTAAAAGACACAGATAGAGATGGGTGGGACCAGCCATTCTCTCCCACTATACCACATCTTGCCATTTTAATGGTCTACGCTTGGGACCCATTTGTGGTGCCCACGTGTGGCCTGGAATTAGGAGGAAGAGAATCATCCCACCATGATTTACGGTTTGGATTGCTTTGGTTCGATTTCATGATGTAAATAATATTTTTATTATAATAATATTCACATTAAATTAAAAATAATAAAAACATCCTTCTATACTGGAATACACACGGAGTGAAGCTTGATAAGAGAAGGATGAATGAACGGAATCAAGGAGTAGACAGTGGTTGAGGTTGCTTCTTCTCTCAACGAAGTTCAAGGATCGATTCTTACTTCCTCTTCCTCTTTCTCAAAAAAAAAAAATTATAAAAAAAATGAGAAGGATGGATGAATAAAGTGATATACAATATCGATCATTGATGAGATTATTATAAGAGGTTGAGTTATATTTTATTTCAAGAGTTATTTAATTTATTCTTTCTATAAATCGAAATTAATCCAATTCACACCTCAAACTGAAAATTTAGATTAGACCCGTTTGGATTAGTTGGTTTTGATTTCTTAACACCCCTACCTAGGGCTGGGTAAGAACACTAACTAGTAGCATCTCCCTCAAAATGCTTGAACACCAGTAGCAAGAGAGGTTTAGTTTCAACTTCTTTCTTAAAAGTCCACAATCTATAAGATTATGGTCGTATCAACCTTCTAGTAGATTTTCTCGCAAATATGTAAATGAGAAGGGATCCATAGCAATTCCGGGTGGAAAGGATCTTCCAAGGAGGATCGAAAGAAATCCCAGATCTAGAAGGATCTAAAATAGATCTTATTTCCGGGTCTTGAGTATTGAAAAAAAGATGTCTAGAGAGAACTTCACCATGATTTGCGGGAAAAAGAGGGTGAAAACGCGTTAAGTGAAGAAATTATGGCTAGAACCGATCAAGATTCAGCCAGTAGTCGGAGCTCTTGGACGGATCTAACCCTAGTAGGAGAAGAAATGAATGAAAACCCAAGAGGAAAAACGGAGTAGAGAGAGAAAGTAAATGTTTTTTTCGATCTTAATTAGATAGCATTGTCAATGAGTAAAAAGAGTATGGGTCCAAGACTAATGTGTCAAATTTAAGATACATTTTTCGATTTGATCCACAAGGTGGTTGAAAGATCCACATTTAGCAATAAATAATAATAATATGCAATAATTAGTACATTGTGTTATGTATACTCCATAATTTAAAATGTACAATACAAAATCGAAGTACATTGTATTATTTTTTTAGGGATGAGGAGTATATTTTTGCATTGAGATATATCTAATATATTGTATTATGTATCAATCGATCGTAACAGTGGGATCGTAACAGTGGAGCTCCATTATGGACAAGAAAACAAAAGCACGCCATGAGGGGAAAAGGCAGGAGCTCCATACCTCAGTTGTCATTTATATTAGAAGAATTGACATCAGAACTTGGCACAACTCTCATGGAAAATGAACCTAGATGCGAGTTTAGATTATTACAAATATGCCCTGTAGACAGAGGAATAGAATCAGGGGAGAATAAACCTACATAATTGAAAAGGCAGAGGCTGCCAAATATATATGTTGGCCCTTATGAATAATCAATCAGTCCTCAACGATGTTGACAGACCGACCAGTAAGGGAACCTAATCTTACACGTTATTTATTTTTGTACTTTTCTTTTCTTTAATATCAATGATTTAATTTTTTTTTGTTCCATCATTTATAATGCAATAATAAAGAACTTACTCATTGATTGTTTGGTTAGACTGGCCGTTTACAAGTGTAGATATAGTTAAATAATAGACCTGGTTTTACCCTTTTTTGACTGAGAATAATTATATTTTGGGTTTCAATAATAATCTTTTTTTAAAGAAAATTTCTAATTATAACTCTGCAACATTATGGATTTTCTTTATAAATTATGACAAATAAGTTGAACTTTTTACTGAAACAGACGCTAGAATAAAGTTATATGTAAAGTCATAATATTAGTTTTTTTTAGTTTAAAAAAGGTAGTAATTACTTCATTAAGATCGTGATATTAGTTGAATTGATATGAAACTCTTTTTATTTGAATTCTACTTGTTTTCTAGTACAACAGAAACATGGTTTTTTTTAAATTTATTTTTTAATCCACCACCACTATCCAAAAGTTTGATGAGATTATATTCATCTTACCCCTTAGCCAACTCCAAACAAAATCAAAATTATTTGAAGTACTATTTCCTCTAATTTTGGCTTTTTTTTAGGGTCTAAATGGAGATAGTATTATTGCTAATAAAAAAGGATTACATAGGAAAAAAAAATTAACTACAACTATGACAGAAAATAAAGACATAATACAAGCTCATTGAAAATTGTAGAGATCTATTACTACGCGTGACATCGCGATGTACGAACTAGATATCCGTGATCGATATTGACATCCCCAATGTTTTTGTAGAGTGGGTAGTGAACCTAACACCAACATTATCATTCCAGAGGACTGTGATGTTACCATTGTTGCCCTCACCTTCAATACAATCAAGACCAAGAAAGTTAATATGACTGTGTCAGGGTTTCGTTAGAATGACTAAGTCCAGAATACTCTGTCGGTCGCGCTCTTACTATTCCATAGGAAAACTGTCATATCCAATGTAAGGTTGAGCCCATGTAGAAGACTGCCCAAGAGGCTCCATTCAGTTGGCTAAGACAATCAAAGTTAGAGAGGGTGAGGGAAGACCTCAACACCGCTCCGAATTAAAATTAGTTCATATACTAAGAGTAGTAAGAACTTAGCGTAATTTTCGAAAGTTAGAAAGATGTGGAATAAATAAAGTGGGAAGACTGCTATTTGTAGAGGGTATTGCCCAAAAGATTTTATCATACCGTGTACGATTCGAGTTAGGGTAGCCCTAGTCTTTATACGGATTTGTCACTGCATTTTTGTGGGCTGTTGGTTGAGCTCTGTACGACCAAGTAACTCCCAGACAGTTGATCCGTCTGTCCGAATGAATTTGTACCTGCTGGGCCGTGCGAAGAGCTCAACTCAGGGCTTGACTTTGGTCCGAGCCCATAACCAGCATTGCTATTTTGTGGATCTAAGTTAAGTGCTTCCTTCTTAGGCCTTGACCATTCAACTCAATATTTTGAACACTTCTGATATGGACCGGGTCCACTGGACCATGTGGTTCAGATTTAGTCACATCACTGCATTTCCTTCTCTCTCCTCATTATGCAGGGATGTGGCCAAATCTGGACCACATGAACCCGGTCCATATCAGAATTTTCCCAATATTTTACCTTGAGCTGAGTCTTATCCAATATTGTGAAGTCTAAATTATTAATTTTAGTTTAATCCCGTCATTTATCTCCCTTTAATGGTGTGTTAAGCATAGACTAGCTAGCTAGTGTAAACTAACTCATGCAATAAATATTACCAATCACCCCTAATTTCAAATCTTGAATTATAAGTATTGTATTAACTGTGCTATCAAATATGTTAATCATACTATCTAGTGTAAATAAACTTTTGCACCAAAAAATAGATTCTTTTAAATATGAAACACACATTCTTAACGTGTGTGCAAATTCTTAGCAAAAAAAACGTGTGCGCAAATTCTCTAGTATGCATACCAACTAGAACCTTCCTCCTTGCCTGTCATTTATACAAACAGTTATAAAAGTTATCCTCTTTTAAATTGACCCATACCTAAAGTTATCACCAATATTCAAACTCAATAAATCTGATTAATCATTGGAATCGGGTAGCCCAAGTGGTAAGGCTACCCGAACACGGGGCAGAAGTCCCGTGTTCGATTCTTATATCTTTCCATAATGGGGCAAAATAATTCTCCTCCTTATGAGGCTTATCTTCCCTCCCCAGACATGGGGCATGCTTCAATCTTCCCTATCTAGGGTACTCTCCGCTCTTCCCCTTCGGGGGGCAATCGTCTTCGGGCGCTCAAAAAAATAAATAAAATAAATAAAAAGGAAAAAAGGAAAAAGAGCACTAATCCACTTCAATACAACTGAAGTTGGTAAAGTTAGATATATGCAACACTTGGGCACTGACTTTATAATACATGTTGCAATAGTCCTTCAGTCCATAGAATATCTATTAGCTAGACAGATGATCTTAGAACCGAAACCTTCTTCATCACCAGTCAAAGTTGACGGCAAAACAAATTTGTAGACCAGTTTGATTCATAGTTGACCAAGAATGATGATGCTTAGAAGTCACCCCATCCTTCATACTCAAGGGGGAAACTATGTAAAAGGGAAAAGAAAGATTTGAAGATTTTGTCAACAAATTGAATGAACAATAGGAATACAAATCACTATAAAAAATTAGGAATGTCAAATTGTATATGCAGTAGCTAAATAGGAAATTATACGAAATTTTGAAGTATACTTGAATGAATAGATAGAACTCCAAAAAAATGAATAGGACTAAAAATAACAAATGAATAGAAAATTACATAAATGTTTGAAAGCATAATCCATTATACTTTAAGAAATATAGATTTGAAAACCAATAGGAATAACAAATATTTAACACCATCGATGATCACTATAACAGCAAAAAAAAAATGCAAAATGACCACAAATCTCAAAATCTTTGAATAAAAATGAAACAAAGAAAAGTACTTCATCCATCCCAAATTAATAAGTGAGAGGAAAGAGAGAAAAATACATAAATCTTAAATGAGATTAATAAGATTAATTATGGGTATCTTAGATTTTTTTTTTATATTCTACCATCAAAATCATTCAAATCTTAATACCCGTATATTTGTCAAAATTAACAGATAATTTGGGAAGGAGGAAGTACTAAAATTCAAAACGTGGGCAGTGTATAATGGATAAAAGTACAAACCAAAAGAAGGGGCCAAGGAAAAGGATAAAATATAAACTAAAAAATTACCTCCAAAAGTTGGAAAAGAAGGAAATTGCCCGTTATGTGTCCCCTCCCGTGTCTCCACGAATAGATATTTGTCACGTGTATATTTTTCTCTTATGGGTTTCACTATTTCTTTTAGGTTTAATTTTTTACCACCTTTCTTGGCATTTCAACTTTCACAACAAAGTATAAAAGAACTTTCAATACATGATCAGATACACTGCAAAAGAAAATTTCACACAAAATGAGCCTTTCGGTTGTGTAAGTGTTTGACCATGAAGAATATGGTTATTTGACACTATTGCTACTTATGCTATTCTTCCCTTATACTCTTTCTTTACACGAAGAAAGGGCCGGGAGAGTGGGAAGCGGGCAAGAGTTCCCAGGCCTTCAATTTCACCAAGGAGTGGAGGCAAAATGCAGACATTGCTCGAGCTTATCTTGAGAAAGTCTCAATGGCAGTTTTAACGGTGGGGGGGGTCCATCTAATAGATATCTTTCTTTTTTTTAACTTGTTTGTTCTTTTTTTGGGCCATATTTGTTACTTGGTATAGAGTATAAAACGTGTATTTTGGGTTGGGTTCGAGTTGGTGCAAAAGGGTACACTTGAGTAGAAGAATTGCACTTGTTTTTCTGTTTAGTCGCAGGTCGCGAACGAACCATTCGTTCTACGCTTTGTCCTACACTTTATCCGCAGAAGGACAATAGCTACTGTCTTTCCACGAACGAAGAAACGGACGAACTTGCAAATGATCCATTCGTCCGTGCCTACCCGCAGACGAATAGTGCCGACGATCCCTTCGTCCTTCCTTTCAGTACACGATCCGCAGGCGATACTGCAGAAGATCCATTCGTCCGCAGCCTATGCTGGAATGTTTTATAATTCGTTTCTTTCCGTGATCGTGTCTAGTGCATTGTGGATATCGTGATGTGTATTCTCAGTTTTAAGGTTCAAACTTAGGGTTAAAATATTGAACCACTATACACGACACACTTAACACTGTAATAACACTAAAATTACACTGAGAATACACTACACGATATTCAGAATGCAATAGACACGATCACAGAAAGAAACGAATTATAAAACATTCCGGCACAAGTTGCAGACGAAGTTCATAGACGAATGGATCGTCCGCGGATGGTGTACTGAAAGGGCGGACGAAGGGATCGTCCGCACTATTCGTCTGCGGGTAGGCACATACGAATGGATCGTACGCAGGTCCGCATTTAGCTACTGTCCTTCTGATGACGAAATGGAGGACAAAATGTAGGACGAATGGTTCGTCCTCGACCTGCGAAAATAGAAAAACAAGTGCAATTCTTGTACACAAGGTTACCATTTTGCACCAACTCAAATCCAACCCAAAATACACGTTTTAGACTCTATACCAAGTAACAAATATGACCAAAACAAGAACAAACAAGGTAAAAACAAAAAGTAAGCTAAATAACCATATTCTTCATGGTCAAGCACTTACACGGCTGAATATACGACAAGCAACATGTTCTACCCATACGATACGTATGATTACACACATGCTTAGACACTACAAACATAGCTAAAGTTGTGACACGACTTCCCACAATTTGAGCTCATATATCCAATCACGACTCTGCTACTCTCCTAATTATATTCCAAACTAGGACAACCCAAGAAGTACATCACATGGGTTCAGTTTCACACCATGAACGAACGAGTTCATGCTTTAAGGACTCATCCTACATTGTATCATCATCCAACACATTGGACTCTACAAAACCGTTACAGTCCCAATGATTTTCCCTCTTCAGGTGAAGGTCCAAGAAGTACTACACATTTCACATGATCTCTCGGTATCAACACATTCAAGCTTTCACGTTTATATAGTTCGGACGAGTCTTGCCATTTAGTAGATCCTAGACACGAGATCAAAATTGGGCGACGACTCGGTCGACCAATACCAAATAAACAACGACGAAAATACCAATTAGACAGCGACTCCAACGATATCAATAATCAAATATGACCAATAAGATGACCCAAGTAATAAACAACAAACAAGTTGACAATAACCATTTAACACATTTACGATTATCAAATTCGAACATCGACGATAGCAATTATAGCAATAATGAATATTCAGCAATTGAAATCAAAATAACATTAACGTATGTAATTAAGCGGAATCCGAATCAATACATAATAATCAAAGTAATAAAACACGTATCATGCAATTACTTTGTAACTTCATCATTTTACGCAATATATAATGCCTAATCAGTTCTTAAACACATGCCCAACATTATCCAATGTATATATGTTCTTGGATAGAAAATAACATAGATGTAGGGTCCTTACCTCGTAGAAAGCAATTAAAAGCAAGCAAAATAGCAAATCCCGAAATCCAAAAAACCAGCCCCGCTCCCAGTGCAATATCTTTCCTCTACGAACTCCGAATTCAGTTTCGTTTGCGCTCACTCGAAGGTCTTTCGAAGACAAACGTTTCAATATAAAGATCGTCGAAATCGATCGTCATTATACCACTCCATGAATTAATAGCCAAATAGGTCATCAACCTATTTGCGCTTAGCCACTTTCATCATATTTAAAAAAATTAACTTTTTTAGTCATAAATATTTTTACGGGCAGCCAGTTTGGTCATTCGTCTAAAACTTTGAAAAAAACGTCAAATTTGATGGACTGACCAAAAGTTGACCCATTCCTCTCTCTCTTCAAGGGGTATTTTTGGAATCCATAATATCTCTTCCCCCATTAACAACTAATCCAGCCCCATTTGAGAAATAAACATCCATTTTCTCCCCCAATTCTAACCTAGAAATCTCCTATATACCCAATTAATCATCTCACCAAATTACATCAAATTCCTAAATATGCCAGTCTATTGAAATGAAGTTTGAGAAGAGAAGAAGTTACAATATATATTTAAAATATAAGGGAATGAATTTGATAATCTTCAAATTGAGTTTGGAGTAATTGAAGGTGAATTCACATCAAGAATGCCAATTAATCTTAACCATATTTGAGGGAAAAAAACTATCTCTCTTTCCAAATCTGCCCCTCAAACAAGAGAGTTTCCATCAGAATTGTGCGCTTTTTCCAAGGTCACTTCAGGGATTTTCTCAATTCTTTATACTTGTGCCATTTTGAATAGAGCAAAAACGTA
Source organism: Vinca minor (assembly GCA_026122235.1). Taxonomy (NCBI): domain Eukaryota; kingdom Viridiplantae; phylum Streptophyta; class Magnoliopsida; order Gentianales; family Apocynaceae; genus Vinca; species Vinca minor. Next base: position 5,926,823 of record JAOCZM010000289.1, on the reverse strand, counting down.
GAGCAAATTCAAGATCTCCGAATCTCCAATCAAATATTAAAAATAGTCCAATCTTCCTTTGTTCAAATCTTCTGCTAACCATTTACCATCTGTTATTTTCTGAATTATTGATGATAAAAAGCTTCTCATGCTTTCTGGACATTCTTTATAGAATAATTCATTTTCACCATTTACTGTAAATGCTTTAGAAAGCCCTGATAATGTTAACTGTGGGATTAACCATAGCCCTGACATCGAAGAAATCGCGCATTTCCTTGCTTCAAATCCTAATGTTGGCCTAGTAAATGCCATGGTTCTTCGCTTGTTTTCAACCAGGGCCGATGCTAACATGGTGAAAATGGATAATCCCATTCCAATTCCCATTCTTTGTAATATTGTAAGGCCACCTTCATTTCCTGTTAATATGGACGGAATCAGAGGTTTCTAGGTTAGAATTTTTGGTGAGATGATGAATGGATAGTTATGATATGTACCAGATCCATTGGATCATGTGGTACAGAATTAGTAACATCACTACAAAGTGGGGAGAGAAATAATTCAGTGGTGATGTGACTAATTCTGAACCACACAAGGTCCATATCAGAAAATCCATGATGAATTGGGTATATAGAAGATTTCTATATTAAAATTGGGGAGAAGATAGATGTTTATTTCACAAATGGGACTGGGTTAGTGGTTAATGGGGGAAGAGATATTATGGATTCAAAAAATCCCCCTCGAAGATAGAGAGGATTTGGTCAACTTTTGATCAGTTTGTCGAATTTGACGGGTTTTTTCAAAGTTTTAAACGGAATGACTGGTTGCCCTTAAAAACATTGATAACTAAGAAAGCTAAACTTCTTTAAATATAATGAAAGTGTTTAAGCGCAAATAAGTTGATGACTTATTTGGCTATTAATTCCCCACCCAATTGTTTTTTTTTTGTGGTGTAAGAAGATACTATATTAATAGGAAAAGTATTACATACTAAAAGACAATATTTAGCCTAATTAACATACTAACTGAAATTAGAAAAAGCAGTAAAAATCCTAGCCAAATACTATATAAACGAGATCTTAGAAAACTGTTTCTAGGAATATCCTAGAATAATTTTTTCCTGACATATCATCCTGTCATATTTGATTTATCTGACTTGGGGGACTTCTAAAAATTTGGCAGTCAACATAAGGCAAGGAGCTTCCCATTTTGGCCAATCTGTCAGCCACTTGATTCCTCTCTCGAAAAATGTGTTTCCAATTGCATTCTTGGAATGTTGAAATCAGCAATCTGCAATCATTGATAAGATTAAAGTATTTAATATTAGAATTTCTTATCTAGAAGTTGCAATACAAATTTGGAGTCCATTTAAATTTCAAGAAAAGAGATGCCTTCATCCTTTGCTAATTTGAGGCCATATCAGAGCGATAATATCTCTGCCTCATTTGATTTGTACTTGGTAAGAACATACTGAAGCCAATTATCCAGTCGCCTTTGGAGTTACGTATGATACCACCCGCGCCTCCAATTCCATTGATGTGATTATAAGATCCATCCGTGTTTAGCATTAAAAAAATTTGGTTTAGGTGGTATCCATTTAACATAATTTAATAATTGATGGATTTGTTTTGGGAAAAGATTATTTGCATATACAAATTCTAAACTCCTTGCAATGGCATCATGCCTATTTCTGAAAACCTTGTTACTATGGAAAATCCTGATATTTCTATTCAACCACAAATTCCAGCATGCAAACGTGAAAGTAGTTGCCCAAGGTATAATATGTTGATGGAATAGATTAGTTGTGCAATTTGATTTTAACCATGTACTAAAAGAGCAATTATTTTTTAACAATGAAATTATATTTATATTGAGATTTGTTGCCAAACTATTCCAAAACTCTCTTGCCTGCAAGCATTTTCTAAGGATGTGGTCTGAATCTTCTATATATAGGTGACAAATCCCGCAAATATTATTTGAAGTGATGTTAAACTTTTTTAGAAGTGAGTCATGAGGGATTCTGTCATGAAGACATAACCAAAGATTTTTTATTATTTTTTATTATTTTTTATTTCTAATAAGGAATTGATTTTCCAAATCCATTTCCATCGATTGAGTATGTTTGTTGAGAGGTTATGCTGTTGTGATTTATATACTGAGAAAATAAAAAATATCCATTATTAGTTAATGACCAAACAGGAAGATCCTTGTTTGATCGATTTAGAGGAATAGGTGTGGATAACACGAAATTTAAAATACTTAATTTTTCTGGAAAAGAAAATTTTGGTAATGTGATATTGTTATTTTGGATAATGTGATAAACTTTTAAATCTATATCATGTTTGGTGAATGGTCCAATAAGTAGTGAACGTAGTGGACCAAGAGTTGACCAGTTTTATGTGTAAATAGATATAGATTGACCATCACCCACTTTCCATTGTAAATGTGGTTTACAAATATTCCAACCTGCTAAAATACTTTTCCAAATAGAAGATGGTGAATAATGAGGATTTAACAATGAAAGATCAAATTGTAGGTGTCGTGATTTAGTGATTATTGCCCATAAGTCATTCTTATTAGTGAAAAAATAATGCCAAGCAAGGCTTACTAGCAGAGCAAGATTTTGTTCCTTAGATTTCCTAATTTGGAAACCTCCATTTGAATATGGTAAACATATTTGATTCCAAGATAGAAGATGTAATTTTTTCTTATCAGAACTTGTTTCCTAAAAAAAATGGCAAAATCGCCTAATTAGTCCCTTTCGTATTTTGAGATTGTAGTTAATGTCCCTTTCGTTTTATTTGTACTTTTAACGTCCTGATCGATTTTTGGTAGGGACATTAACTACAATCTCAAAATACGAAAGGGACTAATTAGGCGATTTCGCCAAAAAAAACCTACATATAATATCTATTTTGAAGCATATATTTTTTTTTGATAAATTATATAATTGCATTACATAGGATAAAATTGTTGAAAGCGTTGATTTCCACCCAATTGTTCTCTCAAAGGCTGCCAGAACTTTAATCTCAATGTCTCTCTACTTTGCGGCTACTGCCGCTTTATTTTCTCTCTTTTTTTTGTGTGCACGATACCCTCTCTTTTCATGATCCCCTGATCCCCACTTTCATTTCCACGTTCCCCACTTCTTATTTATTTTATTTTTATTTCATTTCCTATTTTATTTTATCCTTTCCTTGTTATATTATTTGTTTATTATGGTAACTCTCCTCATTCCAATTCAACTCCTAATGAGTTTTTAATTCCCAATCATACATCTAATTAAACTACTCCTCTAAGTAAATTGCAACTAAATCCCCTTACTACGATACACGTGCAAAACGTCCATCAATAAACATAAACAAATCTAACATGTAACATGTTATAAAAATTAAATAGACAAGTCATCACATAATCAATACGAATAAATTACGCAAATACAATTAATCAGACAAAAATTAATTCCAGTTAAGCAAAAGTCCCGTTTCTTTTTAAAAGGAGGGAACAATAAGTTCCAAAGTGGTTATAAAATGAGTTCAATTTTCTCGTTAATTATTTGACTAAATACGTTTTGGAAGATTTAAATGTTTCATGACTTGTATACTTGTATTGACCAGTATACGTGAGTTGAGTAGTGGTTATAGCAATATAATATGTCCCTTCACTTTTGAAAACAGTAATTTATTTTTTTATAAATTTTGAAAATTTAAAGGGATAATATTATTAACAAAATGTACCTTTGATCTCTTTTATAAATTATTAAAAAAATGTATTTTTCGCCTTTCCCAATTTGAAGTTTCTAATTACGTTTAGAATTAGCAAAAAAAAAAAAAGAATTAACAACAATTACTAATAAAATAATGGTCATACTAGTCTCACCGAACCGAAAAGACAAAACTCTTTTTACAAATCATTTTTATTATTATGTTTTGTCAAAAGATGGTTAGCGTAATTGGCATAATATTAACTTGTGGCTATAAGTCACGTGTTCGACACAACTATTCTAATATTAATAAAAATATTTATTTAAAAAAAATATTACTACGACTATTATTTTAACGCTGTGATGAACCAATGTGATGAACCAATGTGTGTTGGTGGATCTTTTAATTGGACAAAAACAGTTTCAGAATCGCCATGTGATTGGTTATTTTTAAACAACTACCTTATCCACTCAATCAAACTACCGAGGATTGAGATTAGTTCAGTATAGTCTTAAGAGAATAATTGTCAATACTAAGGAAAAAAGAGAGGTTACATATCCATTCTGATTGTGGTTTATGGAAAAATTCTGATATAGACCTGCTCTACAAGTGGGGACATAGACCACTTGGTCCACAATCAACCACATCCCCTCTTTTGATTAAAAAACAATAAAAACGCCTCAAACAATGCATCAAAAGGGGAATATTTTTATTATTTTAATCAAAACTGTGATGTGGCTGAATGTGGACCAAGTGGTCCATGTCCACTTGGTAGGCCTGGTCCATGACAGAATTGATCTGGTTTATGCACCAAATTTCTGTCTGCGTAAGAGTCAAATTCGCCGAGACGATCCTGAACGAGTTCTGTTTAGTCTTATCAGGAGTTGAGATATCGAGTGCTCCATGAAAAGGAAAAACAAATAAGATGCATCTGTTTCATTTGGTGAAAATTCTCTATCCCCATTCCTATCTATATCTCTGTTCCTAACCAATCAAAATTTACTATATAAACATTTTTTTCAAATTATATATACATAAGGTGAATTGTGATTGGCTCGAGATAGAAATGGGGAAAGGAACGGAAACAGAGGATTTTTTTCCGTTTCATTTGTTCCAAAAAAAGTTACACAAATTATTTTTATTTTATTTTATATACAACAGTCTTAAGCAATACAGAAGTTTCAATAGATTGAAATAGCACCCTAGGTGGATTAATTTGGCAATGGATGAGAAGTATGCATGATCTTTCATTAGTAACTAGATAGATAATTTTGTGCATTGAAATCAAACATATTATTTAGGAGATTTATTAGATCTAGTAATCACTGGTGTTATTGTATTAGGTTTATTTTAGCAGTTACTTGTTAGTTTATATCTTCTGTTATAGTTTCTTTGAGATTCCTAATTGTAGTCTCGTTTATACTTATAATTTATTTTGTTTAGCTTAAGATATATGAACAAAATATTCCGTAATTAGAATGTCACAAAGAATGTTATAAGTAGTTAAAAAAATATATGGAATCAATAATTTGTATTGATTAATGAAGGAAGGGAAAGATCCCATATAAATACAAGAAGAGTCCTAAGATAAGGAAGTTACTCTTCCAATATAATTCTAAGTAAACAAGGAATTAAAAGACAAACTAACTCTATTACAATTTAGAATCCTATTTAATATAGGACCTCTATTCGTAATACTCCCCCTCAAGTTGGAGTGTGTTGATCGAGAACACCCAACTTGCGGACCAAATAATCAAATTGCTTCTGAGTTAATGCTTTAGTGAGGATATCTGCTAACTGCTCATGTGTACCAATATGATAAGTCACAAGATCACCTTTGTCAATCTTCTCACGAACAAAATGACAATCGATCTCTATATGTTTGGTACGTTCGTGAAAAACTGGATTGGTATCAATGTAAATGGCCGATTGATTATCACAAAAGAGTTTAGCTGGGCCAAGTGATACGCCAAGAAATTTAAATAATTCACGAAGCCAAGTTAACTCACTAGTTGTATTGGCCATGGATCGATATTCTGCCTCCGCAGAAGAACGTGATACAACTTGTTGTTTCTTGGACTTCCAAGAGATAGGAGGATTGCCGAGCTTGATAAAATAACCTGTGATAGATCTTCTTGTCATCGGACATACTGCCCAATCAGAGTCACAATATGCAATCAAATTCAAATTAGGATTATTCCCAGGTAATAAAATTCCTCTTCCTGGATTACCTTTGATAAAACGAACGACTCTGATTGCAGCTTCCCAATGTCTATCTCTCGGTTTCTGCATGAATTGACTTAGAATGTTTACGGCATATGTGATATCAGGCCTTGTTAATAGTCAAATAAAGTAGCCTACCAATTAGTCTTCTATAACGTCCCGGATTGCAAAAAATTTCACCATCTTTATCAGACAATTTATGTTGTAATTCAATTGGTGTATTACTAGGCTTTGCTCCAGATAATCCACATTCAGTCAAAATGTCTAACGCAAACTTTCGCTGGCTAAGAAAAAGTCCTCGTGAAGAATGAGCAACCTCAATTCCCAGAAAATACTTAAGAACCCCCAGATTTTAATCTTAAAAATAGAGTTGAGGAATTTCTTTAATTCATTACATTGTTGTAAATTATTGCCAGCGATAATTATGTCATCAACATAGACCAAGATAACCAAAACAATATTTCCTTGCCTAAAAATAAAAAGAGAGTGCTCAACTGGAGATTGCTTAAAACCAAACTTTCGCAAGGTATTTGTTAATTTTGAAAACCAATTTCTTCCCGCTTGTTTCAAACCATAGATAGATTTCTGAAGCTTACAATATAAATTTGGCCGAGGCAAATAAAGGCCCAAAGGTGGATCCATATAAATTTCTTCATTTAAATCTCCATGAAGGAAAGCATTATTGACATCCATTTGATAAAGAAACCAACCTTGAGAAACAGCCAATGCCAAAAGACACCGAACAGTGGTCATTTTTGCAACAGGAGCAAAAGTCTCGGTAAAATCCTCCCCCTCGACCTGAGAGTAACCTTTAGCAACAAACCTAGATTTCGGTCTTTCAATAATAGACCCATCAGAACGGTATTTGAGACGATAAACCCAACGACTACCAACAGACTTTTTACCGGGAGGAAGAGGTGTAAGTACCCAAGTATTGTTACTCTCAAGGGCGGCCAATTCCTGGCGCATTGAGTCATGCCATTCCGGATATTTTATGGCCTCAAAATAATTTTTGGGTTCGAAACTAGAAGCAATGAAGGCTAAAAATAATTTATGAGAACGAGAAAAATTATCGTAAGTCAAAAAATTACTTAGATGATAAGAAATACCTGAGGAAATGTCTGCTAATGGTGATGTCTGTGAGAGATCAGCAGCTGCGTAACACTCAAAATCTTTGAAGTGGCCAGGAAGCTTGGTTTGTCGTTCGGACCGACGAAGTGGCGGAGGTGGCATAGGCTCGGCAGAAGTTGTTGTATTTGGGCTGTCTGGCGGAAAGGTAAGGCTGGAATTGGAATTGGGCTCGGCAGAAGGAGTTTGGGCGGAAGGTGGTTGATACAATGTGGGCTGGGGTGAAGAGGATGGGGCCAGTTGTGGTGATGGGCTGGTCTGAGATGGGCTGGCCTGAGATGTTGTTTTGGATGGACTATCTTGCGGCCCATGCGGCTGGTCTGGTGGGCCTGGCAGCGGATTTGGTGAACTGGGCTCGACTGTAGGTGGATTTGGCGGATTTGGTGGGCCTGGGCTCCCAGTATCTTCAGAATAGGCATCAAAGAAAATATCTGGGGGCTTGGAGTGAATAAGATGGATTTTCAGGAGATTCGTAATCCTTGAGGGGAAAAATATTCTCAAAAAAAGAAACATCTCTAGAAATAATAATTATTTTGGTGTACAAATTATAAACTTTCCATCACTTTTGCCCCATTGGATATCCTAAAAAAATACATTTGGCGGATCGTTCACTAAATTTATCTTTAGTAGGAAGACGAACGTAACATAGACATCCAAAAATACGAAGAGGATTATATGAATGTGGTTTTCCAAAAAGAATTTCATAGGGTGTTTTACCCTTATGTAACATACTGGGAGTTCTATTTATGAGATAGGTGGCTGCAAGAACACATTCCCCCCAAAAAGATGTGGATAATCCTGACTCAAATTTTAAGGCGCGAGCCACATTTAGAATGTGACGATTTTTTCGTTCGACTTTCCCATTTTGTTGAGGAGTGGCTGCACAAGATGTTTCATGGATTATACCCTTATCTGAAAAATAATCTTGCAACTCAATAAATTCCAGACCATTGTCACTCCGAACCCTTTTAATTTTCCCATTAAATTGTGTTTGAACCATGTTATGAAAATTTATAAAGGCTTGCCTAGTATCTGTTTTATCATGAAGCAAATAAACCCAAATAGCGCGTGAAAAATCATCCACCAGACATAAAAAATAATGCGCTCCTGTAAAAGAGCGAGTAGCATATTTTCCCCAAAGATCACAATGAATGAGTTCAAAAGGTTTAGAAGCTTTATTTGTACTATTTGGAAAGGAAAAACGAATGTGTTTAGCTTTGTAACAAATATCACATGGATCAACAAGTTGACATGGGCTAAGTTTATTCTCAAAGGGTAAATTTACTAGAGTAGAAAAAGAGGGATGACCAAGTCTCCGATGCCACAACTGTGATGCGTCTTGGTTACGAACGGCTCCCGCCACTGCATGTTGAGGTACTATGTCGGTCAGCCGGTAGACTCCATCACAGACAACACCCTTAGCAAAAATCTTCCTCCGTATTGGGTCCTGTACAAAACAAATCCCATAAGAACATATGAAATAGTATTGTAACTGTTTTGTCAATTGAGAAACGGATACAAGGTTACAAGTAAAAGATGGGGTGTAAAGAACTTCATGAAGAACCATATCCGGACTAAATTTGATTGTGCCACACCCATTTACCATGAAAACAGTTCCATTTGGCAAACAAATATTTATAGGTGGATAAAAAACGTGCAAGTTTTCAATAATGGACATATCGGAAGTCATATGATGACTTGCTCCACTATCTAAAATCCATGGAAGAGTTAATTTCTTACCGAGCATAGAAAAATCCTTTTTACCTCCCTTGAGAAAATTAGCCACTTCAAAGGCTAGTTGGGAAATCTGGGCTTGGCCCAAAGAAGGCCCTGGGCCTATTGAGTTAGAAGACTGCCTGGCCAAGTCTCCTGGTGCGGCTGGACCATTGGTCGCTGCAAAATTTTGGGCCGAAAAAGTTGACCCGCCAAGGGTTCAGTTGGCCGGACAGAATCGTACCACCGGCCTGCTGCGCAATCCCGTCGAAGCTCGTGCTGAAGGTTTCAGCAGCGTGATTGGCTTGAAAAGGACTGGAGCCAGAGTTGAATCGTCCTCCATTCCGGCCGCCACGACCTCTGTTGCTCCTCCCGCCGCCGCGGCCTCTCCCAGCTCCCGGTGGTCTTCCATACAACAGCCAGCATTGATCTTTCTTGTGGCCGATCTTGCCACAGTAGCCACAGCTTGGCTTGGTCAAATTTCTGCCATATGGAGATTGATCTCCGACGCTGTTCACGGCGAAGGCAGCGGCATCAATTCTTCCAGTTGTTCCGTCATCAACAGTGCTGGAGTGATGATTTTCTTCACGCAAAGCGCTCGCGAAAACTTTGTTCAAACTCGGTAATGGATCTACATTCAAATTTTGGCTTCTCATAATTTTGAAATTATTATTTAATCCTAGTAAGAACTGTATAATTTTTTCTTCTTCCCGTTGACAGATTAAGGCAGCCGTTGTCTCTTCGCACCCGCATATCGGGAGCGAAATATACCGATAGAGTTGTTCCCATAACATCTCAAGTTTCCCAAAAAATTCAGTTACTCCCATTGTCCCTTGTTTGAGAGTTTGAATTTGATTTCTTAACTGATATATTTTGGGACCGTTTTCTTGAGCATATCGAGCTTTCAAAATTGCATACATATCCTTAGGAGTCTTTGCATGTGTGAGCATACCCCTAAATTTTGGTTCGACCGAAGCCATTATCCATCCTTTAACGAGTGAATTGCACCGATCCCATGCGTGAGCCATATTGGGATCAAATGGCCGAGGCAGAGTTCCTTCGAAAAATGCCATTTTAGTCTTGACCTGTAGACTATTCTCAAGAACAGAAATCCAAGAACTGAAATGATCTCCATAAAAAAGAATGGGAGTAATTGACATGCTTGGATTGTCATTATTGGATATATAGTATGGGGAATTGGGATTTGTGAGAGACAATGTCTCTTGTTCGTTTATCTTGGTTGGAGTTGTTTCGGCCATGATTAACAAAGGGCACGAAAAACAGAAGGAATGCTTTGAATAACAAAGGTTTTCTGTTATTAATTTTGAGAGGCTATTTTTCTTTAACCTTGCTCTGATACCATAAAAGAATATATGGAATCAATAATTTGTATTGATTAATGAAGTAAGGGAAAGATCCCATATAAATACAAGAAGAGTCCTAAGATAAGGAAGTTACTCTTCCAATATAATTCTAAGTAAACAAGGAATTAAAAGACAAACTAACTCTATTACAATTCAGAATCCTATTTAATATAGGACCTCTATTCGTAATAGTATTGTTACAGAAAATTAGAACTGGTGTATATATAAGCAAATGTATCATCACTCTTGTTCATTAAAACAATACAAAGATATTTTTCATTTTTTCTCTATACTCTCACTCTTGTTCAACCTCTTGTATATATGTCTTTTGTTTGATTTGGAGTAGCTTTAAGTCATTGTTAGAATTATGGGTTCATGTAGTATGCTCCTCTCAATATTATTGGCAGATTCATTTCAGTGTTTGAACTACACCATCATAAAAACATATGCTTTGTCAAATATCTTGTAAGCTGCCCTATTCTTATATCTTTGACCAAATAATTATGCAAAATGTTATGCTATTGAGAGTGATTACCAATTTTTCTATTTCTCCTTTTTGAGGTTGTCAGGATTTATGGTATGTTACTGTAATACTCGGAACTTTTTTAACTTACGTGTTAACATATTTACTTACTTTCATGTGTTATATATCTACTTCATGTTAATTGTTACCTATTTTGTGTTGAGGGACGCCTTGATCTAGTTTGTAAGTGAGGGGACCTGAGTGTACGAACTAAAAACTTGTGGACTTTTTGTCACCTTTTAAAAACATAACATCCTTGGGGTGGTTTTTGCTGAAAAATTTAGAAGGGGAGTTCGAGAGTTTAGAAGGGGGAGTTAGAAGTAAAAGAAGAGAGTAAAAAATAAAAGAGAGAAAAAAAATCATAGACTATGGGCAGCGAGATAAAATACCTTGGCAGACATAAGAAACTATCTCTGATCATCCTTATATTTTATCTATAGATACTAGACTCCTTAAACTAGATTCTTACCAAAGAAGATTGAATTATAACGTCCGGATTGTGAGATATCATCTTCGGGATAAAAGGCTATGACAATTCGAGTAAAAATAGAGAGCTTTTGGTAGAATTCATAATTGAAGTAGTAATCGAACTCCGTTTGGGGTGATTCTTGTTGTGCTTCGAAGTTAATTGATAAGGCTACGCGTGAGAAGTGACGGGGGTGGATTTTGAGTTCCCAACGAATGGATTTTTGTTGTTGAAGTTGCTACTTTTTCTAATTTTCGGTATTTTCTTTGCTTGCTAAGAATCACAAGTAAGGATCTTCACCCTTGTCTTTTCTATCCAAAAACTCATGAAATGTGTTCTTTAAACTTATGGAAAATTTGTGTTAAAAATATTTAAAGCATGTTTTATTGCATAAGATGAAATGTCTAATTATTCATACTTGTATGTTAAAACATTGAATATAATTGCGTACATTGTTATTGCATTTTATCGTGATCATATATTGCTGATTTTACTGCTTTGGGAGTCGTTTATATTATGTGCTATTTGGAGTCATCAATGGTCTTAAGTTGTCTAGAATCGATCTCATCGAAGGATTCATTCACTTTGCATTTGTGTGTGTGCTGTCATTGAACCCGGGAGTTCACGATTCTCTGCTCTGTCTCTAAGCCTGTTTCTAACAGGGAGAAATGTTAGGGACTAAAAATAGTTGTTGTGGAGTCCACAATGGTGGGCTATGATGCAATACGAATGAATCCTTAAACTCTGAGCTCTTCGTTCGGGGAGAAACTGAACCCATGTTTTGCATTCTGATGTTTTTCCCATCTTAGCTAGAAGTTGGGGACCGTTCAGTAATTGCTTTAAGGTTGTGAATGGACATGTGATTGTTGAGTCATAGCATGAATTGTATTCGAAGAGTCCAGCGTTGTGTATGTTCGTATGTTGATATGAGTAACACATGGTGCTTGTGTCGCATTTCCGATGTATAGATGTTGGATTTCGGCGAGTACGATTCATGGCTTACTTGTTCTTGTTTGGCATTGTTATTGTATGTGCATTTGCATAAAAATGGAGTATTTTGGGATTGGGATTCGAAAGGTGCAGAAATGCACTTTTCCTTTGTAATTTTACACTGAAAATGAGCCAGACTGAATCTCGGTTGGCCGGATCCTTGTGTCATCGCCCGGACCAAACTACTGAGACCAAATGCGAATGACCGGAAGTGGTTTACGTTCGACCGGCTTGGAAACCCTTCGTCCGGGGCTGTGCGGTCGACCGAAGGCCTCTGATTTCTGAATTCTGAATTCTGATTTCTGTTCTGTTCTGAGCCTTCTGAGGTATTATGATAATTATGCTCTTATGTTTAAAGTGTTTTTAAAGGCTTGGCAAGTCAAGCTAAACTCTGCATGTTTTATACTCTTTTCTGGGAAGTCGAGAAACGGTTTTGGTGTCCTATTTGATATTTCATCCCGAGGGTGTTGATGCTTACTGGCTTCGCAGCTCATGCTTTTATTTTTCTTATTAGAAGAGTAGCAAGTACCTAATGGTTGTTAGGATGATACTTGGGTAGAGGACTTGGATGAGTGATGATAACCAGATGTAATAGTGTAGAACTCTTTACTTTATGTTTCATATGTTGTAATAACACTTAGTAAGTCTTACCTTTCACTTATGTTGGTTATATTTTAATTCTGATGTTAATGTTAGACTGTTAGTATTCCTTTTCACAAAATGATAGAATAAAAAATAATCTTCTGTTCTGGGTTCTGTGCTTCATTGGCTGATGAGGCACTGCCAGGTCATCACCCGAGCACGGGGTGTAAAAGTTACATTTGGTCCCTTGTGATAAATAGATTTTTCTAATGCATTCGAATGTTTTAAATAATTATCTTTATATGTCTTGATTTGGAAATTGCATAGTCTGTCCATTTGAAAATATAATTTTAAAATATAAGGTACTTTCATTTTTGTGTGTGTATAAATTAAGGAATAAGAAAATGAATAGTATATTTCATATCACATTCTTAACTAATTAAACTAACATAATAGAAAATGAGAGAATTATACTTATCGGTAAAGATAATTTTAGAAAAATACATCTTTAAAGTTTAGAAAAAGCCAAAAAAATTTAAGGGAAAAAAATGACAAAAGACCTTATCTTTTGAAATGGAGAGAGTAAATAATTAAATTGTATAAAGATGGATCAAATTTAAGAAAATGATTAATTACCACATACACAATAAAAATTTAAGAGGATGGTAATATGGTGGTTCATACTTTGACTAGACATGTTCATTCTTTGCATATGGTCACTTATTGGTTCAGGAATTCTCCCTCATGCATTTTTTTTTTTGAAAAGAAAGTAATATCATTAATAGATATTAGTAACTACATGAGGGAGGTGGAATTCCAATGGATCCCCTACCCTTTGAAATGAGGCATCAAGCCTTAGAAAGATTTCACTAACAAATAAGCTAGAACAATACAAGACTCGCGATCATAGAAAAAACTAGAGAATAAGTGTCATATAATACAAAATTCTATGACCGTATAACCAAACACTACTACCAAAAAAGCAATAGCAAAACCGAGATCCCGAATAAACCAGAGGCCTTCCACAAATTCCATAGTTGATGTCTGCAAACTTTCAAAACACGTAAAATTAGAAAGAGAGATAAGCTGAAAACTGCGTAGAGTAGTTGGCCAGCGACCATGCCAAATACGAACAGAATCTCCGCTCACGATCCTCCATTCGAAACCATGTTGCAGCCAATCTCTGTCTTGAGGGATGGTTCTCCAAATGTGAGACGTTCGCCCGCATTGATTGCTTACATAAAAAGTGAAATAAATCCTAATTTAAAGCTTGAAAAATAACATAACACTACCATGATATTAATCACGAAGTGTACAAACAACTTTATTATGAAAAGAAAAAGACTATTAAAATTGTGAGACGCACAAAATATTGAATTGTCCAGGAGTTGTGAAGTTCCGAACAATTTCTTATCAAGCAACTCATGGATATCGGTGGGGCGACCTGCGACCTCCACCTTTCCCTGATTAAGGGTAGGAACCGCTATTGAAAAAAACCATCAACAATAGTTGGGACGAAAAAATATTCAATAATATTTGAGTTAAAAACAACCCAAAAATTATTATTATGAGCCTCAAACTCAATCGCGTCAAGAAACGGGTCAGCTTGGACAGATCCGGATATAGTAGTAAAATTATGTGCCGAATCTGCTATAATTAGCCCAAACAGAAGGGTCCTAAACAGGCCAGCGAAAAAATCTCCAAACAAATCATTAGAGAGACCACTAGAGGACAGGCCCATAAGGAGAAGTACTTGGCCCAGATGCACAGTCCGGATACCTCATTTATGGGCTAGTCGCGGGTCCTCAGCCCGACCCGATACGAACACACGGGTCCATCGTGGGTCTCCTATCTGACCTGCTCCTACCTCCCCTGCTACAGCCCGCCGCCCACTGCAGCCCCACCCCGACCACCGGCTTCCATTATCAACGCTGGCAGCTCCCCCATCATCTCCGTCGTCAATGGTTCAAGATCTCTACCAAAGGGCACTATACCCTCCTAAAAACCAGCCCCGTTCTAATATTGTCTCCTGTCGGAGCCTCCCAAACATCCACACCAAAACCATACGCCGATCGCCGGCCGGAATGCGAAGCCGGCGACCAGAAATCATCAAAGCCACCTGGTCTCCGAACCCTTCTAACTGACAGCCACCCCCTAGCTAGCCAACCCAACCCCAACAACTTCCCGAACCCGTTTGTTTCAGAGCCCAATTCATCACTTCCCGTCACCTGTGCCCTCAACTTAGATACCCCTTCCATCATTGAAATAGATCTAGTCCAACCCCCTCTATCACCATGTCGATAGCTTGTTCTCAAAACAGTGGCGTTGTGATGGCTTAATGCCTTAGAATCAATGTCAACATCGAGAGATAAAGAACCTCGCCGATGATAGAGATCATCGGTCGGCTCAGAGTTATCCACAGAGACGGCATGAGAAACCTTAGCAATTTAGGATCCGACATAGTCAGAGTAGGAAACTTCACAGAGAGAGATAAGCTCTCAGCATCTCTCACCTTAATAGACACAAAATATCCCTCATGCAATTAATATTGGCATTTTTTACTTGTAATTAAGAATTTGTCATATATTTTTTTTAAAAAGATCTTAACTCTTTTTGTTGATATCATTGTGATTATGATTATTATATTGTTTTCCTTAGAAAAAAGATCTTATCTCTTGTTATTGATATCATTGTGATTATGATTATTATATTCTTTACTAAGATGTTGACAACCTTATCTCTTGCTGTTAAAGAGACTTTAGAATTAGATTCTTAATCACTAATTACCATAACCATGTCGTATGTTCATGAATCATGTTTTAGCAATGCATTTCTTAATTATAAAAATAATAGATATACATGTTAATTTATCTAGACTAACGTGTGCTCTTGGATTACAATTTAGCAATATTGTTTCTACTATAAATAAAGATAAGATTAATCAAATTTCATTGTACTAAAGAAAAAATATTTCAACCTTATTCTTTGTTAAAGAACGCTGGAATGACGAGGAAAACTTCATTCGAGTTAGTTTTCATAGCTGCTCTCTTGTTTATGTCAACAGGTTCCCTCTATCTCTCCATTTGATGGTTTTGTCTATAGGATTAGACCAAATGTTTTTGTATTTAGACATAACACAAATTCAAAAATTATGGTACTTGTAAAGTTTTATACAAGTATTGTGCTTATAAATATGATTCGCCATACCATTTAACTCAATGATCTAAATCTATAACCACGTGCTTATAAATGATCTTATAGATAGCATAATCTGAACTGCAACATTTTTGGTATGCATTGAATGCGCGTATTCTTCGAGGCAAAAATTTTCCTTGGAGGGCACTTTTTGAAGCCCCATTCTCTTTAGGAAAATTCTGATATTGACCGGGTCTATGTGGATAATGTGGTCTAAATTTGGTCACATCAACGTAGAATGAGGAGAGAGAAGAAAATGCAGTGATGTGACCAAATCTGAATCGCATGGTCCAGTGAACCCGGTCCATATCAGAAGTGTTCTTTTCTTTAAAGAAAAATAATGGCCACTATCCCCACCCCTATATATTTTGTTTAAACCCCCTTCCTCATTTTTATTTTTTATTTTTTATTTTTTATTTTTTATTTTTTTCTCTCTTCTCCCCAAAAGTTCTCCCAATTATATTTTTCTACCCTTCGGAAATCTTTTGCCCCCGCCAGAAAAAACATGGGAAAAAAAATATATTTTTTAATTTTGACCGCAATAATAGATTGAAAATTCTGGGATTTTTTTTTTTATTTTTTATTTTCACCAAAAAATGGACTGAATAATATGGGGAATTTTTTTTTAATTTTGACCGCATGCGGTCGATGACGTCACCGCAGGCTGGCCAACATGCGGTGACGTGGCAGTCCGCATGAGGTCAAAAATTGAAATTTTTTTAAAAAAAAATCATGTGTGCTGACGTCAGCATGCGGACTACCGCGTGTAAATCGTCCTCTTCAACTTTGTCTCAAGACCCAACGTCAAAATAATATCAGAACTTAACACAATGTAAGTTTTACTTTTTCAAATTTACTCAAAAATAGATAGATCTACCTAATTATAAAAAACAAAACACATAAATCTTAATTTGAGTTAAATGTTATGTAGTTGACTTAGAATTATAGTAGACTCTTAAGTATAAGGCTGTGTATACTTTTGTCGATGCATTTTGGCTAGCGGCGGAAACTCATTGTTATACAGCAGACTTATTGGGACGTACATCGAATACTCCTTCAGAACTGGAATTTAGTTATCTTGAATGGTACCGGTCACGTACTCACTTGAGAATTCAGCCACCCCCAGTTTATGGGGTTCCTAAAAGAATAAGGAACCAACATGTATTAAATTATTATTTTTCTAACAATATAGATTACAATATACTTTTTGAAGTGTTAAATTTTTATTTGTTGGTTTTACAGTTTGTCGATGCAATTACAGCACTCTCGTTATCTTTACCGGATTCCCAGAATGCCACATTTCTTGGAGATTATATGATCATGTGTGTGCAGTAATAAAAGAAAATGTGCGTCAAGTACACCAGTCATGTCAAACACAGGAAGATGAAGACGCATAACTTTCTTGAACCAAAGGTGACGTGGCAAACCGCATGCTGACATCAGCACTTATTTTTTTTATCAATTTTTTTTTTTACCGCATGCTGACCGCGTATTAAAATAAAGTATTATCTCCTTGCACAAAATTATAATTCACTCATTTTCCTGAAATAGGACGGATCAGAGAATTTTCTTTGGAGAGGAAAATGAAGCAAAAGTGAACAAATTACAGAGATCACTTCTATAACAATATACGACATAGGGCAAAGTTGAGAAAATCGATAAAAAAATTCATTTGATACAAACAGTTGAGAATTGTATGAAGCAACAATAGGGAAAATTAATTCGGTCAACATAAGGCATTGACCCCGAGGTCATGAACAAGATTAATGAATGTTCTGAGAACAAGAAATAAAGTGGCCTTAGGGTCGAGAATTAGAACAATTATCTATGATGTAAATTCAATTGTTCACAAAATCTAGCCAATAATCCATAAACTCACAGTACATATATTTGGTGCACAACAGGGAATGGAAAAGTAATAATTCATATGGATTGTCCCATTAGCGGACCTAGGGTGGGCCATGGTGGGGCACAACCCTTTCCTCAATATATATATATATATATATTTTATGATTCGTGGATTATAGAAATAACACCACTTATATCTTAACAAGTTTGGTTAAATTTTTAACAAGCTTAAATGTGTAATGAGACTATGATGTTTATTAAAAAAAAATTTAACAAACTTAAGTGTAAAAATTTGAAATCTTGTGAAATTTTTACTACATGGTGATTTTAAAATATATCGGTGATGGTTTGTTTTCTATTCTTGTTGATGAATCCCGTTATATATCAATGAAAGAGTAAATGTCGGTAGTATTTCGTTATGTGAAGATTGAGCAGGTACTAGAGAATTTTGTTCGTGTCAGTCATGTATGAAGTTGTTCCCCTTGCTTTACATGTTGTACTTCGAAATATCTAAATAAGGTACATTGAAATTGGCCCCTGAATTTGTGAGGATCTTCGTATTTGTGGACATGACTGATGGTGGCTCAAGTGGCCTTTCTCATATTCTTAGCCTTTGGCAAATGTTCATTATTCACAGCTCGGGGGTTCTAAAATGAACATTTTCCAAAGGCTACGAATATGTGGTGTATCGTAATTCCATGTCCAATTGATTGTAACTATTAACTTTCCTGAGATTCTGCCGAAATCCAAGTGCGAAAGATTTGAAGCGATATCAGTTCTTCAGTTGCAACTCGAAACCCTCGTTGTACAAGTTAGATTCTAGGTCTATCTATATATAATTTATCGGCATTCCAGATATGTTACTATATAGTTTTCTGTGTAATCTCATATTGGGACCTTCTTGTATGATTAAATCTATGTAATGTACTCTTATTGTGTGGATCTGAACGTCCACTCTTCTATATAAAATTCATAAGATTCCTCCTTATAAAATATGGTTACAATTTACATAATGATGGGTTAAAACAACCTCCAAGGAAGTAAATGCTCATACAAAATGGAGAGCAAAAGTCAGGGTACGTAAGTAACTGAACCCCGCCCTAGGGGGTGATTAAGGATAGAGTTATGTTCAAGAGATCAGAGTCATAAACAATTCTCGGGCATGATCACTCCTCCTGATGTCCCTCCAATGTTCTTACAAAGTGATTGTGCCCTTTGATTGGGATAGGTGAGCTTGATGTCCTGCAGTCTAATACCTTTGCATGGATTACTTGGACTACAGTCAAAGACTAATGCAACTTGTGTTGCTGATGTCCCTTGTATGTTCTGGTACGTCACTTGACTAATCTTCACTCTAGAAGTCTGAAAAAATGAAAGAAAAAAAAACCACAGATGATGATCAAAGGGAATGGATACTACTCGAAATCGCCCATTTAGTATGATTCTGAATTAACTTCTTAAATATTATTATTTGAAGTATGAATGATTAAGATGTATTCAATACTTGTCTAGGATAGCCTTGGTTGTTAGGGCAGTAATTCTGATCGATGATAATAGGGTTCTCCACGTTCTTCATAATGATGTTTCGGTAGTTGATATTATTAACAAATG